>MU579904.1:547751-628935 GCA_024362625.1 Silurus asotus | reverse complement strand
TTAGCTTTATATTCTTGTGTTGATGGTTTAAAGATAGATAGACCTGCTCTTAACAACCTTCCTGGCCTGTCTTCCCTGATGGTTCAGTGGATTAATTCAGGTTTCTTGCTTTTGGTGGGGTTCAGGGTTCGAATCCTGCTTTCTGTCTGCCAGTCACGGTCAAGATTCACTTCCTGCATCTTTCTTTAGCGATATATTTTTTTTAATGGGTTGAAAAAAAAGATAGGCCTGCTCTAAACAAGCTTCCTAGCCTGTCCTCACCAATGGTTCAATGGGTTAAGGTTGGTATCTTGCTAGTGGTGGGGATCATGGTTCGAATCCTGCTTTCTTCCTGTTATTTACAATGTGGGTTCAACTTGTGCTACTTACATCTGTATTTGCTTCCTACATCTTTCTTTAGCATTAAATTCTTGTGTTGATGGTTTGAAAAGAATGATAGACCTGCTCTAATCAAACTTTCCAGCCTGTATTTTTATGATGGCTTAGTGGGTTAAGGCTGGTACTTTGCTAATGTTGGTGGTCAGGGTTCAAACATGGCTTTCTGTCTGGTTAAATTTCTGATACCTACATTTTCATATTCTTGTTTTGATGGGTTAAAAAGAAAGATAGACCTGCTCTAAACAAGCTTCCCAGCTTGTCCTTCCTGATAGTTCAGTGGGTTAATGCTGTTGCCTTGCTGTTGGTGTGATGCAGGGTTCGACTCCTGCTTTGTCGCTGTTAGTCACATTATGGGTTTGCTTCTGTCTTTAGCATTATATTCTTGTGTTGATGGTTTGAAAGAAAAGATAGACCTGCTCTAAACAATCACCCCCAGCTGGTCCTTCCCGATGGTTCAGTGGGTTAAGACTGGTGTTTTGCTGTTGGTGGGGTTCAGGGTTCGAATCCTGCTTTCTGTGTCTCTGTCTGGTCTGAATTTCTTGCGTTGAAGCATGAAACAAATGATAAACCCCCAAAAAAAAGAAGTTGTGTTGTGGGACTTGATGGCTTTGTGATAAAAGCCTTGCCTCTGAGCTCAGAGGTTGCTGGTTCGAATCTGGCTTGTCCCCACACTGGGTTAGCTGTGTGGAAAGTGGTGTCTGATGAGCAATGTGGTAGTTGACTGTAAACAAAGGCTGTAAATACTGGCTGCTTCACAGCCTCAGAAAAAGTGAGGGTGATAGTTTTGCATATATAGGGAAAAATTCTGCCAAAAACCTAAGTCGATACTTTTTTGAACATTTTTGCTTCATAACCCCCTCTTTTCAGCTTCTCAGACACTGGGGGGGCAGATGCCCGGATATTGCCCCCCTGTTTCAGGATACGCCCTCCGAAACCACATCCAACCTTCCACGCAACCATTTCGGACACCTTCCTCACTACGGCCACCGGAACCATCCACACTCTTAACTTTGAGCCCTGGCCGGGGTTTGAACCGGCAACCTCTTAACCCAGAGGTAAAGCTCTTCCAATTGAGCCACAGGATCTCCTGCAAGAATCTGATTTTTAGGACCTTTGGTTCTTTTTAGAAACTTTTTAAACAATTTAAAGGAAAGCTAAGGGGTAGGAATCGAACCGGGTGAGTCAGATAGCAGCAACCACTTCACTGACCATTACACCAACACAGGAGAGGCAAACAAACCTTTGCTTATTGGACTCTTGGCTTTTCTAAAGTTAGGAGACCAGCGTTTTCTCTTAGATCATGATGGTAGAGGGTCAAAACTTCTCCTTCCTGTACATTCTCTCAGTAACTCAAAGTCTATGAGAAGTGACTCAGGTACAAGTACCACATCTCCAACACCTGCACCACTGATATACCAATTTTAATAATATTTTATTGTTCTGTTTTTAAAAACTTCTTATAATGTTCAGTATGAAACTAGAGGTAAGAATCGAACCGGGGAAGTCTTTCATCATAGATCACTAATGGCATTACTTCCAAATTTAAAACTTTGTTAGACATGTAAATAAGCAGGAAAGACAGAGACAAAGACAAAGAGACACAGACACAGCTTTAGAAAGAGTGAGAAACAAATAGAGAGACAGCAAGAGAGAGACATGCAGTGAGACAGAGACATTTAATAAAAGAGACACAGAGACAATTACATAGAGAAAATTGAGAGACAAATATAGCGAGATATAGCCACTTCCTGTTGGAAGTGTTTATCCCGAGCGACTCTTAATGATCTAATTTACTAAATAAGCAGTAGTGAGTTAAGGGCTTGCTCAGGTGAGCAAAACTGGCAGCTTAGAGGTGTTAAACATGTATCATATTTACAGCAAGTGATATATATGCAAGCATATGTACAGTGATAAAATATAAAGGCTATATGAGTGCAGAGACGTGTGGACATCATTTAGAGCCTTTGCTATGTTTCCACACGGACAGTTAATGAGGTGATACGAGAGAAAATGCACCTCTTCAAGTCAAGTCAAATATATATATATATAAAATTATAGACATTTTACAGATTTGAATGATGTATTGTTTTTATCTGTACGATCAATAAAGACACTAATTTAAGTTTGTGTCGCCATTATGAGGGAAAAACCCACAAAACGCCACCCAGAGGGTTAATTATGAGAATCATGGCAGAGTTTGGTGTTTAATTTAAGACTCAGAAATAAAACAAAAGTTTACTGAATAAAAATATTTTTATCTGGAGTTAATTTATTTATTTTATATCTAAGTAAAGAAAGGAAAAAATTTCGTGCCGATTGTCATCGTAGGTGCATGTCCACCGTGAGAGACATAATCTAATAAAAAAATCAGAAATCACGATGTATAATTTTTTAACTATTTACTTGTATAAAACAGCTGCAAATAAGTATTTGAACACCTGTATATCAGCAAGAATTCTGACCCTCAAAGACATGTTAGTCTGCCTTTAAAATGTCCACCTCCACTACATTTATTATCCTAAATTAGATGCACCTGTTTGAGGTCGTTAGCTGCATAAAGACACCTGTCCACCCCATACAATCAGTAAGAATCCAACTACTAACATGGCCAAGACTAAAGAGCTGTCCAAAGACACTAGAGACAAAATTGTGCACCCTGCACAAAGCTGGAAAGGGCTACAGGGAGATTGCCAAGCAGCTTGGTGAAAAAAGTTGGAGCAATCATTAGAAAATGGAAGAAGCTAAACTGACTGTCAATCTCCCTCAGACTGGGGCTCCATGCAAGATCTCACCTCCTGGGGTCTCAATGATCCTAAGGAGGTGAGAAATCAGCCCAGAACTACACGGGAGGAGCTGGTCAATGACCTGAAAAGAGCTGGGACCACTGTTTCTAAGGTTACTGTTGGTAATACACTAAAACGTCATGGTTTGAATTCATGCATGGCACGGAAGGTTCCCCTGCTTAAACCAGCACATGTCCAGGCACGTCTTAAGTTTGCCAATGACCATTTGGATGATCCAGAGGAGTCATGGAAAAAAGTCATGTGGTCAGATGAGACCAAAATAGAACTTTTGGGTCATAATTCCACTAAACGTGTTTGGAGGAAGAAGAATGATGAGTACCATCCCAAGAACACCATCCCTACTGTGAAGCATGGGGGTGGTAGCATCATGCTTTGGGGGTGTTTTTCTGCACATGGGACAGGGCGGCTGCACTGTATTAAGGAGAGGATGACCGGGGCCATGTATTGCGAGATTTTGGGGAACAACCTCCTTCCCTCAGTTAGAGCATTGAAGATGGGTCGAGGCTGGGTCTTCCAACATGACAGTGACCCAAAGCACACAGCCAGTTAAGAGCCTTTGCTATGTTTCCACACGGACAGTTAATGAGGTGACACCGGAGAAACTGCACCTCTTCAAGTGCAGTCAGGATGCTTAAATATAGAAAATTATAGAAATTTTACAGATTTTAATGATGTATTCTTTTTATCTGTACGATCAATAAAGACAGTAATTTATGTTTGTGTTGCCATTATGAGGGAAAAACCCACAAAACACCACCCAGAGGGTAAATTGTGAGAATCATGGCGGATTTTGGTGTTTAATTTGAGACTCAGAAATAAAACAAAAGTTTACTGATTAAAATATTTTTATCTGGAGTTAATTTATTTATTTATATCTAAGTACAGAAAGGAAAACATTCGGTGCCGTTTAAAATTTCTTAATTTTGACAGCCAAATATATATATATATATATATACAAAACGAATTAAAAATGTTGTTACCTAATGAATGTGTCCAGGCTGAAGATCCACATACAGAACACAAGCAAAGAAAAGATGATGATGATCAGGAATGTGTCTGTTCTTAGTCATGTTTACATCACTGACTCCCTCTGTCTCATCCACATTAACCTAAAACTTCTTACTGCCTTCTGTGGTGAGTAAGAGTCCGTACTTTATACACTAGTGGATTAACAGGAAATCAGTTGTTTGGCTGAAATCTGCACGCAGTGAAAATAAAAAAAATAATATTTCACCAAATCAATGGATTAAAACTAAAGTAACGAGGCTGTTTTGAAAATGTAAGAAGTAAAAAGTACAGATATTTGTGTAAAAATGTAATGAGTAAAAGTAAAAAGTTGTCTGAAAAATAAATAGTGGAGTAAAGTACTGATACTGAAAAAATCTACTTAAGTACAGTAACGAAGTATTTGTACTTCATTACATCCCACCTCTATCATCACCCCTTCAACTTCCATCTTCATATTAATCACCCTATTAGAAACTCTCTTCACCTCTACTACACTCTTACTAAACTCTTCTTCACTCCTACACCATTTCTCTTTCCATCCACACCATGATAGAACAGTTTAAACCCACCTTTCAATGTTCCTGGCCTCACTCCCTTTCTATTTGGTCTCCTGAACACACAACATATCTACCTTTCTCCTCTCCATCATATCAGCTTCCTTTCTCCCTTTACCAGTCATAGTACCAACATTTAAAGTACCCACACTTACCTCCAATCTCCTACACTTTCCTTGCAGTCTTCCTCCTCTCCTTCTCCTCCTTTAGCCAACAATAGCACAAATTACTGTACCCTGTTGGCTAACAATACCTGTGGCGGTCAGTGGTAACCTGGGCGTCAATCGATCAGGTATGAAATTCTGGTTTGTAATCTGCATATCTGATTTGGCACATGATTTAAACTGGATGCCCTTCCTAATGCAACCCCCACCATTTATCTGGGTTCGGGACTGGCACTTAGAGTGCACTGGCTTGTCCAATTATAACGGCTGGGTTTACCATTTAACAGTCCTACAACTTGAAATCTTGCTGTTAGACATTCAGGCAATGCTCCAAAACCCTATGTAACACCAATTACACTTTCACCAACAAAATCAAGGAATCCCTTGTTAAGATTATAAATAGCCAAGTTAGTATAATACATATTTTTTAAGTATAATAAATATATATTTTTGACCATGACAACAAGTTTGCTAATTTATTTATTTTTTATTTTTTGCACAACATTTAATTTTTTCATCTCATTCCGTATTTTTTATTTAAACATCAAATGTTAAACATTTGACCATTTGCTTTAAAATAAGTCTTTAGGTGCATCCCAGCACAAATCTTGCATTAATTCATATGGACATTTTACACTGCATGTTTCTACATAGATGTCGATTCTATGAAACTGAAGTACAGTTTGGATTTAAACACAGTATATAGTATTTACAATGGTTTTGCTTGTTTCTCAGCAAACATTGTATATCATTTAGCATAACATGGCAGAAATATTAAGAACATGACAGTCCTCCATTACTTTACAATAATGACAGAAATAAAGTGTATTTATGAGTCCTAAAATCCTGAAATTCTAATATTGCTACAGTGTCCATGTGTGTGTGTAAGTGTGTGTTTGTGTGTACACTAGTGGGTGGTCTTGTTGGTAGGTGGGCTTTAGCTTGAACACTTTTTATGGATCTCTGTAGGCATTTCGTCACAAAACCTTCCAGCGGTTCACAGCCTGACTCCAAAATGCACACCAACCACAGGAAATAACAGGCCAATTTTCCACTTGTTTTCCACACTGCTCTCTTCACCCTGGTTTCCCGAATAGACACCTATACACACCTCATCTACACTGAGCCTAGAGAGCAAAACCAGCTACTCAAAACACAGTATAAATGCTGAGAGTGTAAGATATATTTTAGTGTATTTAAAAAGTGTATACGACAGCAGTCACATTATTAATGCTGATTGATCAGAATGTGTTTATATCAGACTATAACAATAAGTGGATAAAACTATTATATTAGCTATAAGTTGTTAAATGTTCATGGTCTTGTACTTAATAAATTATTGTAATTATAAATTGACACATTGCTGTAGTAAAAGTGGTGTGAACAATTTGGGGCTTGATTGTATTGGAAAATGGCATGTCCAGTCATATTCAATAAGTTTATGTCAATGCTTTGTTCATTTTTTCACATCCCTGATAAAAGCTGTGATCGTGTTAATTAAATCTCTCATCCATGTTAAATAAACACCTACACAGTTCAGTTTATTATTCGGTTATTGATATTCAGTGATTCACTTATATAATTCAGTAAATTATTTACAGTATACATAAAACTGCAGCGAAACCAAGCAGCAACAGCATGTAGTTACAAGTGTAAGGAATGTAAGTTTGGCATTTTATGGCGTTAATCAGATCAAATCTTTTACTAAACATTTTCCCTCTTGTAGATCCTGAGTTGTGCTTTAACTGTTAACTTAGCATTTTAATCTTGCTATCTGGTATCATGTTTCTGTTTATGAGGACATTTCGTCCCAGCAGTTTCGCTTCAAGGTCAGTTATCTACTGTCTCTGCTTGCTTTGAAGTAAGTCTTTAGGTGCATCCCAGCACAAATCTTGCATTCAATCAGACACTTATAAAACTTAAACACGAGGAATAACTATTTTGTCTGGATTTAAGGGGTCACCCAGTTGTTTTTGTGTTCTCTTAAGAGACAAATGACAAGTATTTATTTAGTTCCTTGTTCATTTTATTGTAAAACTAGGCATCACCAGGCATTTGAACAGTGGTCATATGGACATTTTACACTGCATGTTTCTACATAGTTGTCGATTCTAAAAAACTGAAGTACAGTTTGGATTATAGTATATAGTATTTACAATGGTTTTGCTTGTTTCTCAGCAAACATTCTATATCATTTAGCATAACATGGCTGAAATATTAAGCAATATACCAGCCTTCAATGCATTAAATATTTAAACCTAATCCCCACTTCTAGTGCTTCTTCTTGTGCTTGCATTGAACTTCAATAAATCCTCTCCCTATATAGTTTATCATGTGATCAGATATTGTGTATACTTACTCTGACCACTTTCAATTTCTCACTTAAAATTGTTTAAAATAAATCTGTTCAATACACCCATTTTTAGCCTTTTTTTTAGGCATAAATCTTTCAAATGTACATCAGTTGGAGACTTTGTTTAGGTATGACTGCTTGAGGATGAAGTACTATTATACGTTTGTTGTAAACTTTATAAAACTATTTTAATCCCGTTGACTTTAATTTCCACATACAAACATTTAATCTTAAAAGTTTAGTCCAGTCTTGAGCACTTTGGTCTATTATGCCAGGCTTTTGATTCACTTTTTTTGGTTGGTTTGTTTCTTGCATCTCATTTAGGAAAATATTACAATTCTCTTACAGGCATGAGGATTAAGTGATCATACCAGTAGCATTCCTCATCCTTATTAACTTACAATCTGCTTAAAATCAAATCAGTATATAAATTCCTTGTGTCATAGCAACTCTGAGCTTTTGTTTGCCAAGATTCCCAGAACCATACCACCTGCAATATTCAATGCTACACAAATGAAGATGAAATCATTTGGAAAGTTTCCAAAATGCTACAGCTTCACAATATAACTATTTGGCATGGTCTAACTAAGATACTATTAACTCTTCTGAAAAACAAAGAACCAAGCGTTCACGTGCCAAAATTTCCATCCCAAACTGCATGCATCAATCACTAAGGTCAGAGACTGACTGTTACCCAGCACATGCAAACATGTGGAAAACAGTCTCATTCCTCAAATATTTGTAGGCTCTGTAGCGGTTCTCATTGTAAAGACTCATTGTCATTAAAGAGACACAATCTTTTTGGTTAGAACATATATATCAAACACTGGGTTTCATTCTAAAATGCTTATTGTGCCCTTTAAAGTAACTCAATGTACATTATGGGTAAATGCAACAAATATTTAAATATGGCCCTGAAGAAGGAATCACTGCATACAATAGTACTGTGATGCCCTGATTCACCAAATCACTCAATTGTTGATGCTGCTTTGTTGGAAAATTGTGGAAAATGCATGAATTGACCTTGACCTTGTTACATTGTTCAAGTGGGCAAGAAACATTTCACAGCACCGAGAACAAAAAGCATAAAAGAGACCCTTTAATTTGTTCAGTCATCCATCTTGTCAACAATCACCAAGGGATCGTGAAGTATTTCAATGAAGCAAAAAATACACTTCATCTCTTATAGACAAGCTGGTTGTTTTTTTTTCACCATTTCTGTCCACATACCATTGAAAATTACTCTGGAAATAAAACATCTCTGTTTTCCAGCGTGCTAATATCAGCCTCTTGTGCATATGTGAAAATGTTTAATTTCTACTCAAATCCCTCAAAGAACACATTTTCCATCATTTCTAGGCTAATGATTGTGGCGCACATATGGGAAAGCCCATTAAATATCTTTACAACTACCTGGACTGAAACATTTTAGTGAACAATCCGAAAAAAAAACAGCCGCATGCCAATATGTGAAAATAATCCATGTAGATGGGCTGGAGCTACCCAGAACTACTCTTACAAAATACCGCTAGGACTGTAGCTCTAAGGGTTTCCAGCCTTTTATCCAGTGAGGAAATGGAAGAAATAGACTTCTGACTTATTTACCTATGTGCTATATTTCCATTTAACTAATTAGAGCCGTATGAACATTCTTACATATATTTGTGGGGTTATATAATTATTGAGAGATCGGAAGGACATTTCTATTTCCATTTATAACATCGGTGTAGATGATCCAATCCAGAGTGACTTCAAAAGTACTTTAAAATCTTTATCAGTAAATACATTCTGATATTGGTCGATTAGGTCACAGACTAAAACTGTTGAAGGGAATATAGTTAGAAGGGCATTTCTCCTAATTGAAATACTTTTGGAAGAGGTAATTCTTTAGAAGTTATTTAGAAACTGCTAGTGAATTTACCCATTTTTTACCTTGTTTCTGTTTGAAATCTTCAAAGTACCATTTGATTTTCAGAAAAAACAAACATTTTTGACACATTTGGAGCAGTATAAGGCAGGACTCTGTGTAATGTAACAGCCTGCCAAGTCACCCAACCTTAAACAACTCGAGCTGCTCTGCATGGAGTTGGATCAAAAGGTTTAAATGTAGTGTCTAGCCAGCTCTAAAATCCTGTGGGAAGTCATGCAAGAGACACAAGGCCATGTATTTCTCAGGAACACCTGGAAACACTGACTGTTCATATACAGAAAGCATGTGCATCAGATCTTTTTTTTTATTATTTTTTAAAGAGGCGTTAAATAGGAAAAAGCTTGGAAAAGCTTGCGTTCCCAAAGTTTTGACAGGCAATTTAAACTACATTTATATGTATATATTTTTTTAATATCGTCCCACCAAGTAGTTCTTAGAAAAGCAGCCAAAAATTGGTAAGTATTTCTGGAACATTCTTCAAGACTGCTGGAAGAACATCATGGCTGATGGTCTATGATTCCAAAACAATTTTTGGGTTGGTCAATGCTTTTCTGATTAGGGCATAAGAAATTATTTTGCATTTTTTTCATTACAACATGGTTCTGATATTAGATTTATATTAATGCAGTTATTCTAATTAGGGCGGTCAAGCGATTAAAATATTAATATAAATATTAACTTGATTAATTGCATTACTGTCTTGACTCGTTAACTCGTGATTATTTGCAACTTAAAATCTTAAAACTTTTTATCTTGTACCTTAAATGAATACTATTGAGCTTTTAATTGTCTAATCAACATGGGCATGGACAAATATGGAATTTACTGGAGTCAATTATACACTATATGGACAAAGACACATGACTTTTCCAATTATTTGTGGTTCTTCCTTAAACTGTTACTACAAAATCACACAATTTTGTGGGATGACTTTGGATGCAGTAGCATCACTTTACACTTGACCTAGAAACCACTGGATACAGTTTCTGCATGACAGAGCATCTTTAGTGGCCTGCTACAGGGCTCCTACCTCAACCCTACTGAACACCTCAGGGATAAATTGGAATGCTGACTGCATCCCAGGTTTCTTCATCAAACATCAGTATCTTATTATACTAATGCCGTTGTGGCTGAATGAATACAGTGACAATTTAAAATCTAGTGAAACATTTTCTCTAAAGAGTGGAGGAAATTATAACATCAAATGGGAACTGAAAGTGAAATTGAATGTTGAAAAAGCGCATATGAATCCTATGGTCTCTTGTCCACAAACTTTAGTCTATATGGTGTATCATGTGATAGTCTGTGCAAATTATATTAAATGATAAATTAGCAACATTGAGTATGGTTTCCAACTGTCGTGCATCTGCTTTATGCACACTTTCAGTGGAGGTCAGGAACATGATTAATACTGTTTGGAAAGTTGATGTACTGTATCAGGCAGCAGGAAGATCCTAACTTTGCCAAATACAAGCTTTCCATTGCTGTTTTAATACACTAGCACCCTGAACAGAAACAGACACACACACACACACACAATCTGAAGGATAAACAAATTTTGCACATTTCATTGAATCCACAGAGAAAAGACTTCTTACTAGTTCAGAGCAGTTCGGCATCTTAAAGCAATCAAAAACATAAAGAATGCAGTATGTGAGGAAGGGAAATTAGTTGCATAACAATTAAGTCATAGGCCAGCAGCCTGGAAATATATACAGAGCGCAGCTGATTTTATTTCAGACTTGACTTGATGTAATTTAATCATAATGGTTTCATTTTGTTTCATGTTTTAACATTTCATTAAGGGCTATAAACTGGAAACATAGACAAGTTTATAATATCAAATAAGACCATGTCGGTCTGTTGTGCATTCTGACATGCTTTTCTAAACACCACAATTGTACAGAGTGGTTATCCGAGTTACTCTATCCTTTCTGTTAGCTTGAACCCACCTGACCATTCTCTGCTGTCCTCTCTCATTAAAATGTCTGCAGAACTGCTATTCACTGCATGTTTTCTTTTTTTACCTTATTGTACTTATTCTGCGGCCCGGGTTCGATCCCCGGTCAGGGAACCAACCCCAGCCATTAGGGTTGCACAAGCCTTAGTGCCCATCCCAAGCCCAGATAAATGGGGAGGGTTGCGTTAGGAAGGGCATCCAGCGTAAAAACATGTGCCAAATCAAACATGCGGATGGTCCGCTGTGGCGACCCCTGATGGGAGAAGCCGAAAGAACGTTTTTGTACTTATTCTGAGTAAACTTTAGAGACTGATGTATAATAGAGCATTAGAGTTACATATATATATATATATTAGTATATATATATATATATATATATATATATATATGCTTATAATAGAGCAAGAACAACTCATTATTGAACAATTTTTATTCTTCTTGCAAACAAAAAGAAGTTAGTGTTTTATTTTCAGTGCTTGATTAATTTTTTTAAAGCTTTCAAGTTTATTATTCAGTCATTCATGACAAAACATGTTTCTTAGTAACTAGTATGACTTATTAAGTGACTACAGTGATACTTGTGACATATCCCGCAAAGGGGTCACGTCTTATATCTCTTTTTGTAGGTAAACTACGAAAGGAAAGAATAACATTTTCTTCTTAAACTTAAACTAGGAGACCCAAAATGTTGCAACATGACAATGCCACTATACACAAAGTGAACTCCATGAATATATGGTTTACATGGGTTGAAGTGGAAGATCTTGAGTAGCCTGCTATAGAGCTCTGACCTCAACCTTACTGTACACCTTTGGGATAAACACTAACTGCACCCCAGGCCTCATCACCCTACTTGATTAATGGCCTTGTGGTTGAAAGAGCCCAACTCTTCACAAGCACACTCCAAAATCTAATGGAACATCTTAACAGCAAATGGGAACTAAATGTGGAATGGGATGTTCAGAAAGAATCTTATGGTGAGGTGGTAGCACAGTGTGTGAGGCATTGGACCCCCAAAGGTCATGAGTTTAAATCCCAACCACACCAAGCTGCAACTCCTTAACCCCATCGCTGATCAGTTGTATGAATGCGATAAATGGTCATGTGACAAATGCCATAAATGTAAATGTTAGATAAATAGGTCCATAGACCTATAGAAAATGGTCCACAAACTTTTGTTCATTTTTTGATCATTTCAAAATCGTCTTCTTCTGTTGGCAGATAATTTTGCTCATTACAGATATTTATTTATAGAAAGAAGATTAATGATCTGCCAATAGCTTGAAATAAGTGTAAATATCCAGACATTTGTTGAATAATTTATCCTTTTTATAGTAATCTCATGAAAAGAGATGTACTTGACTATATTTTGACTATATTTAGGATATTTTCAGTGGTTAGTAAGTCAAGTAACATATTGCTTTAATTTCAACGAAATACAGTACAATATACAGTGATGCATTCCCTCAGGACCAATGTGCCAAATAAAATTAACATAAATTAGCACAAAATTACACTATAAGAAAAAATCATTAAAAATTATTTGATTTGATTTACAATCATTTCACAAGAAATACTTATATAAATGTGCCTATATTTCATATATTTGCCTATAAGTTAAGATATTTAGGTAATTTCCTAAAAATAAATATACATACTTTGCCTAGAACTTTAACCTGTAATCCTACACATGTAATCAAACAACACTGGACATACACTACTAAAGAAATAAGGTGCACCTAAAAGCTGCATATTATGAGGTACTGGTCATGAGACTACATAATGCTGCCCTCACCTGACCCTCACCCCTGTCAGATGTAAACATTACCTCAGTATCTACAAAGTTCTTATCTATGCCTATCCATGCATCCCAATTTTCAGTTACCCTGACCCTCCCCTAACCTCAGAGGCCAGGCGTGTAACTCAAACCAGCGCCGACTGAATGAACCGAGCTCTTTCAAATAACATCAAAAGGCAAAGGTAAAGCGTCTGCGTTCACATGCTAATTTGTGTTGCTATCTGAATTTCATTCAAACAATGCACTTAGCCCACGAGTTGATTTTTTTTATTATACCTCAACCAAAAGGCATTTTATCTCACACACACACACAAAAACAAGTCCTAGATTAAAATAACTGCCCTAGTTCATTTTATTTATGTTAGCCAAAGATAATGTGTCAGTGCTCAATTGAAAGCCTTAATGAGATGCTATTCCTGTAACTGTGGGGGCACTGAATCATCAGAGAACAAACTGCAGTCTGACCCTGGAGCTCCCTTGATGGAGAGGAATGTGCCTGGGAGAGGTCAGAAAATAGCGTAACAAGATAAAATCTGATGCTTTGCTTTATAGAGTGCCACCCCCAGAGCTCTAAACCCTATCACGTCGGCACACCCTCTTCGCATCCTGTAAACCAAACCATCTCTGTGGACCAGGGCACAGGCTAATAGCCTTCAGACAGGAGGAAGCTCAGAGAAGCCACAAAGCCGTGCCGTATTTCTCTCGGCAGTAAACCAGCATGCTAGAAATGTGGCTCACCTATATCTTAGAGTTGTTCCATGACACCTCAGTAGGCCTGGAAATGAAGCCAGATGAGGACTTCTGCTCAGATGCACAGTATAACAGCTATGTTTTCCAAGATCTGTATTAACTTGTCAGTGGGTGTTATTTTTTTGGCATCATAAAGCGAGAAAGCATATTTTGTTGATTTACATTTGACATGGATTGCTATAAGTTAGAACTATTAAAATGGCTTGTTTTTTGTGATGGTTTTAAGGTTACAGTTAAGATGTAAACAAATTAGGATTAAAATGTTGAAATATTATTCATGTTAAAATCCATGTTAGAACTAATACTAAAACCACTTCCGGCATCAATAAATAGATGGGCTTTAATGATTTTAGTGGCTTAGGACTACAAATGCATTGTTTTGCAGTCAAGTGTCCATCAGTGAACAGTTAACAGTGATGGAACTATAATGAATGGACATTCAGTTAACCCAGATCAGGATGGGTTCCATTTTGAATCTGGTTCCTCTCAAGGTTTCTTACTCAGGGAGTTTTTTTGGCCACTGGGACCAGCAGTTTTCTCAATAGAGGTCAAATTTAACAGACTAATTTATTACATTAGAATTTAGATTTGCAATTTATTTAATTATGTAAAGCTGCTTTGTGACAATAAACATTGTACAAAGTGCTACACAATTAAACTTGAATTGAATGAGAATAAAATACTAAACACATTTCTACTCTAGAATAAAACTCAGCACATGTATTACAATACACCAGTGTCCTCTCTTCTCTCTTGTTCTGTGAAAAGCTTTCTGGACAGAGACACCTGTTTCCACTTTACGGGACATACCAGAATCCACTTACCTAAGCCAATAAACTCACTAATCCTAGAGAAATACAGTAACAGTGCAATCACAAAGACAAGCCGAGTCAATAGTTCTTCCATGAACCTCAGAAAAGCTTGACTCTTTTGGAAAGTTAGTTGCATGGCCAAAAAAACTCTTTACAAGTAATAAATAATATCATTACACCACGAGTCTGATAGATAGAATTGAACATAGTCATGCTTTTAGGGAATAGTCCGCAGCATAACATTATTTTTACAAAGTCATTTTCATTTTCACAGCTACTTAAATACAACGTATTTTGGAAATACGTGTCCTCAAAGGTAAAAGTGCAGAAATAATATCCTGCAGGTGCCTAGCTGTATGAGTATACAGTAACCCACAAGGCAATCCATCACCACCACTCCCAGCGATAGAGATCTGCATTATATTCATGTGTCATGCTTTGCCACAGGGAGAGATTTCAGAACAGAGTGAAACAACAGAGTCATATGAGACAGTCTCAAGGCTATACAGCTGTTTCTCCACAATAAGGTTCTGCGTTTGATTTGGTCTTTATGTTGAGATGCATACGATTCACTAGTTCTTTGAACGAAAGTATCGGTTTAGCTGTTTTCCGTATCTGCCATTCAGAAGAAAATACTTAGTGCTTGGGTGATGAGAGACGAAGAGTAGCTCTCATTCTTAGAGGGAGTAATATCCAGGGAATAACTGCAGAGTAATTCCTAAAAAATGAAGAAAAAAAGGACTTGCATCTGAAGCAGACCTGCTTTCTATTAACACTGTATTTATTACAACACACTGATAAATCTGAAATGTCAAGCGATGACCTGGCAAGAAGTGAAAAACACACAAGAGCTACATACTGATGCCATGTCCAATCACAGCAGGGTCTGCATTTGTATATAAAAAAACCAACAAGCATTTGAATAATGGAGTTGACATTTTACAAAAAAAAACAATATATCTGGATTTTACTTTTAGATTAAATTATACATTTATTAAATGGTGGCTGCCCAGAAATATTACTTTATGTTACAGCATTAGAACAGAAAAATGCCAAATTAGCTTTGTACAAAGAGGTACTCTCCAGAGTGCATTTATTTTAGACCTTTAAACTTGCATCATTGGTGTGAAGACAGGCCAGAACTGGCATTCTGACATCAAAATGGCAACATTATCTTAGTGGCAAGCAAAGCTGGTTTGGGGGTCAACAAGGTCTGCTGTATAGGTAATTAAAAAGATGCTTGCCCTTCGACCAAAATAGCACATCTATTAAGGTTCAGATTGAAACAGGGCCCTTATGGTGTGTAAATAAAGACCAGACATAGCACTGCAATAGAAAAATGGGATTCCAACTTAGTTCTATCCCAGAACTGGCAGCGAGGTTAATCCCATTGCCATTGAGAGTTCAGGGGGATTAAGAGTTTAACTCAGCCTGCTCCAAGAGGAAAGGCTCTAGCAGACGGAAAACCCTGAGGGACAGGGAACTGAGCATGGAGGCGATCCCCTCCCTGTTGGGTCCTGCGCTAACGCTTTGTGTGTTATATCGAGGGCCAGCTGTCACTCTCCACTGTCTAAGAGCGTCATTCGGGACAAGTCTGCTCCATTTGTTTACTGAGAGTTTGTCTACTACGCCGCCATGGTGAACGCAACGGGGGATCAAAGCAAGAGGGAAACACAGAGGAGGAACATTTTGTGACCCGTGTGCTTCAGTAGATTATTATATCAAAAGCATATTGTGCTGAAGTCTGCATTCGAAAAGACTCCAAACAAACAGTTTTCTTTACTCTATTTCAGTCCAACACGGTTGTACAGAATAATTGTTTGAGTTGCTAGCTTATCTGGTAGCTCGACACAATCTGATCATTTTTTTCTGATCTCTTTCATTAACAAGGCATTTGCACTCACAAAGCTGTCACTCACTGAAAGTGTATGAAACATTCAAAATAGCACTGATACCTACACTCATTCTACAATTAAAGTCACTCATTTTGATTTGAAGATTAACTGAGGACACTGAACTGCATGTACATGGTTTTTTCGCTGCTACCACATGATTGGCTGATTAGATAACTGCAAGCATACTCTAAGTCCAAATAAAATGAATAGTGAGTGTATATAAGGAGTGTATGTTGTAGCAATGTTGGAGCATCATGAATTGTTTTATTTCTCTTACATCAGAACAGTTGTCCAACAATGACAATCTCTAGTTTATTAAAAAGCGGCATGTCATACATTTAACTGTTTATAGTTACTAGTTCCTTAGCAGCCTTTGTTTTATCTCTACATTTAAAATAATAAGTCATGACATGCATCTGCCATATTACTGACAAACCAAAAGACAACATACTGTTACAAAGTGCAGGCACTGAAGACATAAATGTTAAATAATCATCTCCATAGGAAAGAGTCACCATATCAATAAACAGTCATCTATTCTAAATAAACAAGTTTTTTTTTGCAATCTGTTAATTATTAGTCTTATGTTACATGAAAAGTCTTCTGTCCATGTCCCTATAAAGGAGTATTAGAAATGTATGGAATTCATTTACAATACAGCCAGTGCTTAATTTTGTCCATTCAGAATCAAGAATTCAACAGTGCTGTGGTAAAATCAAACGCAGTTCAAATTTTTTCATCAATTCATATCTGTTTTTAATGGTGACACTATAAAGGCCAAGCTGAAAGGCCTGGAAGTGCTCTAAACGAGACGTTTTAAACAGTTTGATGAAGTTAATTTGACACAATAGGTCTTGACCAAACAGTATTAACCTTGTATGAGCTACAGCTTCAAAACAGCCATAAAAGAGCCAGTGAAAAGAACTGGATGAGGTCCAGCTTTTTCAGGATTGAAGCGATACACCTGCATGGTTAAGGCAGGCATGACAAACACTCTGGACCTTCATAGCTGCTGGGTGGTCGTTTGCACGTGACTCTGCTTGCTGGGAAGAGTCACGACAGCTGCTTTCAAAAACCAAGATCCATATTCGTAAGATAATTACATATTTTCACACCAGCAAGAATAACAGCAGAGGGTTTGTGTATGTAGATATTTAACCATGTCTTCCTCCAGCACTGTCTCCTGAGGCTGATGCTTGAATGAAGTGAGATTAAAAGATACGGCCCCTGGGACTGTATCAACAAGCAAATATGTGGTGTTTTACTGCTGGCCTTATTAATGAACCAATGAACAGTCTGGTGTTTTATCACGTTTGTGTCCCAAATGCATTGGAATGCTTTTATACCACAGATGTGCTGAGAGATTGTGATGATTTGGCACAGATGTTGCACTTCTAGTGTTCGACTGATGCTTTTGCAGGAGTGAAAGGTTTGCTTAAGTTTGTAAAACATGCCTAAACAAGGACATAAATAGGAATTTATTTCATTTGTCCAATGTAGAGTGTAGGATCATTAATATTTATTTTTATTTTTATTAGTTTGAGATTGTTCTCCAAACTATACAAAATCTTTAAGTAAGATCTTCTTCATATCCATGTGGCAGCCAAGGCTACCTTTATACAAAATAAACAGTAGATACATACATTTTCTTCATAGTAATTTTGGATACAAGGTTCATTGGTTCACAGCCATAATGATAAAAGTGTAGATAAAAGTGTGTTTGATGTGTCCAAATATATTTACATTCAAAGTTAATCACATCAGTCTTCCCTTTTAGCATTCATCTCATTAACGTTCATAAATTCTTTCACAGATAACACACTGACATGGACAATAAACTGTAATACTATAATCTCCATAAGCCACTGTTTAGTGAAGGAAAAAAAGGGGGAAAAATAGCAGTTGTTCTGCTCATCTTCAGGACACATGTGCCCCAAAGGGGTTTAAGCTCCACTGTAGTCCACACCCTACTCTGACCTGGAAGTGAGATATACTTTCAACAGTGCCTGGGATGGATGAATTCCATCCTTTCATCCTGCAAGAAAAAATAATTTGGAATTTCTGTCAGTCCTCCCTTATTTTTTTCCCCAATGATATGCTCCAAAAGGCCTGCAGACATCAGTGAGTGATGTTAGCTTGTGTTTTGTGTCTACTTGCTGATGCTTTTTTAATCATGCACACATGGAGCCAAGCTATGCAAGAGAGATCTTTGATGATGTGACAGTTTCACCTATACAGCTCAAATGATTTTAGTTTCCTGCAACCCACTTTTCACGCCTGTGTCCAATGTCATTAGTTTTTAAATTGTTGTCTAATAATACTAATAATGTGAAGTGTTAAGTGGAGGATTTCAGCTATCAGTTATGGTGTGTGTGCTTATAATCTTATTGGAATCATACCAGTTTTCTTTCTAATTTAAGGCATCTATGACAAAGATTAATAAGCAACAGTATTTTGGGGGGTCTCTTCTAGGGATGTAATTTAATATGAATACATTATACAGAACGAATTAATTTTTTTAAACAGATAACGATACAGATATGCATAAAAGGCTCACCATTTTTTATTTTTTTTTGCTTTCTTTTTTTTTTTTTTTAGGAAGCTTCCAAAAGATTTTCACAAAACACCTGGTTGCTGTGCACCAAGCCTGGCATTCCATAGGGATCAAGAATAAAGTCACGAAAACTGAAGGTGTTTCCTTTCATGGAGGCAGGAGCAAGCATGAAGCAAAGCAACAACATTCAGTCCCAAAACTGTTACCACAAAGTTGAAGGCTGTGTTCAACTGTATTGGATGTCTTTGGATGCATAAGCATTAAATTTTCCCTTCTCTTGAATTAGAGGACCTAAGCCTGTTTCAACACGACAATGCTTCTGTGCACAAAGCACACTTCATGATGACACAGTAGGGGGCACATGGTTTAAAGTGAAAGATTTGAGTGACCTGCTGAGATTTGAACTCACCCCTACTGAACACTTTTGGGATAAAATGGAATGCTGGCTGCACCCCATACCTCCACTTTACATCAGTATCTGACTTTACTAATGCTCTTGTGAGTGATTGAACACAAATCTCCACAATCACACTCTAAAAACCTCTTTCCAGAAGAGTGCAGGTTATTATAACATCAAATAAGAAGTAAATGTGGAATAATATGTTCAAAAAGCACTCAGGAAACTTGTGATCCTGTGTCCACAATCTTATGTACCAACTACAATTATACATCTATTTACTGTCTTAACTGTTTAATAAAAAAACCTTTTAAGATAGACAAATATCATTATGTAAGTAATGAGTCACTGATTATTTTTATATGTAATTTGTTTAGCAATGAGAAAGATTCCAGTCCTCACTTTTATCCTTAACTGCTTTTTAATATTTCAAGTTAGATCTGTCAAAACATACAAGTACTTGCATCTGTAAAATAAATGTCTGAGGACCACCCGACCGCTGCGCTTGATCTCGCGATAGAAACAGTGACAGTGTTTTCCATTTGCTTCTGTGGATCAGAGTCCCTGGGTCTGCTCTCAGGACCACACAGTGTCCTTATAAGGCAAACGCCTGGAGACCTGGTGCTCTTTATTCATAGTTATCCAGTGACCTTATGTGCATATAGCCTTTGTGATTCTTGATCATCTGAAACAAGGAAATATTCCACCGTTTGACAGCTCCTTAAACAACAATGTAATGTTTACAATGTCTCTGAAAATTTATAAAAGTTATAAGTTCAAAGTACAAATATACATATAGTTTTCAATGTACTGTCAGTTTGTCAATCTGTAGGTATTCACCTAATGCAATCTAATGCAATAAGTGTTCTTACATGCAGACTTTTTAAAGGTTTTATACTGTGTTGCGTTCCTAATTTGATTTTTAATGCTAGCTTCCCATTAAAAAGGACCTTGTGTACATTTTAATATGTTTCTTCCTTTGCAGGGAAAATATGTATTTAAACACTTATAACTTTGTTACCGGGAGTTTTAAGGTTAATCACACTGAAAGAGGTTATGGTACTTTTTCATGTAGCCATGTGACTGGTTCTGTAAACATGTACTCGGAGGTAGCGAACAGTAGCCTTATTCAAACGTAGACTACGTAGACAGCTCAGTCTCTGCAAATGACTCTACAGTTTTAGTCTTTCAACTGGGTATAAGCTATAAGCTATATATGCAACTCCAATCATTGAATACACTTATAAAGCTCCTGATTTTTTTTATTTTATTTTATAATAGTTCATTGCAAATATAAGACTTAGGCTTAGTTCAATTTGTAATTGTATATACATTTTATAAACACACACAGTTTGGGGGTGCCAGAGTATTCAAAATCTTTCATTCTTACTAAGGGTGAGTACTTGGGAATGATAATTGCATTAGCACCAGGCTAACCTGTTTGTTTCCACAGTAACTTCATTGGCTAGCCTTAATTGTCATATCCCACAGTCTCTGCCCAGTCAATTTGGATGATGTATAGGTTCATGTCGGAATTAGGGGGCCACTTTTTTGGAAAACACACACATCAATCAGCATAATAAGCTGACCATTAGGCTTTTGACCAAATGCACTCTACATAAAACATCTCAGTGATACACACTAAATTAGAATTTATAAAAAGAAAGGGTTTTTTTTCTTCTTTTTAGGGGGAGGGTATAGTAATAGCACTACTAGTAATAGCTTTGGTGCTAGTATTAATGCTAATTGCAGTAATATGGTAGTAATGTAGTAGTAGTAGTAGTAGTAGTAGTAGTAGTAGTATCCTTTCAAGTTTGAGCCTGAGCTCAGGTTTCTGTGTGTTACTTGTTTTTTTTCGGGGTTCTCTGGTTTCTTCACACTCTAAAGCATGATTATAAACAGATTTGTTGGACTAAATTGCCCCTTCATATAATTGCTTGTGTGAATGGTGCTCTTCTGCTTGAGTGGTGTCTTATTTGCCTGACTTTCAACCAGTTTTCCTGGAATTGGTCAATAGGACCCTGACATAGACCAAATGGTTACTGAAGATAGAATTAGTTTTATCAGTAGTAACTGAGCCTGAAACTGACATTACAGCTTTGAGTTTTGGCCTGTTTTACATTATCTAATGTAGCCTCAATTAAAAACAGCCTCTAAATCAAATCAACCCATATTCAAAACCATGCATGCTAGAATCAAATTCTAGTGCAAGAGTGCAATTCAAATTAAACTTGTTGTATGTTAACTGTAAACTCTCTTCCCAAGTACAGCTGAAATGTAGCAAGTCCCCCTTTCAGTTAACCAGATACTAATTTGGTTGTTTCTCAGTCATTCACTGAAGTGGGAAGAGAAACAGGCTGTAGATAATATAATTGTAAACCTGACTGTGCAAAGGTCAAAGCAGGCTGTGGAGAAACGCATAATAAGCCAGTCAGATTAATGGAAGCTAATCATGTTATTTTTAGACATGACATGTTCATCATGCAAAAACAGACACGTACACAGAACCACAATAAACATAACACTATCAAGCTATGGACTCAGTAACCATTTGTACTGAAAAAATATGTTTTAAACTTTAAAAAAGCCATATTTTATTAACTTGAACCAAAGAAATAAATTGCTGTTGACTGAATTGCAGAGGTTATAGTACATTAGGAAAAGTAAACTTTTTAATTCCTAAAAAAGTGTTTTATTGAATTTGACTGATCCTTCTGTCACTCTGGCTACATTCCATAGTTTTAACACCTCCCCTGTATAACATTCAGCTGATCAGATGTGGATTGGCCAATTCCTGAAAATGAAAGGTCAATTCTTGGCAAGCGTGTGTGGCTGGTAAAAGGCAAGCAGCGGTGCCCCAGGGGTGATTGGGTAATTACTCGAGAGTCATGAAGGGCAAATGGAATGTTTACTCTACCCTGGGGTCACCCCGGTGATGGGCATGCTCTCCCAGGCCCAACAGGATTTGCACTGGGTCCACTTTGTTTTGGTTGTCGCCTTTTAAAAGCCAATTACCCTCTCGCAGAGACAAGTTTACACACAACATTTGCTATGGATTCACAATGTATTGGTTGAACTGCATGAGCGAAAACAAAACAACAAAACCATTTCATATCAATTGAAGAATGCCATTGTTTGTATGTGTTGTTCTTCTAACAGCAACTGCAGGGGCTTAAAGAGATAATCTATGATAGCAAACAACAAGGTAAAGTACACAAGTACACTTTCAGATCTAACATTTTATCAGAGTAAAGTCTAAGTACAAAATCATTAGATTCTCTTCATTCTCTTCATTCTTTCTTCTTATTCAACTGTTGAAGGGATGAAAGTAATTATTTACACTTTCAAATCCTGACCAATGTCATTTTTTAGTGTCGAAGTTTTTACATTTTCTTTTGTTTTAACAAACCTTAAAACAATTTGTGCTCCCAAACATATTACACATATCCACCATGTCATTTCTCATTGTGAGTTCTCTGTTACATTTTACATTTATGACATGTGGCAGACGCCCCTATCCAGAATGATTTATAAAAAGCTTTGAAGTATTCAGCAATAAATACATTCTAATACTGGTATATGAGGACACATCCATCTAAAACAAAAAGTATACCATCCATCTGTTGGAAGAAAAATAGTTAGAAAGCAATTTTTAATGGTAGATCTTCTAATTTAGGAACCACTGGAAGAGCTGGGTCTTTAGACAATGTTTGAAAACTGTTAAAAAACCACCTCAGTACTAGAACAGAGAAGAGTCTGGAAGCATGTCTTCCTTGTCTACCCTAAAAGATGGTGGGACCAGTCAAGCCATGCATAAGGACCAGAGGGAGTGTGAGATAAACCAACTGTTACAACTGGCTCACAATTTGACATTGTTTTTACCTGATTACCTCAAACTTGATTATGACTGCAAGTAGTTGTATTATTTACATTTCTAAAGGTTTTGAACTGCACCACGGTGGTCCTACGTCAAATAAGTGAGTGTGCAAAGTGAAGAGGTAGCAATTGTGCTATGCTCATTGATTCATCTGGTCTGCAATAACAGGCTGAGAGTACAGCTGAATAATAAATAATGCTGTTCCTACAGTAGATTTGCTTTATTTGGCAATCAATAAGATACTATCTCCAAAACAAAGTCTGTAGCACTTTTATTCTTTCTCTGTACTTGTCTCTCAGAACAGATTTCTTAAAGTATGAAAGTTCCTCAATTGTCTCAATTCCAGTAATATAAAAAATATACAGAAGTCCTTGGAGACCATGCCTTATAGTATTTTTTTTCTTTCTTGGTTTCTCAATATCACAACACAATTTTCTTGTGATCTTTACATAAACATTGCTTCCTTGTGATCAGTGCTTATTTTTTCTGTGCATTTGGCACAACAGCACGATGATTGCATCCATCACCATGCACAATGTGTAGTCAATTTTATTGCCAGCCAACTTGAGGAACCGAGGCGTCTGCATGAAAACTAATACGTGATAATGAGAAAACAACATCTGTTATTGCGTGATAACAAGAAAACAACTTTTACTATGTCGAGATCACGGGTCTTGTGATGTCAAGATCATGAAAAATGTAAGTCATGATCACAAAACAACAATATTTTAATGTATGGCCTTTTAGGACCTCTGTAAAAATGAGATACAATGTATAATTAAACTATATAATGCTCAAATGGTTGGTTTAATGAGCACTAAGTGGAGTTCAAACAACAACAACAACAACAAAAAGCTAAAACACATTTAATAAGTGTAACTGGGTTTCATTTGGGTGGTATTCTTAAAGCCTGATGTATGTGTATGAGGATGAGTATATGTTTTTCATTAAAACTACTAAGCATAAGACCCTACGTCGCTCCGAATCCAGGCGTCTGCTGACATGCTGCAAATTTAAACGTTCAATGCGTTTGCTCTTCAAGACATTAAGAGTACAAACTTTCACCATGAGGACACCCAGGTGTTTACAAGGTGACAAATATGAAAAACAACCAAAAAAGAAATAACTAATTTCCACTCCAGATCCTTTTCTTATAAATGTCGCTTATGTTTTAAATCACTAGTCAAACTTTCATATGTGCTCCAGACTAATTTGAACCTCGTGAATTCATTCATGGTGATGTCACTGCTTTGCATGAGACATGCTCTGTGAAGAACCGTCTGAGTAAATAAGAAAAATATGGGTGCACGAGAGTAGTCACGATCCCACTGCTGAAACTTATGACTCTTATCTTGTTTATGGAGGCGATGGAAGCTCGGGGTGATATTGAATCCGATTCTGTAAGGGTTTACTGCCTGAAAGCTGTCCTTGTTCAGAAAGAGAGAAAGATTGATGGAAGGATAGCACTGCCTGCTCTGACAACAAAGTGCCCGTGGGCCTTCATTTCCACACTGGTTTGCAGGGTGAGGGTGGACACATCCGCCGGATACAAAGCTGTGAATGCTATCTACATCTGACCGCAGAAACGTAATAGATTTCAGACTGTTGGCAGAACACTAGCCAATAGTGGACTTTAGTGGATGTTTAAATCGCGTCCTAATCGCACTAATGTTGGGAAAGGTTTAAGATACAGCCTATAGGGTTTAAAGACATTTTGAGCTGGAGTGAACAGGTCTGCAGCAGAAGGAGTGTTTGGCAGTGAAAGCAAGCCTAACTGGGTGACCTCATTCGACTAGCTGCAACTCATCTCTGTGGAATGGTGCGTGCTGCTGGAACGTTCTCTTCATACGGGCAAAGACTGGGCCACCACATATTCTCATGCTGGTCTGGAGATCATGATCAGCACAGCACAGGTCGCAGCCTCAAATTTCCTCATGCTCAGAGCATGGCTATCAGATGTCCATGGCGCACACAAAAAAGCGTGGCTAACAGGACTTTATGCAAACACTTCACGTACTGCACTGTTACTTTCAGGAGGGAATCTAGGATGAAATAAAACACTGCAAAAGAAACACCATGAAATGCTGTGATTCAAGGACAAGATGATGCTTTTGTAATTTAATCCAGTGTGTTCTCTTTCATGGACTGTTGCAGATTTAAAATAAGCAGACATTTCGAAATGTAGACTTTCAATCCAATGTATACTATTGGTCAGACTGTGTCAGATGGTGTGTTGTGCCTTTAAATAATGATTTTCCTCATAAGAATAATCATTTTTCTTACATTACAGAAAGAGATGATGTTTCCTGTACCCCATGGAAAAGTTTTTTAATGGCAGATTAAGATCTTGGTACTGCACCTGGACAGAACTCAAATATACACAAACTTGTCAAACATACGTTGCTCAAATAAGCACAAGACACAAACGATTTTGTGTGCACAGTATTGGCTGAACAAAATATGTAATATGTTCTGCTATTACATTGACACAAAGTGGGGATAAATTACTGTACATCAAAAAGGTTTAATTCTGAGTAAAAAAACAAAACAAAACAAAAAACACGGTATTAAATTAACATATTTCTTCCAGGTGTGTATGTAAGGGAAAGACTAGAGAGACAGTTAGACAGCTAGAGAGACTAAAAGAAAGAATCGTTTCTCTCTCTCTCTCTCTCTCTCTCTCTCTCTCTCTGTCTCTCTCTCTCTCTCTCTGGAACACTAGTGCATGGGAAAACACATTTCTGTGCATATAGTGGAAGAGGGGGGAATGAAAACAACATGAAATGAATGGTGTGCTTTAGAGACCAGCATGAAGAGAGCTGAGCCAGAGGCTAGGTCTAATCCACACAGAGCCTCAAGAAAACACACACACACACACACACACACACACACACACACACACACACACACACACACACACAAACTATATGTCTATGCACGCTCCTGAAAGCACTGCTGTGTAATGAAGTATATGTGACTGAGCTTCATTTACTAGACATTGAAATACACTAATGACCGCCATTGTGTATCACCCCGATTCCCTGTCAGTAAAGCTGACAACAAAAAGAGTTTTTGTTGTCAGAATTTTATTCATTTTGGAATAAAATACTGAAATGAATGCACAGATAGACTCTAAGTACAATGGACTAATATGATTTTCACCCTTGATTAAATCCCAGAAGCTTTAGCCAGTTCTCTTAGGAGTGATTTCAGCAAAATAACTTTTTTAATTCAAATGCAAGTTGACATGGCTCATC
Source organism: Silurus asotus (assembly GCA_024362625.1). Lineage (NCBI taxonomy): Eukaryota > Metazoa > Chordata > Actinopteri > Siluriformes > Siluridae > Silurus > Silurus asotus. Next base: position 602,444 of record MU579904.1, on the reverse strand, counting down.
GCAGCCGTCAAGAGTGCAGTCCATAAAGCTGCTTTTGGTTCCCGAGCAAAAGAGCACTGCTGCTCCTCTCTGCCGTGACCTAAATACATGGCCGCACCTACGCATGCTAGAAACAAGAGCTCATCGGAGTGCATTTCTGCACAACATACGCTCTGAGTGGAACCATATGAGCCTGCCTCTTTCAGCACTAAGATCAAACTTAACTGTGTTCCACCCCTTGTTCAGACACACAATGTGAAATACAGCTCAGAAAATTAATGCAATATGTAACACTGGGACTCAGGTTTGAATCCCAGCTCTACCTTGTGCCTTCTACAGCCAGTCATTTGCTTCAAACCAAATGTTTAAAACAGATACCAATAGTCAATGATAGCAGAATCCGCTTTTGAATTACAGACAAGCTATACATATTTATCTCCAAGATATTTAAAGATTTTTTTTTTATGTATATGAAAAAAAAATAAGTGCAGGTTGACAAATAAAGATCAAGTCAATAAGACATTTTACACTATCATATGAGTTCCTGTTTTGACATTCGACATGTTGGGAAGAAGTCATGCAGCACCTATGCTTGGTGGTATTTTAATATGAGGCATCCACTTCAGTGGGGAGAGAGAGACCACAGACGTCTGCTCTGTTTACATACTTGTGAAGCCACTGACAGATTCCTGTCAGAAGATCTGGGAGTAAAGCAGCTTTGTTGGCGCGGCGACAGCTTGCCCTCAGGAATCGAGCCCTACGTGCTTCCCTGAAACCCTGAGATGCCTGCCGTTCCCCCGGGGGCTCTTTTACGCCATTGCCAGAGGAGCATAATTTCAGATGTACAGTACACTTACAGGGCTGTTATAATTTTTTTCTATTTTCTCTTTGTACATTATTTTGCAGCTGCCATTTTAAAAAACAACCTTTTAAAATCTGCACAAAAATATACTATTTAGTAGATAATATTACAATGAATTTAAGGAGCCACGATCACAAAATAAAAAAAGATTAGGGGAGAAAACTGGAGTAAACTAAAAGCACAATAAACATTAACATAGCTTGTCAATGAATACACACTTATTGTTAACATGTAAGACAGCTAGACAACCACAATCTTATCTGAAACCTTATATACCATCATGATGCCTGCTGATGCCGATGGTATTTAGACTCCATCAAAATACTTATATGTAGATAGTGGACCTAGTTACCTAGCAGAGTCATTGCTAATTGTTTTGAAGTTGCTTGGGACATAGTATCTCTGCTACGTTTGCTTTATAATGTACATACTGATACTAACTGATACTAATTTTTGCTTGAAAATTGCACTGATGACCGCCATTGTGGAACTTTACTTCTAAGTATTTTGGGAACAATGTATTGTAACACTCCACAAATATGCAAAAACTGAAATAAGCATTCATATGATAACTGTTGCATGTAATAGTATTAATTCATAAAATGTTTATACGTAATTATTTCCTATTTTAATGAATATTGCATCATACAATATTACTTAATTTGGTTATTAATGGACAGTATGTGCTGCAATATTTCTTGATGTGCGAAAGATGTATTAATTCATCATTTCGAATGCAATAGTGATGTATTACAGTTTTACTCCGTTGCTTTGGACCGTTTCTCAGATCAGAAACGAAATTCACATAACTGCTTGTTCAACCTCCACATCACTTGCGCACATCGTAAGATCAATTTCTTGTTGCTTTGATCAAATTGCGAATTCTTTTGTAAATTCATTTAATTGATTGTGTACAGTTGTCTGGTGTTTCCTATATTATCAGTTGTTTGTCATGTTGATCAAAATATATCATACTTATACTATTTTACCTGAATAGTCTAATTAACCCCCAAAACATTTAGGCATCAGTTAATTGCATAAATCATTGAATGCAACATGGTTAATCCAGTTGTCATCTTCTGTCATCTAAAACTTGTATTAAACCTTTTGTTTTTGTGTAAATGTGTCAAGTCAAGTTTATTTCTATAGCGCTTTTCACAACAGACATTGTCCCAAAGCAGCTTTACAGAATTTAACAGTTAAGGTGAATGATGTGTATTTATTCCTGATGAGCATTGCCATGGCGACTGTGGCAAGGAAAAATTCCTTTAGATGTTATGAGGAAGAAACCTTGAGAGTAACCAGACTCAAAAGGGGAACCCATCCTCATTTGGGTGACATCAAGATAGGGTCATGATCATAAGTGAAGTGTAAGGCATTAGATCGGGTAAGTTCAACTAGTTCTCCAAAACAGGTCAAAGGTGACATTCAAAGCTTATTCTTATATATTCTTGACTAGGTTTGGATTACAATGATTGAAAATGCACAAAGTTGAATTTCTTCTGTTTGTCATTTATGAGTTCCAACAGTACAATTCATTTATTTGATTTGATTATTTGATAAAATGGATACTATGATAATAAATTTTGTAGTACCACCAATGTGCTTTCATTTCTTTAACTCATAAAATATGGACTGTCAAAAATGCCATATGTCTTTGCCATATGGAGATGATTTATATGTTGTGCAAAGTTTTGGTGGCCTTTGTGTATTTGTTTTACTTTAAGTAAAAGATATGCTCGTGTGCACACGACCACTCAAAACAGGAATGTACATTCTTGAGTGCTTTAGGGACACGGCAGCTTATTAGCCTGCATGACACACTAAAAGCATAGAAAAGCTCCTTGTCATTACTCAGAGGTGACATTCAATTTGTCATCGTCCCATCCTCATCCATGTCGCAATACCCACAGCTGCCCCCCATTCAGATTCATCAGGTCTGTCTTCATGGCTGGGGGGGTTGTTGTTTTTAGCATACGAGATCCTCCGTGTCTCTGCAAGGAGCTGTGATAAGCCATTTGGTATAATATAGTTGGCCTGAGTCTTACAATCCTGGAACATTTGTTTCTTTGTTTTTTTCTTTTCTTTTCCACTTTGAAAGCGTAGGTGTCGGCACCAGTATCGTGATTTTCAACCATTAAGCTTTCAACACCTGAACAGCCTGAATGTCTTAAACATAAACTTTATTCATATTGAGGTAAAGAAAGACATGAGACTTTTGCCAGCAATAAATTGTTTGTTTTAATTGAAACAAATCTGATAGTGTTGATTACTTTGCGATAGGTTGACTCAGGTTCAGCACATATTACAGAGTGAATTTTGGCTCTGGACATTTTCCAACATAACAGAAGCCACTTACAAAACGCCCCTTGTATAAAAGGCTCCAACTCGCTGAACCCACCGACTGAGTTATGTAAATGTCAGGATTTTACTCAGCAATTTTGAGCGAGTTAACACAATATAACTGCTAGGGTTACATTGAAAACCAATGTTTGGTTTAATTCTTTCTATCCAAACCCAGCATTTGGACCCCCTTTTCCTGCTGATGTGGACATGTTTTACATAAGGAATACGTTTTTTGTTTGCTTGTTTAATAAGACCTATTTAGGTGGTTTGAATACTTGGAGCAATAAGAATTACTTTTGTAACATTACTTGAAGTTACTCAAGTTTGGTATAAAAGTTTAGCTTCTAGTCAAAAACTTTAAATAACCTTAACTTTAACCAGAAAAGAGATCGATAACCAACAACATATAAAACACTGAAGTACAAATACTTAATTACTGTAATTAAGAAGATTTTTCTGGTATTAGTACTTTACTTCACTATTTAAGTATTAACTTTTTACTTTCACTCATTACATTTTTTACACAAATATCTGTACTTTCTACGTCTTACATTTTCAAACCAGGCTCGGTACTTTAGTTTTAGTCTTTTTGGTGACGAGCAATTTTTTTTCTCATTGCACATCAGTTCCTCACACACCACAGACATAAGCTAGTCTACAAAGCTAACAACAAGCAAGGCAGAAGGCAACAAGAAGTATGGGGTTAACAATGAGTCAGCGATGTAAACATGACTAAGAACAGAGACATTCCTTATCATCATCATCATTAGGTAACAAATTTAGAAATGTTATTGTATTAATATAGCAATATTATGTGAGGTCCAGTTACCAGCGTGGCACTAAACCAGGTAGTAGTAATGGCTACTTTTTACTTAAATACATGTCAAAGCTCATAATGTGTATAAAGTGTAGTCAGTACTTTAGTCTTTTTAGTATCTGTACTTCTACTTGAGTTAAGGATGTGTGTACTTTTGCCATCTCTGAAACACTGCTAATATTAGCAAAATTTCATGACACAAGTTGGGTAAACTGATACCCATGAGCTCACTGCCGCCTCTATGCATTTGCTATCAAATGCTGGTTCAGGACTAAGCTGTCTTCCGAAAACTAAAGGACACTTTAAGTGTCCAAAATGTGCATAAAAATACCTAACACCTACCTAAATGCCCAGATGTTTACCCCCCAGCAGTTTCACCCTGTGACCATTGCATCATTTTAGTCTCATGATGTTAAATGTGTGAGTCACACACTGTGATTATATAATGGGGGATTTCCCCTCATCAGCTAGTTGACTGGAATATTGAGAGATCTCTATTCTGATAGAAATGCAATGTTCTTTGTTTAATAGTTTTATGTCTCTTGTCAGGGTTGGCTCAGTTCCCTTGTTTAAGTCATAATTATAAATGGCGTTCAGTTAAAAGGATAACACTATTTTTAATGTTTATTACATACATAATACATGTTCAATACATAGTGTTTATTGCAAACAGGTGTTACAGAGGTCATTTTCCACATAATTTCTATTTCACAAGTTTTCTAATGCATAATAATGCAATTTTAAGTTATGTTGCACTTTTATGGTTTTCACCATGTTTTTTTTATTTTACTTTTAAGTGTTATTATGCACAAGTGTTTTATTTATTTATCTTAAGAACATCTGAATTGAGTGAACATAACCCATAAACAATTGTTAAGGCAATTTTAAGAAGCATTTGGGGTCAATACATAGGGTTGAAAACATGATAAAATAATATAAGGTAAGAAAAAAAATGTGTTTCCATATAAGTTGGCTTAGCACTGGGTTAAAGACGTGATTTAGATTAGTTTACATGTATTCCAGTTTCGTACAGTGCAAGAACTAAACAAATATCAAACACCAAAAAGAGGCTTGTAACGCTACCACAACCGATGGCTAAATACATTTTTTACGTCATATATTATCCCTATTGCTCCTGTCCATTCTGGCTTTCAACGTGGGACAAAGAGAAGACCACATTAAAGCAACCCAGTGTGAAAAACAGACACAGTTTAGTCACACCAGACCTTTCTGCACGTTTTTTTCACTACAACCACAGTTCTAATCGCCAGCCTATTATTCCACTGACAAGCTCTATCCCTCATGATGGAAGCCCCTCTTAAAAGGGTTTTAGTGACTGATGGAGTGATCCCGAAAGGAAAGGAGGAGGATAAGCTGGGTTAGACCCAGCTGAGTGTCTCAAATATTTTTCCCCCAAAGGGATGCAATGTCCAAACGTCTATCTATCTCCTACCACACTCTTCCACCCATCAGCCAGTTATACACCCTAATGCCACCATCTATTATAGCAGATTCAGGGACACCCCCCTTATAAGGTCTATTAGAGTCTAAAATGGGATGTCTAAGATGACGGATGTACAGTTTAAGAAGAGAAAGACATCAGTTGACAGGATCCCATACATAAACGTTATGCTACACCTCAAAGATATGACACCTTTTGTGCTTCTTGGCAGGTTCCAGGGTTCCTGTAACACATTTTAAATGGCTGTCTGTAGATACAAAAATCAAAAGTACCAGGTGTACAAAAAATAGTGTTCCATTTCTAATTTATGGGCCCTTTGGGAAATTATACAATACTGACTATGATACTGAATGCTATTTCATACATCTATACAACTATATTCACACCATTAGTAGCAGTCATCACTCCTTTGGAGATTACTTTAAAAAGAGCTTGGACTTTACAGGACTTGTTGACTTGCCTTAGGAGTGTAATGACATCATATAAAAATCATTCTATTCATCCACTGAATGACATTTCTGTTCATCTCAGCATGCATCAAGTAACTGCTCTATTTTACCTCCACTTACTGCCAGGATGGTAAAAATGACATGGATACCTTTTTGAGCATGTAAACATGCCCCAGGGCAGTTTTTATAGCATTGCACTTCCTAAAGCCCAAGGTACGGTATTCGGCACTGTTCCTTACTCGAGGAGAATAAGCATGTTAAGTCTATGGCTACATCTGGGAGGGTTTTCCAAGCTGATTTGCTCAATTAGGCTTTAGTAGTGTCCGGAAAAATGCCTGGATGCATTGGCAGGCCAAAATGCAAGCAGTTCAAACACCTTCTAAATAACTGCAGTCTTGGCTGAGTCAAACAACCCATTGGGAAAGAACACACTTCCTAATGACTTGCCTGTCTGTCTACTGTCAGGACAAGTTTTTGTCTATGCTAAAGTCGCAAACTGGTAGCATCTCACTTAAGGTTCATGAATTAGCATTTATAACTGTTCTGAACAGAAATTGGCTCACTGGCTTTCTTGAAAGGTGGAGTTCTCTCCTTTGCCTGATAGTCCTCTAAGGTCTCTCCCTATGAACCCATGCAGGATATGGAACAAATATTGTAATGTGTATTATGAATAAATTTGAAAATGAGCGTCTCTTTAGTACAAAAGTATATCTGCATGAGCTGCTGATAAGCTCACAATGCATGCATTGGTTGCCAGGTGACTTGGTTGAACAGGGTAAGAAGGGGCAAAGGGATTAATGCTCAAGGACATGACTCAATTTTGTATCCTGACCTTGCAACATTTTGGGAAGGATTTCTGGGATATTCAAGGATAACATTGTCCTTCTCATGGGCATTAGTGTGGTGGTCATCATTACAGTCAGTCCTAGTGTGCATCAATTTCTAATGATAGTGTGGCTTACATTATCCTGGTAATATTCAACAACACCTGGTGGTTTCAGGGGTATTATAAAGCCACTTGGTTTTTGGGGAAAAGTCAATCTTGTCTTAGCAACATTTTCACACATTCTTGCAGAAGCATCTCTAGATCCGTCAAAAACAATTTCATATTGGAGATATATAAGGGGAGAGTAGACTTTTTATATCCATTGTATTTAGTTGTGGTTCTATGAACACGAGCACCAATCCAGCAGGAATTTGGCAAAAAGGTTCCAGCAAATCAATGGTTATATGAAAACAAAGGGTTTTTTGAAAGACAAGCTAAATACCAACGATGACCCTTTAAGAGTAAAAACAGAACGACCTCTGTATTTCTAAAGATATGGTAAAAGCCAATCTTTTAGATAATGCATAAAGGTCTTGTTTAGTGTTACAGCACTGATTAAACAGGTAAAATAAAGAGGCTGATACTCATCTACCCATGTTTTGGTCAAAGCACACCCCACATCACATTATCATATTCCCAGGCTTCCTTAAGTAAAATCGAATCCCTTAAGATCCTAGGACACTTTCTGTTTATTGTACATTAGTACATCTGCCACTTTTACTACATATAATACATATAATTCCTTTTACTTTCATTATTATTTTACTCAAATAAGATATGGTTTACAAGTTATTAAGTGGCCTGATATAGAGCTCTGATCTCAACCCTATAGAACACCGCTGGGATGAATTGAAATGCTGACTGCACCCCAGGCCCCCTCACTTTACATCAGTTGCTGACTTTTCTCTTGTGGTAGAATGAGCTGGAAACTTCACTACCATACTCCAAAGCACACACAACAATCAGGTATCCACAAACCTTGGTCCATATAGTGTATGTTTGTAGTTTTGTGAAAATGTCCACAGTAGAATGATTAAACAGCGCTATTCAAATACAATTTAATTAAACATTCCTGGTATTGATGTTCACCAGGCATCAGGCTGAATCTGAAACAGTTGCCACATCTGGTTGTTAAGGGATTAGAAGGCATCCTTATATCACACCCAGGTCTAGGCAGATGGTTCTTGATTTGAGAGGTAGTGAGACATGTGCAACCTGCCCCCCACCCCAACTCAGGTCCTGTGGCGTGCTGTATCGAGTCACATCTGCTCATTAGTCTTCAGCTGGTGAGCTGGAGACTAGCGTGTGCAATTCCCTAAGTGAAAAGCTCACATAGCTGTCTTCTGAGCTAGCCCAAACATTCAGGATGTGAAGTCTACACAGACCACTAATATGCCTTTGAAGTACATGTTTGCTTGTTCCGTAACCTTGATACTCACGCTAGTTTGGGAATCGATTATATTTAACTTAAATCATGATCAAAAAGGCTGCCAGAGAAAATATATAGTTTATAAACTGATAGCTGGCTTCCTTGTCATGTTTATGATCATGTGTATGATCACTGATAGGCTCAATATGATCTCCAGTGAACATTTTTATGTATCCCTGACATACTTTCCACTCTGAATAGTTGAAAGTAGAAGTCAGGACAGTTCAGGTTGTGTTGAGTAGTGTATGAGAGCTTGTTCTGGTAAAATGCTGTTTGAAATTACTTGGCAAATTACAAAAACCCGGATGTAGTGATTCAGTGGTTAAGGTTTTGGGCTACTAATCAGAAAATGTGAGCCACTCACACAGATCTGTCTGTCTGTCTGTCTGTCTATCTATCTATCTATCTATCTATCTATCTATCTATCTATCTAAATTTATGATATGTATGTATGTTTGTCCAACACTGAATGCATCTTGTTAAAGCATAGCATATGCCCATTAAGGCTGAATTTTTATATCACTGTGGGACACCAGCAGTAAGTTTAAGCTGCTTGGCCCATGCAGTTGGCCTTGGAGTGCATTAGCTGGAACATCAGGACCATGTAGGAACATCTGGGGCATTTCTTTCATCCTCACTTGCCCAATATGTGAGGTGCAGACAGAGCCTTTATGGCATGAGGCCAAGCTGATGGCTTGGAAACATGGATATATTTTACTGTTCACAATCCCATAAGCAAAAGCCAGCATGATATTAAAAATTAAATACATAAAATAATAATACATGCCCTGATTTAATAAAAAAGTGCCCTGGAATAAATCCAGTTATTCAGCCTTGTCACCGAAAAACCAAATGTAATGCTTCTGCTGTGTGAAACAGTCCTGTGTCCCCGTTTGATACAGGAAGTATTACTATGCTGGAACAAAACTGCTGATGATTTTCTGTAAAGGCTTCATCCATTTCAACATTCCAGAGGCACCTATCAAATTACAGAGCTGTACATAATTTTAACTAAAGGTATCCAGACAATTTTATGAGACAGGCATAGAAAAAGGTGGTTTATTTTTATGTAAAGACCATAACTATTTTTATGAATGAATTATTTTAACCTTTCATTTTTAGATGTTTGTGGTGTATACCATATATGTGTATATATTTCTCTTTTTCAAGATTTACATAACCTTTCCATGTATGTGACATTTATTAGATACACACGTTTGGGTTTTCCAAAGATTTGTAGCCATGAGAATCATACACCACTTTACCGGTGTACAACTTGTCACTCACTTTGAAGATATAAAGCAATAGATGCATACGAAAAAAAGCGATGTGTTCATGAAGAACTTCTGACAAATCTGACATCTGGAATTACTTTTACTTTACCAAGAGTACGAAAGACACTCGAGCAGACCTGACTGAAGGCTCGGTATGCTGCCTAACTGCTAAATCTAGGCAAGATGAGCAATCTTAACTGGCTGCAAAGTTTCAATGCTGCCCTGAAGAGTAGGAAATAAGGAGTGTCTCAGCACAGCAATCAGGATTAACAGCGGAAATACGGCTGAGTCTGGGATAGACATGAAAGACAAGAGGAGCCCCCGAGACGGAAAGTAACTGCTGAAGAGAAGTCTAACATGCCAGTCAATATTTTCACACTGCAGAGACCACAACACAGGAAATCTGTTGTGACAACACAAGACATTTTGTTGAGAAAACACGTGTTAAAGTAAACTGTAAACCGTAGAGGTTGGTGGTTTTTTTATTGCACTTCTAGATAAGAATTAGACTCCAAATGGGGTCATTCTTTTGTTTGTTTTTATAACTATACGCAATAAAACTAAAAGGTAATGATAATATTTGAATACTGAATTACATTACACTAGTTATTCATTCGTTAGATTGTGTTTATGTGTGTACATTAAAAGCAACACAAGTGTGGCAATGTTTAAACTTTATTTGCTTTCATTCATATAATGGACTTCTACTGTCTTATAAAAAGCTAGCAAGGAAAAATATTTAATGGCCTTAAAAGCAAATCATTGGTTTGAAAACTGAGCCAGAATGGGAAAAAATGCACTTCTGAGACTCTCATGTGCCACCATTTGTTAATTATTTTTGCTGTAGAGAACTTTTACTGTAGAGAAGCTACTGCACATGTCACAAGACAAAAGCAGATACAATCGAGGACTCATTTATTTATGGTGCAAATTACAAAAGGAATAAATACAAAGCACAAGACAAGTAACGAGAGACACGAACATTAAAACAATAACCTGAGCATGAAGATGATGTTTGTGGGGAAAAAAAGGCAACCACTCAAAGCAAACGTGAAAGTGTGTGGTACAAAGTGAGTCTTTATGCAAGTGATTATTAGCTGTGAATATGAGTCAGGTGCACACATCATGTGACATGGTGAAATGTTTGATGGGAAACATAGTCCAGTGTTGCTTTTGGCAAAATCCAGATTGAAGAAAAAAAAGCTAGAAACATGGAAAATCATGTATGTAGTCATCTGAACATAAATGTAAAATACTAATGATGATTAAAATGTTTGAAATAAAATTCAACTGTTTGTAGCTTATCAACCCTTATAATAACAACGGACTCTTATTTCTGTAAAAAGCTGTCCACATGTTTATCAAGAAGACTAAAACATAAAAAAAAAAAACGAATTTTCTGACCAAAGATTTGTTGTTAATCTTAATATTTTGCCATTTTGGGCCTTTTTTCCTCCCATAAGTGTATGTAGTAGTAAGCTTACTTGAGAACAGATTTATTTAAATGAAATATAAAGTCAAGCTAAATGTGAGTGCTATTAAATCATTTATTTATAAAAAAGATTATATTGAGCCAGTAAGTGATCTGCTCTATTTATAGCTATAACAGTGTGAGGACTTACATGGGTATGGAAATAATGTACAAGAAAACACTATGGATTTGTTGTGGGTTGTACAACATTTCCTGATGGAAAAGCATTACAAGTGTCTATTATCTAAGCACAGGCAGCAGCTGTAGGACAGACACCAGAGAAACAGAATAATGAGATACAGAGGCCAAAACTAATATAAAGTTACAAAAAGCAGGGGTGTTAGAAATATATTCAGCCAATCTATATTTAACACTATACATAATGACCCCATGGATTAACAATACTGTCAATAATTAACAGGGTTAAATCAAGGTTGCTCAGTTCATCAACCAAGTTTATTCAGTTTCCGGAGCGTAAATATCTTGAATGAAGTTTTTGTACTGCTGAATTTAGAAGCTATTAACAACACTGTGATACATACAGGTAAGTCCAGTGGGAACCTGCTTTCAATGGTAACAGACTGGGCTGTCAGAGCAGAACACTGTTAATTTGTCTGCGTCCCCCCTCTTCTCTGCAGGCCTTCTGAGCCCACGTCTGCCCGGAATATAGGGGGAGCATTGTATCTCCTCCAGTCTAGACTGCACTCCTCCCTATCACTCCTCCACACCTTTAGCAGCCCAGCACCACACGGGTTTGCAAAAGAAAACTGGCAAAATTCAAGTAGTTCCACGGTCTGAGCTGATCTCCATGAAATGGTCAGATTCGCTTTGGAGGCTGAGTAACACATGTTTCATACTTCATTAGAGGCTCTGGAAGCGTATCTGTGTGACTGATTATTTCTTATAACTTTCTCCTACAAGGAAACAGCATGGAAAATTTTTATTCTTATGTTTCACCTTTCTGACAGCTGGGCAAGGGTGCTGCTGCTCAGGCTTGCATTACACAAGGATCACTAAGCTCTGAAATATGGCCAGACTGGTGGCAAGTGGCATCTTGGCAGCTGCACGCTTGACTTTTCTCAGTTCACGGGCAGTTCTTTTGCGCCTTGGTTTTTCCACACGCTTCTTGCGACCCTGTTGACTATTTTGAATGAAACGCTTGATTGTTCGATGATCACGCTTCAGAAGCTTGGCTATTTTAAGACTGCTGCATCCCTCTGCAATATATCTCACTATTTTAGACTTTTCTGAGCCTGTCAAGTCCTTCTTTTGACCCATTTTGCCAAAGGAAAGGAAGTTGCCTAATAATTATGCACACCTGATATATATATATTGTATTAATGCAGCACACATTTCTGTTTGACAATTTGTATGAAAAATAGAAATAAATAAATAAAAAATATGCAAAATTTAATTGCAGAGATAAAAATGTGTGATTAAGTTGTGATTTCGTTAGACCGCCTTTAGATTTGATTACGGCACGCATTCGTTTCGATAAGCTTCTGCAATGTCACAAACTTTATTCCCATCCAGAGCTGCAGTAATTTCTCAACAAAATCTTGTATTGATGATGGGAGAGTCAGACCGCTCTGTCAAGTCTTCTCCAGCACATCCAAAAGATTCTCACTGGGGTTAAGATCTAGACTCTGTGGTGGCCAATCCATGTGTAAAATTATGTCTCATGCTCCCTAAACTACTCTTTTACAATTTGAGCCCGATGAATCTTGGCATTGTTAGCTTGGAATATGCCCATGCCATCAGGGGAAAAAAAAACAATTGATGGAATAACCTGGTCATTCAGTATATTCAGGTAGTCAGCTGACCTCATTCTTTGGGCAGATAAAGAATGAGAACCTTGGTGAACCAAGACCTGACCAACTGCAGCAACCCCAGATCACAGCACAGGCTTGTACGGAAGGCACTAGGCATGATAGGTGCATCAGTTCATCCGCCTCTCTTCTTACCCTGATCACTCTGGAACAGGGTAAATATGAACTCATCAAAACACATGACCTTCTTCTATTGTGCCAGCGTTCATTCTTTATGCTCCCTAGCCAATTGAAGCCTTTTTTTCTGATTAGCCTCATGATAAGTGGTTTTCTTAAGCCTACACAGCAGTTCAGTCCCAATCCTTTAAGTTCCCTTCACATTGTGTGTGTGAAAATGCTCTTACTTTCACTATTAAACATAGTCGTGATTTCTACTGTAGTTATATTACGATTTGATTTCACCAATCTGATCGCTGATCACAATCATTCAAAAGAAATTTCTGACTGCATTTCTTTGTTTGTGTGTGTCTGACTAACACATGTTTCATACTTCATTAGAGGCTCTGGAAGTTCTCTGGAAGTTCCCCACTATCCTTCCAGTTTTTAATAATGCGTTTAACCGAATTTTAATAGTTTCAGCAATCTCCTTAAATGTTTTCTTTGCTTGATGCATACCAATAATTTGACCCTTCTGAAAAACATTAACATCTTTTCCACCATCTCTTTTCTGACATGGTTGTTTAAGAAATGAGAAGCTGCTCACTGCATCAGTTAGGATTAAGCAACTTTTTACCAGCTAAAACATAGCAGTAATTATCCAATGGGAGGCTCTTACCTATAGTTAAATCCAGGTGGTGACCCCTTCCTTTGGACGGGCAGTGTGTAATATATATATATATATATACACACACACACACTGCCCATCCAAAAAAATTATTTCCTGGATCACCTGGATTTCTGATTGAGATATACACACACACACACACACACACACACACACACACACACAAAAGAGTGAGTACATCCCTCACATCTCAGCAAACATTTTATTATATGTACTCACAAAAGTACTTACTTTTGCTGCCAGCTATTTAGGCAATAATAGTTGCATGTTGAAGTATTTTTAGAGCACAGTAAATCTGTACAATCTACACATGGACTACTCCAAAATCTAAAAAGTTTCATTTCTATAGTAGTGTCCCTTGAGAAGGTATACCAAAATTGTTGCTGAAATGTGAGGGGGTGTACTTTGGATTTTCTGTATAATTGTGGTAAGAACATTGCACTTTACAGGGATAACTACCTTTTGTTTATTTACAAACCAGTAAAGAATGCTGAAAGTATTATTCATTTCACATGACAGTTAACTGTTTTTTTTTTCCTTCTGGCCTGCTGACCTTCAGTTCAGAAGTTCTAAGTAATGTGAAGCACCACTTCATTTTCCCAGAACTCATGCCATGAATGTAGATGCAGGCCATAATCTGATGGAGACAGTGTCAGTCTGATCCTGACCCTTCAGTTTGAAAGGTGTTGACTCATGCATACATAATAGTTGTGCCAATATTGTATCTAGGCGCACACATATTCATTTGCAGGCCAGGGTGACTAAGCGTTCCGATTGAGAGTAGCTAACATTGAGGTTGTTATTAAACAACCACGTTAGCAAGTTTGCTTTAGTAATACTTACTCATTTGTCATTCTGTGACAAGCTCTGTACTAACGAGTTGGGTAAACAGAGAGAAAGCTTGGGCCTTTCAGGGCTTTACTTAGGGCAGTTGGGTGTAATTGGGCAGTTTCAGCATGGACTGAAACCAGGTGACACCAGTAGAAGCCCAGCTGCCCAGTTTGCTCTGTTTGTCTTCCTGCTCTTTGTTTATTTTGGAGATTTCCTGTGTAAACACTAAATAACAAGATCACCTCTTTTTCAGATGAGAATTCTGTCGATTGCATCAAGCCAGCTGATCTGTTTATTTTAGAGATTTTCTCTAGGCTGGGTGAAAAGTTCCTTTCCCTTTTCTATCTGCTGGCATTAAAATGCTGCTTTTTTTTTTTGGAACAATTTAAGTGTTTACTAAAAATGTCAAGCTTATTTCTCAAATAATTGTCATTTAGAAGCCGTTTACTTTAAGAGTTTTGAGGAAAGGAGCCACGTCATGTTCCTATAATTAAACATTTACTATATATATATATATATATATATAAAGAATTTCTTGAGCAGTGAGGAAGATTATTGTGTTGTCTGGCTATATGAGGCTCAACTCTTCTGTATATATACAGTACATATGATCATAATTAACTGTGTTCCTGTGTAAATATTTAAGAAATAAGTAGCTATGTAAAGATATAGAAAAGAAAAGAAAATAGGGCAAAGGCAAGACCCTTATATGCAAGGAGGATTTCTGCGAAGAGAAATGGTACCTTTGCCTAATTACCGATGGTTTGTCGGAGCACTGGCATGGCAGGAGTTTCCAACATTATTAAGAGGATTAAAGATTTATCCTGCATATTTACTCGTGTCCTGGCATGGGAGCAACGGAAGCAAACATTTAAGGCTTCTGAATACAAACAAAAGTATGGCATTATGAAAAGCTGTCTTTAACAGTTTCTTCTTCCTGCTGTCTGCTCCTTAAAGATACCTAAATGATACCCCTCCCCCCATTACACACACACACACACACACACACACACACACACACACACACACACACACACACACACACAGGCATGTGTTTTCTTTCTAAACAAAGTTTGCAAAAAATGCACATTTAGGCTGTGGATGCAATTATCCTAAAATCATAATGCTGTATGGTTTAAGGTTGTGTTCATCCTGAAGTGATGTCACACACAAAATAACATGGATGAGGACCAGATCTTAGGGCTTGTGATAAATCATATCTTATACCAATGCAAGCCATAACATTTTGTATTTGCTGCTTTGGTCAAGAGTAGTTTGGGGTCAACTTGAACAAACTCATTCATATCTGAAATTATCATTACTATGATTGTGCCATGATGGCAAAATAATTTACAGTAATTGGAACGCATTTCTTATTATAAGTGTGTAGTGAACATCAAATTACACATGGTTATTACTAACAACTATGTTTTAAAATATATTTAGTCTCATTAACAGGACCAGATTAGCCTGTTCTTGTGTATGCAAACCTATGCATTATATAGGAACACACAACAGAAATATAGTCAGGAAACTGAATTTGTACTTCCTAAATTTTCCAGAAATTGTTTCAGTGATCTGCAAGACTCGTGTTGTGTTATATTAACATATCGAACCCTAGATATGTTAATATTAGCCAACCTTTTCTTTCAAACCAAGAAACAATGCTAGTTTATCCTCTTTATTCATATTAAGTACATGGTGCTTTTGGTTCATGTTTATCCTTCAAATACCTTTTTAAAAATGGATACTAGTTAAAGTATTTCTATTGTATTGTACACGTGCATTTTATGTCTCATTCACTGGCAATAATCTATAGGTGGATAGAAAATGGGTCTTAAAAACATTTATTGTCAACAAGCCCAACAGGCTGCATGAATCTACAGCCTGGGCTAGAAAGAAGTCAGCCTTTGTCTCACTATCTAGAACCATTCTATGCATTTTTACTACAAACATTGGTTTGTTTTGCTATGGTCAGTCCCATGGTTACAACAAATCAGCATGAACAGAGAGAAGTTTTAGACTGTCATGAATTATTTAGCAACTACAGTGAAACTAATAGGAAGGATGTGCTGAATTAAGATTGAGGAATGTAAATATGGCTCATGAGAGACTTTATGAGTTAAATCATAATCGCTCCATTAGCCATCTGTACAAATGCAGTCTGACCAACAGTCAACACTGTGTGACAGATATAAGAATTTGGAAGTGAAAATACTTGAAATGCGAATCATGTAATAAACTAGTTGGAGAACAGCTCTTGCTACTGCATGCCATAAAAAACACAGATAACTTATACATGACAAGGTAAACCCATTGTAGGATGAAGAGGACCTAAATGAGGCCATCTTTAGTTTACAACTCAATCATGTTGTTGAAAGCATTTTTACAGCCCCTTTGCCATAAATATTGAGTGAGATAAAAATGAAGATAAGTTCCAGACAAGGACCAGATAAGAGCAAGCGAAAGAGGCTATGCTTCAGGCTAATGCGTTAGCATGTCTTCAGGCACACTGGTTTACTTAAATCACTCGGCTTAGCAGATATGATATCTGTTACTGTGGCTATTACTGAGAAAAAATGCTGACTCAGTGAATGCCATTAACCACTTTTTATTTACAGCAGAAGATAGCCACAAGTGCTCTGGCTAGGAAAGCATAGCATGGATGCCTCACAGTTGAAATCTTTTACATGTCTGACTGGTTAATTAGCATGCTGCTCTAATTTGTTACAGGGAAGCTGGCAGATGATATTTGTTCATTTTCAATTTTTGAGCTGTAGCCTAGCAGATCATTAGTCATGAGTAAAAAATTAAAGCTGACAGAGATTAATGTGTGCAGGGACTTGCACTGATAAAAAGTTTTCCCTGCAGCTAATTTTACAGCTGGTGTACATTTTCACCATTGGTGTCTTTATGTCAAAATTTGCAACATAGGGAAAACAGTAGATAGTAATGTAGAGTGGAATTTTGGACATTTTATACACTCTTATAAAAGAGACAGAAGGAGCTTTGCTGTTGTTGTTTTTTATTATTTATTAAAAAGATCAGCTCCATCTGTTCCATATGAACTCGCTTAACACCAATCTGTTTGGTTGTTGTGCTGTAAACTAGCCATCATTCACAATGTGATTGACAGGCTTCGATTAGAACCTGGTCCCTCTTAGCCTGCTCTGACATGGGCCGACACACATTGGTCAGTAGGTCATAACCTCAGCCAACCTCGGACCCGGAGCCTGAAAATGACCCGCAGGTTAGACACACAAATAGAGCCGTTTTATTTGTTTACGGCTGCATGTTTACCAGCACAAGAATAACAAATATATGACTAGTACATACATGCTATAATAGTCAACTGTCAAGCGGTTCGCTGCTCGGCCCTTTTCAATTGTTTGGCTTGTTACAGTCAACAATTTAACAGATGCAGAAAATGTTTTAATTAAGACCTTGAGTATGACCGAAAAATCTCATACAGACACATAAATATTGTATCCGATTTGGCCTCAGTATTTGTGTAAAGTCTTGCCATTGCCATTTTGGTTTACCATTCAGACCATAGTGGTTGGAATTGGGTTCCAGCGAACACTGAGAGTTTGGACTCGTTCGGGTTAAAGTCAAAAGCACGGCGAGCAGGGCGAGAAGGCGAACAGAGCCTTTAAAAGCCGATCAGATTTCCGTACGCCTACAGCTGGACACGGCTGGGAAAGGACACTGCAGGAGGCCAGCCACTGTTGAGATAAGCCCACGCAATTTAGGAATGTGGAAACAGAAAGCGAGAGATAGTAGAGGTCCTGTTGAGAGGCGTGCCGTAAGGTTTTGCATTCTGTCAGAATGATCATATAGGATGGCAAAAACAACGTAAATGACCCTCAGCTCCAGTTTGTATTGCTGCAGTTGTTTGAAGCGGGATGCACTAGGAGAAAGGGCGTTATAGTGTTTGTGGTCTGTACCTTCGGTGGGTTATGTTTTTGCATGTGTTACTCTAAAAGTTATTCAGGATCATGTAGATACATTCCTTTTTAGTGTGAATTTTAATAGTACTATCATTGCACAAGGAAGATTTTTGCTTTTTTTAAAGTGAATTGGAAATCGATTGTATAAATCATACATGCAAGTTTATATTTAACATTTACACAAAGGTGTTATATTGAAGATTTTGCTGTTTTGTGTCTAAGCCTAACACACTTCCAGCTCCACTTTCCAGACAGCCAAGAATGTGTTTCTCTCTGAAGGGAGGAGGGTGAAGCTAAACCAATAGGCTCAGAGCAGCAGGGCTAATGTCATTTTCTCTGTGTTCCTGATTCAGGACGGAGAAGTGCACTCTGCTGCAGAGGTAGTAGCACACAGTTAGGACGACTTTGCATTATTATTATTATTATTCTTCAAGAGGATTCAGTGAGTTACATATTAGTGATTAGATGAGGTTTGGGCGTGCATCCAGGACTTTCCACAGGACTATGTGCGTTGGTCTGATGCATGCATGAAGGACAGCTTTAACACCAATGACAACAAAGTACGACTGCTCAACCAGATAAAGGACTATCGAGCTCGGGATCATTCTTGTAGCTAAACATTCACGTAAGTCTCCTTTTTCGGCTGAAATCGTTGCAATGCATGTGCTCAGAAATGGGGGAGCTGCCTAACTTACTCCGGGGGCGCGCACGTGAGCGTGCTGTGTTTTCCTCGTTGCATACTTCTCATGCGCGCGCCTGAGGTTAATACAGTAATAATCCGATACTATAATTAATAAGCACAGGTGTCATAACTCTCGTTATTAGCCTGTTATCACGGTCTAAATCGAATGCAATAATTATTAGGGCATGCATGCGGGTAGTCTAGCCATGCAGTGTGTTTGATGGTGGGGATTTTTTTTTTCTTTTTTTTTTTTGCGTGTGTAGGCAAGTCGTTGAAAGAGCGCGTGCTGGGAAAAAAAAGGCGAGCATACAGTGGCCTTGTGCCTGAGGCTCAGCTGTTGCCTGTCACATCGGTGCCAACTGCACTTCACAGGCAGGGTGGCGTAACCATTAGCCGTTTAAAAGCTTAGCCTCGGCTTTATCTGTGTCTAAAATCAAAAAAATAAATGTTAACGAGTGTGAAATGTGACATTCTAAACTCACGTGTATTCACATGACTGCATGCTGACAGGCACGAGCTGTGATTCCTTACCTCTGACAATTTGCCTCACCATTTTCTCACATCAAACTGCTTGTTTATTACATACTTGTAAACTTATTTTGCACCATTTTGCAGTATGTGCACTCAAAAATCTCAGACCTGCCCTACACATTTTCATAATAAACATATTTGCATGAATAAATGCCACAAACTATATTTCAGACTTGTTTTTTTTTAGATACCAATCTGCACTTTTTCTTCTTCTTTTTGTAGTTTGTATTACTGTAAAGGTACCAAACTGACAACTCCATTTGGTAGCTTGTACACTCAAATAAATGCTCCCAAACTACATGTTCTACATCATTTTGTAGTTCGAAGACTTTATTAAACAAATGTACAAATCTGTACTTGTCCTACTCCCTTTTGTAGTTTGTACACTCTTGTAACGGTACCAAACCGTTAGTCATACAATATTTTGTAGTTTGTTCACACTTGTAACGGTATAAATCTGTACTTGTCCTACTCCATTTTGTAGTTTGTACACACTCTGCTTGTCCTACACCATTTTGTAGTTTATACTCTCTCACAAAGGTACTAAACTTTTTGTCCTACATCATTGTGTACACTTTTGTAAAGGTACTAGATTGCTTGTACTATGTAGTTTTGTAGTTTGTGAACTCAAATGAAGGTACCAAACTGCTTACTTACACCATTTTGTAGTTTGCTGGCGCACAATTTCTACATCTTTTTTGTCATTTGAAGGCTTGATTTAAAAAAATGGCACCAATCTGCACTTTTTCTACATCGTTTTGTAGTTTGTGTACTTATAATTATAGGTTCCAAACTCCCTGTTCAGCAGCTTTTTGTAGTTTGTGTACTTGAATATAAACTTTACTTGTCTTACAACATTCTGTAAACTCTTGTAAATATAGGAGGCAAACTAATTGCCATAGACTATTTTGTAGTTTGCATACTCTCAAATATATGTACCAAACAACTTGTTCTACACCATTTGTTAGTACAGTCCTAAATAAGCGTACCAAGCATACTTTTCCTACACCTTTTGTAGTTTGTATACTTGTATATTAAGGTACTACTCTACTTGTCATATACCAGCTAGTTTAAACACTTGTAAAATTCACAAAACTACAACATTTTGCAGTTTGTATCTACATATAGCTATCAGACTTGTTTGTCCTGCACTATTGGCATTGCGTTCACTTTCATAAACACCAATGGAACAGTTTTTGTACTTTTGGATGTGTATTTTAACTGGGAAGGTGCCTGTGGTGTACCTTTAACTAACTTTTAGAGTACAAAGTACATTTGTTTGCCCTAAAGTCCAATTATGTTCTGTTATTATTTTTTTAAGTAACTCTATATTCACATTTCAAGGTCAAAGATTTACACAAAGATTCGACAAAGGATAGCACTGAATGACAACTGCAGTGACAAGGAAAATACCTTATATACCTTATTTGTACATAGTGTACACCCCTTTTTTTCAAGTTGATTATGCCCAATTTATATCTATTACTATTATAATTAATATATGTTGTCTAATCATAATCAGACTGTGATCAAGACATTCATTTAAACTGCATTGTGATTGCACACACAATCAGTGTGATCTAAATTGACCTGTTAGAATTGTAAATGTATTCCTTAATCTCATTCGTAAGGTTTAAAAAATGTGAATCTGGCTTTAGGGTTTGCATTTTGAAACGTTGTAATGATTATTAAAT
Source organism: Silurus asotus (assembly GCA_024362625.1). Lineage (NCBI taxonomy): Eukaryota > Metazoa > Chordata > Actinopteri > Siluriformes > Siluridae > Silurus > Silurus asotus. Next base: position 581,228 of record MU579904.1, on the reverse strand, counting down.
GACCACTAATTATATTATATTTCAATGTATGGAGCCACTGTAGAAACACTGTAGTGCCCTCCAGTGGTCGCATTGTGTATTACATGCTTGCTGCAAGCAATTGGCACTGAGGAGGCGTGCCATTGACAGATCAAAGCCTCTGGTGATGTACTGGCTACAAAATAAAACAAATATTTATATTTAATAAATTTGCCTTGTTAGGAATTTTTATATACTAAAACAGAGCCAAATTGCATACAGTGCACTAGGAAAGTATTCACAGCACTTAAAAAAAAATGTTATTTACAGCCTTATTCCAAAATGGATTAAATTAATTATTTTCATCAAAATTATACAAACAATACCCCATAATGACAACGCAAAAGACGTTTGTTTGGAATCTTTGCAAATTTATTAAAAAAAAAAAAAAAAAAAAACACGTACATATATATTCCTTTCTTAATACTTTTTTGAAGCAACTTTGCCACCAATTACAGGCTTAAGTCTTTTTGAGTATGATGTTACAAGCTTGGCACATCTATTTTTTCACTCAAGCTCCATCAGTTTGGATAGGGAGCGTCAGTGCTCAGCCATTTACATATCTCTCCAGATATGTTCAATCGGGTTCAAGTCTGGGCTCTGACTGGGCCACTCAAAACATTAAACGAGGTGTCCCGTACCCACTCCTTTGTTATCTTGTCTGTGTTCTTAGGGTCATTGTCTTGTTGGAAGAATCACCCCAGGTCCAGAGCGCTCTGGAGCAGGTTTTCATCAAGGATGTCTCTGTACATTGCTACAAAAATGTTTCCCTTGATCCTGACTAGTCTCCCAATTCCTGCCGCTGAAAAACATCCCCACCACCATGCTTCACTGTAGGGATTGTATTGGCCAGGTGTTGAGCGGTGCTTGATTTCCTCCAGACATAACACTTGGCATTAAATCCAATCTATGTTTCTCATGGTCTGAGAGTCCTTCAGGTGCCTTTTGGCAAACTCCACGCAGGCTGTCATGTGCCTTTAACTGAGAAGTTGCTTCTGTCTGGCCACTCTACCATACAGGCATGTATGTTAGAGTGCTGAGATGGTTGTTCTTCTGGAAGGTTCTCCGTTTTCCACAGAGAAACGCTTTCAGAGTGACCATTGTTTTCTTTGTCACCTCCTTGACTAGGGCCCTTCTCCCCCAATAGCTCAGTTTGGCCGGGTGGCCCTCGAAACTGGACCAAAAGAGTCCTAGGGGTTCCAAAAGTCGTACATTTTTGGATAATGGAGGCCAATGTGCTCATTGAGACCTTTAAAGCTAAAAAAACTTTTCTGTACCCTTCGATACAATCTTGACTTGGAGGTCTACAGACAATTCCTTGGACTTGATGGCTTGGTTTCTGCTCTGACATGCACTAACTGTGAGACCTTATGTAAACAGGTGTGTGCCTTTCCAAATCATGACCAATCAACTGAATTTTCCACAGATCCACTCCAAACAAGTTTGTAGAAACATCTGTAGAAACAGGATTCACCTGAGCTCAATTTTGAGTGTCATGGCAAAGACTGTGAATACTTATGTACATCTGATATATATTTTTTTCTTTTTAAAAAAATGCAAAGATTTCAAACAAAACTTCTTTCACGTTGTCATTATGGGGTATTGTTTGTAGAATTCTGAGGTAAAAAAAGAATTTAATCCATTTTGGATTAACATAATAAAATGTGAAAAAAGTGAATCGCTGTGAATACTTCCCGGATGCACTGTATGTGGTGTTTTTTTCTAAATCACATCATTCTTATCTCATTCCTCTGTCAACCCCTCTCCAAATCTCAGTACTGATCTGTTTTCCATCTGCATTTTATGTCAATTTTTATGATTATTTTTGCAGTTTAAGTCTCACAAGCACTATAAATAAAAACAAGATCAACCGTCTTATAACTGTAACTTCCAACACTCTCTCTCCTTCTCTCCCTTCCTCTCTCTTTCTCTCTGACTGGCTCCTTGTGTCTGTGCCAAATGGCAGAAGTGACTCCATAAAGTCTCCAACTCCATATGAGTGTTTTACAATTACAGCTCAAGTCCACCACACAGGAGGACATTACTATAAGTGTTTGTTTGCAAGGTGTGAGATTGGAGGGAGATAACAGGGACGTGTCTCCTTTGCAGCATTAACGAATGGAACATGGTGTTCATGTGTATATGCCATAGGAGTCGACAGTTAATCCCTGGTGCCAGCGTGTGTACGTCTCTCTGTTGATTTAATGCCTGGGCAGGCGCAGCATACACAGAGCGGCGTTTGTGTGAGACCGAATTAATCACCATTTGCCTACTTGTGTGCTAAACTGCTCCAAACCCAGATCCTCTGGCACCCTTTCACATGGGCCATCTAGGGGAGAAAGGAGAGGAAAAGGGAGAAGAAAAGTAGGTGAATAAACTCATGGCACTTGGAATAACAGTGTCTTTCATTGCTAAAACAAGAAGCAATGACCTGCTTTTCCTTCAGCAGGCAGGCTGCAGGGCCGAGGCTCCTGCTTCCCAAGTAGAAGTAGAAGCGCTCAGATTATTCTAGAATGTGCCGCTTGTTGAGTCGATGGTGGTCTATGCCTATGTGGCCCCTTAGTGCATGTGAATTGCTTTTGGATCAGACAGAAGATAACACAGTGTGGTCGGTCAACCGAGCAGAAAACATAAACATTAGTCGAAATGAAAGACAGCAACTGATTTCTAGCCTTTTTGATGAGTTATATAAAAGCTCATAGCCTCTGTAGACATATTTATTTGGTACTTGGGCAAATTACAAGTAAGGCAGATAAATGTCCAGTCTTTGAAGCAGCGACAAAATAGGAACGTACTTGCACAAACCATACGAATACGAATCATATATGAGAGGTTGAGAAGAGCATCTCGATATGCCAAGTAGGAACTCGTGAAAGACTTTATTTGATCAAATACAGTACTATTTACTATTTTTCTATTTGATAATTATCCATTTTCCTCCATGTTGATGTGATTTCCACTGCCAAACAAGACAAGGTTATCTTTTCTCTGCATGCGAAGTGAGCTGTGACTTCCCCAGGTCTGAAATCCCAAAGTAACCTCTCTGAAAGGTTTTACAGCCTGATAGTACTCTCAGTTCCACATAGTGAACACATTCTGGGATATACATAGTGATTTCCCTACCGTGGTAAAAGCAAAAGCCACCATATTATACTTATGGTGGATCTTTACAAACTGTTTTGCTTGCAGCCTACAAGGTAAATAATGTTATAAAGCTACATACAATGCACAGAAAGTTTCTCTCAGATTTCTCAAAATTTTCATTCAAGTTTAGTTTGATTTAATTAGTCAGACTTGACAATGTGCATGGTTCAAACACACAATGTCTTGGGCTTAGTAGAGAGAAACGTGGCAACACCATACACATTGTAGATGGTGCATTTGACTTCCGCTTGTCACTTGTCAAATGGATAAAGTTATGTAATGGGAAAACAACTCACGACACACCACACATGCAGTTAATCCATATCAAACTGTGCTGTGTAGAACAACTATAACTGACCTGGTCCCGATAAACTATATGGAGTATTTTGTTGGCCACTTTCTTCATATATTATATCAGATTTTGGCTTATATGAGTCCAGATGTTCAGCAGTAGCCAAATTCTGGACTCGTGGGAATCAATTTGTGAACAATAATGAACAAGTCTATTTTGCTAATGAATATTGATGACTGACAGCTTGTGACTGAAAGAGCCAGTTTATTAATACACCCATTTTTAGAGCTAAAATCACCTCAAATATTTTTCAGAAACACTCAAGAAAGACATAAAAAGTGTAACATAACACTTTAAAGGCCCAACAGTGGCTCTGTGGCAGTCATGAGATTTGAACTCAGAAACCTAGCGAAGTACTTTAATGGGGCCTCTGCCTCATCAGTACCAAGAGTTATACTTATCTAAATATATTAGCTAAACTAAAATACAACTCAATCACAGCATAGAATTACACTGCTGGCACTTTTCATGTTGTTTTTTTATCATCTTACACTTTATAATTGCAGACTCCAATGAAGGCTTCAGCTGAAAGTGGTTTGAATTAACGCTGCTTTGGAGATTAAAGAGATTTAGCTTTGGAGCTTTAGCTTTTGTAGATTTAGATTTGGTAGCTTATGACATACTACTTTGTGTTAATTAGCTTATTCATGGTAATCATGCTAGAAAGGATTATATAGTTTAAGGTTACGACTTGTGAGTACCCATATTTGTATTCAACATCCAAACCAAAATACACCATGCTGTTACTACTTTCTTTTGCTTTCATTTCCATTCCATTCTGTTTATGTGTATATATAGACAATATTTTGGTCATTAACAGTGAAAGGAGCCAGACAAAGTCTTTACTATGGAACCATCTGGGAAAACAGCAGCTCAGTTGTTCTTACTAATCACATAAAGTTATGTGAAGAACACATGCTCATGTTACCAACCACTAATAAGGGCTTATTTGTCAGACAGCTAATGCTGATTACTTGCAGTAGGAGTGGAATTTTGGATCCGCATGCAATGCTATACGACTGACGCAACACTCCAAGGAATGAATCGTTATGAGAAGTGGATTATTATGAGAGGCGTATAAATTATGATTTTTTTTATGGTCTATTAAGGCTGACATTCTGATAGACAAAACAGGTCTTGTCATTTGAGTATGGCATGTCTTGAATAAAATGCTTTACAATTTGAAATTGTCACTCGTCTTGATGCCTGGGAATCCAATCAGATGGCGGAAATCGAGCTGGCCTCCAAATACACTGACACACACCACACTTTGAGGCGAAAATCTTTACCGTGTAAGCGTGTATATAGGCCAGTTTTTCAGGCGCACTGTGTAATTGATTCTACGTACCACTATGGAAAGCCTTCTATCCATCAATATAAAGCCATCCTTACTTATTGCGTATTGTGTCAATAGGAGGGATATGACAATGGGTGTGGGTTATTAGTATATTAGATGCAAAAGCATAGTTGGAATTTCCAAACGAAAAAGAAACCCGAGCAGCCGGATGCAACCTGGAGTTTTTGAAATCCAATAAGTCCTAATCTGGTTTAAAGATCTCAGAGTATGCTGTTGACATGAGCACTTATATAATCAGATCAAATACAGAAATTCGATAATGATCCGATTATTAGCAGGTATGTCAACACTCTTGATTTTACGGCTAAGTTGAGAGCAGTTCGGAAACCTGATTGATAACACCATCAACAGTGTAAATATACACTGAAACAGTTCGAAAAGGATTAATACTATCTGCAATCTGAGAGAAAAATGAAAACAGTAGTTGCTGTATTTAATCCTATACAGAGGTTCTTAGTCAGTGAGCTCCTTACAGTTTTATGACCGAAGTAAGCGTCAGTAGGATCTGGGGTCAAAATACAGGTGGGTCAATATTGACTAAAGCAGGATGAGGACATACCTCCCAGTGTCATCCTGCAGCCCACAATGGTGCAGAGGGAGGGGGTGTCAAAGACGAGTGTCTTGCCTCCAGCACACATAATGGGGCTTCAAAGAGTGCTGAGTTTGTTTGGAATGCTCACACTGTCTTCCTGTTTGAGGGTAAATGAAAACATTGGAATGGCAGACAACCAGATGTGCATGGGATGACACACAAGCGTGTGCACACACACACACACAAACTTAGCTTAGGTACTGTAAATGGACACACCCGTTATTAACTACCAAGCTCGTTGGCTTTCACTGACGTGCTTTAACTGACACCAAACAATGACAAATTTCAAGCGCTTGAAAGTTTTTTAAGACTTTGTGCTCATCACCACATCAAGAAAATGTGTGCATATTCATTTTTCTTGCATTTCGCCACAAAAACCATCCAGTTTTTAGAAACACACACAATTCCAACTAATGGCTTGTGACCAATAAAGGCTCTGATGCCTAACAATAGGACCAATACACAATAGAAATAGGTGGCATTGTGAAGAACACACAGTCTGCCCTTTGGAAAATCTGTTATAATGTTTATGTTTAGTGGCGAGGTCCACTGACTTGCACCATAACCTGCAACCTTTAGGTCAGCAGTCTGTAGTGTTTAAGTTGCTTTAGAAAGAACAACAGGAAACTGGAGTAAAAGTTTGTAGAGGTTTGACCTTTTGGGGGAAGAATACAGCGCAATTTAGTGCTCACAATAGACAGACAGAGAGGCAACAGCCACATGTGGCTTGTAAGGGACAATGAAACTCTTTTACTGGGTGACCGTGACGGCGTAACCCTGAGTCAGCATCGGCTAGGTGATATTACCGAGGTCACTCTAGACCATTGCCATGGTCAAGACGCCTGTCTGAAGAGTAGACAAAAAACATCCTACCGTCAAGAGCCACAGGTTAAATCCATCAGCAGCGTCATTATGATGCTGACAACAGTTTACCAGCGCACAGACCCCAGACATCTGACCTATTCAAGAATTTATTAAGACAAATATCTATGACTATATGAAGAGCAAAAACCAAAAGGCAACCGCTTATTAACAATATTCAGTGGGGGCCAAATCTGTTTTAGTTTTTTTTTTTCCTATTCATAATCAAAAGCAAGCAAATTATTTAATTAAATACTAATTAAAAGTCCTATAATCTTATTCCAACGTATAAATGTATAACACTGACCATGTTAATTGGCAAGTGGTAGGTCAGTGTTTTAGGCATTGGACTTTTGAATGAAAGATCTTTGAGTTTTAATCACATCACTCCTAAGCTGCCACTTCTGGGCCCTTGTGCAAGGCCCTTAACTCTCAATTGCTCAGCTGTATAAATGAGATATCTGTAAGTCGCTCTGGATAAGGGCATCTGGCACATGGCATAAAGTAAACAAAATGGTCCGATTTTCCTCCTAATCTCTACTTTTTATGTCTTTGTGTTCGGACAACAATCAATAGAGAATTTAATCTAAAATTTTGTGCACGCTTGTGGCGCCAGCCCGAGTACACGCTGTTATTGAAGCAAACCAAAAAAAAGGGACGGAACAGGCAAACACAATTCATGTATATATTCCATATAGTAGCATTTTTACTAATGTTCTCGGACTTCTGGACCCCACTGTACATCTCTATTATCTCTAAAAAGGACTCACGTCTGAGAGCAATCAGGAGTAATTTGGTTTAGGCAGAACCCTTTTTTTGTCCTTTAGGATTTCAGCCTAAGTGCTCAACTTAATGCTTTCACCTGTGTCTAATTAAGCCAGGTATATCATACAGAGCACAGACCAGTGAGGCTTCTTCCTCTGCAGTCCAACTGAGGCATGTGTTCAATTAGCTGGTTATATAAAAAAAACTGTAACAGAGCACTTCTCTGAGGAATGTTAATGATTTAAGGGATCGGATAATGGGCTGTGAAACGTTGTCAACTGTTCCGAATGTGTGGCCACTTAGATTATACCTTTTTGAAGTGTTAGACATCTTGGGAGATCGTCACATGATGTGTAAGATCTGGAAACACATTTCCAAGTGGTTATGTATGTGCTGAACTCAGTGTTGGGGTATTATTTTTTTATTTATTTCCACTTAATTAGTGCTTTTAAAAGTGCCGTTGTTTAACAAAATTCTCGAAGATGCGTCGATTTGTAATGGATGTGAACAGACACGCGAGTAAAATAAACTCGATGGTGTGTTTGGCTTTTTCATTGGGTCTATTTCCTTTCTTTTTTATAAATGTAAATCGGCTGACTTTACCACACTATTTACTACACTAATCAAAAACACATATCGACTTTCGGGTTTCTTTTTTTTCTGGTAAAAACTAATATCAGATTATATTATATGTGTTTCAGAACAGCCCCTTTGACCAAGTGTATGTGTGTAGACTGCCACATGGTCTTTGTGTATAGTGTGACGATATAAAAGGACTTCCTACCCTCAACAGTGTAGGAATGTGTCAGCCCACTTCCCATTGTTCGCAATGAGCTCTGCTCTTTACAGCTAGGTGAGAAAGAGTCAAATAGAGGGTGAAATACAATGTCCCATCATATAGCCCATTAGAGTTGATCTCAGATGGGGTGCATTTCTTTACGTTGTATGAAATTCAACACAGTCGTTCCAACATTTACAACAAATCTATGGTAAGGTAGGACTTTAAATGTATTTAATACTGATACATTAGAAATAACTCAAATGCTGCTTAGGATCTATCTCAAATGTAGTAAAGCCGAAAGATAATATGCAATGAATATTTGACACGGCTAGATTTCGATTAGTTGACCCAGCTATAGAATTCAGAAATTCTCATTTATTTTAGCATTGGTCCATATTTGATATTGCTGTGTGTTTCTGTATCTGAACGAAAGTCAAACAACCTCATTCTATCATATGGCATTAAAGGGGTTATCTGAGGGTTATAGGAGCACTGATTGACACAGCGCCAGTGTGGCGTAGTCCATATCAGAGCAACACTCCATCAGTTGACCTTTCCCTCCTCTGCTGAGGAGCAAAGGGCTGTTACAGTAGGGTGATGGTTCTTTATTGGCCTTTATGGCTCTGCCTTTGTTATGCTTGTGTCTTGATAATGGCCATTGGCAGGTCATTAAAGTCTCGAAACAGCCTTACTTTTATAAGATGGCGAGCACACAACTAGGCACTATCTTAAACAATGAGTGTGAACTGCAATAAATAGCAGTACGCTGCTGGGACATAACCTTGCCTCAGGATCATTGGGACTCTTACTAGCATGTCCTTACAATGTGTGAAAAACCGAGTGAGTGGGATCTGACCTTTCCGAGTCAGTTGATTCGATAAAATAAATGACAAAATGAGAAATTTGATATATGACCGAACTGACCATGTGACAATCGGCCCACATTATGAAGAATTTAGGACACTGTCAAATATAGGGCACTATTCTGAGAGCCAAGGCTATGCTTTTCAAATCCTCTGAGGATGAGAAACTGGGTGGATCAGGATTTTGACTTTAAGACAGTTTTGTTCCAACCTGCACTCTTGTATTTCGACTATGAGATGTGTATTGAGACAGGACAAGTTAGGTCAGAGCGTCTGTTTTACAGTTCAAAGAAGTTAAAACCAGGTGTGAGCTGCTGTTTGGGTCATTCTGAACACGAGTGGGCAGAAAGTGGTGGCGGTGGGAGGGAGGGGGAGGAGTTTGCGAGGGGGGCAGGAGATTTATGGCACTATGTAGCTAAGGAACAACTCGGGGTCAGGGATTTGTGACTTGTGTTCTTTTATATTTCACAAGTATTTCAGGTCAACCCTGACCTGTGAAACAAGAGCTAGTACTCTAACAATAGAACCCAGAAGTGTTAGGGGCACTACCTAAATCACTTCAACAGATTATGACATTTTGTGGGTTATGAATGTGAAATGTATATATTAAATAATAAAAAAAATGTTTTTAGCTCAGCTATGTCATAAGGCATCATCAATATTTCTTCAGTGGGGTTTGTATATAAAAAGAACTGCCTCTGGACATTACGTCTATAGCACAATTAGCTCAACTACTATGTGCAAAATGAGAAAGAAGTTGACTCGGGCATCTACTTAAATGAGAAAGCCGGAATCAAGTTATAGCACATGACAAGAACTTTTATTAGGTAGTTGTAACAGGGAACTGTTCCCTCCATAATTAAAGAGGTGTGAAAAACTCATGCCTGTTGCCAGAGTCTGCACCTAGTAAAATCTTTGTTAAATAGTGCAGAGGTGCTCCCTACTACTGGGCTTTGGGTTTAATTGCACGCTGTGCCGTAATGCCATATGGGCCTCAAGGCCACTAGAAACTTTTCATAATCCCCCATAATTGCTGCAGGTTTTTTTTAATGAAATTGCATTGTCAATACAGTATCAACATGGGTTGCCTGTCCACTGAGGACAGAGGTCACTCAGCATTTTCAACACTCCAAGGCAAAGACTCATGAAAGCCTTCACAGCAGGATGTGGGGTTGTTTATCTCTCAAAGACTTGCTAATGCAAAGGAGTGTGAACTCTTTCTTCATCTCACTCCGAACACAAAGGCCTCGAGTTTGGGCTCAGTCCTGCTGGGATTGAGCGTCTATGTCCTTGACTGCAACAATGGCTTTGTCCACAAAAAAAAAAAAAAAAAACCCTCACACAACCACAATGTCAATTATCAATCATTGCACAGAAGACTAAACAGTTAAACATCCCAGAAGCTCAAGTTGTACTTCAAAGATGAGCCTGCATCACAGCTGAATTAGCCAGGGTGTATAATCATACACCTTTTGCAGACTTCAGAGGAAGCTTCGGTTTTAAGAGTGAAAAAGCTTGCAGTGAAATGGTTTGGAGTACCCACAAAGACCACCCTGGGATAGAGTGACTTGGTGCTCCTCCATCATCTATCGTTTAGGAAGCAAGCACCTTGGACTCAACTTTAAGCTTTGTTTATTGAAACAACAGAAAGGCCTCCAACTTTTGCACATTCCTCAGGAAATTATAGAGATGATGAGGTCAACTGTGTTTCACTCAGGGCCTTGAGGTTGTCTAAGTTTGGTGGGTTTACGTCATAATCTGGTATGGTTTTAAAAAAAAGAAGAAGAAATTCACTTGCTGTTTAACTTATTTTTTTCCCTGCTTAAAGCAAGTGAAATAGACAACAGTATACTCAAACAATACTGCAACTAATCATGAAACTTCCTTGTGGAAGTGGTTGGTCTGGAAAGGAACAAGTCCTTTGATTCATATGGAAATAGTCCCACTGGGTTGCATGTAGAGCTTTTCTTCAGGCACAGTGACATCGATCCGCTGACGTCATTGTAAGTGTAAGATTGACTTTGTTAGTGAAGAAAACTGTCTGAAACTGCCTCTGGCAAGTTTTGGTAGTTTTAATGCATTAGTTAACGAAACGACTAATTCCTCAAGGGTGCTGTCACTGACACATTAGTGATCGTTTTTTATATGTAACCATACATATCCCTGAATTAAATTAAACACTGTTTTATGAAATCCACACAAGCTACAGATCACACACACTTATGCTGAATGGCCATTAAGTTAAAATGGCATGGATAGAGAAGACCTACTTTAACGTTGGCCTTCCGAATAAATAAATAGGCTAAAAGTATGGTTATATCTCTAAATCTGAGTTTAGACCAGTTTCTCAGCTCAATCCTGAAGCAAACAGGGCCAAAATGAGCTACTAAAATAACCGGGCTCATTAACGCACATGCCTGGATTGACCTAAAAAAGGCTATCAAAGCTACAGCTACATTTTGGAACATTCTGAGGAAAAAATAAACTTGTGAGGAAAATACTCAGTGTTGGAAGTGTAAGATATAAGAGTGTTATATGAAGTGTAATGTATAAGGGTGGTGGTGGGGGGGGTGCTAGAGCTGAATGGCTGAGGCTGGGTTATGAGGGAGTGGCTTCCAGCCTGAGCTCCACAGATTGCAGTAAGTGAAGGAGCCATCTGGTTGAACTGCTCTTCTCGCTCTTGCTCACTCATACTCTCTCCCTCTATCTCTCACACACACACACACACACACATACACACTAACACACACATACACTCCAGCTGTGTGCTGGATGTACACATTGGTCAGATCATCATTACTGGAAGGAAATGCAACAGGAGGCCTAAGGACCAAGCCAACTGGATTTTTAGATATGAAAAGCCAAGCCTGGAAAATGTTACTCCTGAGGACATGTGATCTGAAGTGATGATGTGTTTACAATAAGAACGGGAAGGAGCTTTTGGAAGAGTTCCACTTATTTCAAGACTTGTGTGTTTGAGAGGTAAGGTCCAGAGAGGTAATTATGGAAGTTGGATTGACTTGTACTGTTTTTGACTTGAGATATGAAATAATTAGTCATTGGCTCAATATGTCAGGGTAAGCTCTACTTTTCCAAGTTAGAAACAGTTTTATTCAACTTTAATACCCTGCCCTGGATTTGAGTTGAAATGTGGCAAAGAGGCATCTGTCTAATGCCTGGTCTCTCTGAATACAGCATGGTGTGAGAGTGTGTATGTGACCACAGAGAAGCTGTGGTTAAATAACATCAAGTTCTAGTCAACTGCTTGATGAAAGCCTGCCTGAGTACAGGTGGTCCTTTTCTAGCTACAAGCACAAGCTTTTCTGCCATTTTGGCAACAGAATAGTATATCAATTGTGCTCTAATGAGATCTCTACTAAAGAACCCTACATATTGACCTCATCATTGGCACACTGTGAAAACTCATCACGATGTTAAATGATTGAAATAACTGTTATTTTTGCAATATATACAAGCTAACACGAGTGAAATGGACAAGAACCTGATGTTCGTTTTAAGAAATGACGATCTCTTTCTGCCAAATTGTTTCACTGTTGCCTGCATAGCATATACAAACAGTTCTCTTGTATCCATCCTCTGTTCATGCAGAAGAGGGAGTCCTTTTGGAGTGCTTTTTTGGAGCATGTATCTAATCTCTAACAGACAATAGGATATAGACTTGTTGACTTAACGTTCTAATCCTCCGCGCTGTAGTGGAAAGAGACTCTCATCAGTGGAACACAGACACTTTTAAGAGCTTAGAACTGGTGCCAAGGATCATGTTCTTGACATTAAAACCTTTAGTCGGGTTCCCAGAGCTGACGGTATTTTGCGCAGTTCCAAATCATTCAAGGCCTGCAATGAATGGAAAGTTTTGTGGATTCAGTTCACCTGCACAAAACTTTATGTTCAGTTATCTAGATTGGGATAACTCACAATAAATAAGCATAGGAAAGTGACTCTTAAGATAATCACTTAATACAGATACCTGTTATCAAATAAATTTCTATTAGTGAGTCAGGAAATTGAATTTGGTCAGGGCTTGACCTCAGCTCCTCAGGACATACCGAACAATTCCAGCATCCCATAGCTGTTACGGCTGAAATATTTCTAGATTAGATTTCTGATGGTCCCCAAACTGTACCAGTGTATAAGCGCATGTGTGTGTGTTGGGGGGGTTGTTGGTCCGCCCACTCAGACCCCCTGTGCACAGCCTCTGGCTGAGGGATTCAGGCTCTCTGTGGGTGGATCTAAAAGATATGCATCTTGGGCTCCCTAAGCCATGTTAACAAGGTTTTCTACAAAAGAAATAGATGTTAAACACTTTCTGCTAGAAGAGTAACACATTTGGAAAGGGCCACACATGATCCCATGAATAAAAACCTGGCTTTTGGCCAGGATACAGGATGGAGTTCGTTAAATGGTGAAATCCACCATGGTGTCTGATGAAGTAAAAATTAGCAAAAAAAATTTTTACATTTGATGTTCAATTGAGGGTGTGTCAAAACATTGAGGCAGCTGGTTAAAAAAATTAATTAAAAGTAGGGGAATACTTGAGGCCTTAAAAAGATTATAGGGCTTTCTTTTGCTTTCCAACTTTTTCTTTTTTTTCTTTTCTTTACTTTTTAGGTTTGTTTTACCCCTTTTAAACTCTCCTACATTCGTCTATGGGTACAGCCTCACATTCCTAAGTCTTGGTCTTGAAACGACATACATTCCTTATCGGTTTCAGTGTAGTTACTGAATGATTAATAGTGGTTACTGAATAATACGAATAACAGAATAACAAGCCAGTAGTTTAAGGGGTTAAATAGCTAAAAGAACGGGAGTGTGTGTGCGCGTTTATTTGGGTGGTACTAAAAGATCTTGTCTTGCAGGTTAAGAAGTCAGTGAGGAGATAAATATCTCAAAAGGCAAAAGATCTTAGATCAACCAGAAAATAACCCAAACAGACCCAAAATCTGGTAACCTGACCAGATCTACAGGCGAATAATAAGTGCTTTCATCGTCAAACTTTTTTATTGTTCGTCATATTAACAGCTTCGTGTAAGAGCTGTTGCTGAGTGAATAGTTGACTACAAGAGCCAAGACTGGACAGATTCTGAAAAGCAGTCACAATGAACAACTCACTCAATAAAGATTATTCAGGGACAAATCCAACTCAATGGAAGTACAAGAAACACTTCGTACATTGGACACGTTAATCTTTGTACGATGTGTGAATAGTAGAGAGTCAGACACTCGGAACAATCAGTCATGAATATGCAGCGTGTTGGCTAAAACTATCATGCCACTTCAAAGAGTACAATCAAATGTGCCTGGCTTTCTCAGCTGTCCACTTAACCACAGCAGGGAGTGAAGAGGTGCAGGAGGGGGAGGAGGGGGTGCTTAAGTAGTGACTAGGGCTGACTGAAGTCACACAGTATGAGTCCGTATAGCTGAAATCTGACCACAACTACACAACTATTTATGATCAACAGGCATGTCTGGAAAAGTCATTAGAACAAAGTTTTTGTTTTTTTTCACCCACACTTCATGATAGGATGCGCAGAATACATCTGCATAGAAAAAAAGAAGAAGAACGTGAAGTTTCTTTGGAACAAGGACGCCTTTTCAATCACTCGTGTAACCGCATGTCAGGCTTTTTGTGAAAGCAAACGAAAAAATAAATTAAAGAAAGAAAAAAATTGGACCCAATAAACACACTATTCATGATGTTGCATTAGAAATATATGTAAAAAGACAGGACAGGACAGGACAGGACAGTATGTAGATATACTGACTATTAGTACATTTTTCTCTTCTGATTTTATCTGATTCATTTTTAAGCCCTCTAGAAACTGAAACTTTAGAACGTTCACGGTCATATCTAGTCCTAAAATGTATTTGCCTACTGCAATAGCCCAGAACTGTAGCGTACACACGACCACACAAGTGCTAATTCTAATCCTGTGCGGTCCTATCAGCAGTAACATTAAAACTAAAACAGGCAAAAAGATTTTTTTGTAGGCCTGTTTTCTCCATTAAGGGAAAACTATGAATCATAGCTTCTATACAAGCCAAAAATCAACATAATGTGTTTCAAGTAATGAGCACTGGAGCTTCTCTGAGTGTTGTCAGACTCAGAGGATTCATGAGTAACAAAAAAGCCTTTTTGCTTGTTTCATCTCTAGGAGGTCTGCATGATGAACCTGGAGAATCCTGGTGGTTTCCCCAGGAGCGGGAAGCATCTGGATATGGATCAGAAGGTCGGCAAGCTCACGTTCGGCTTTCAGAGAAGCTCTACCTCGGATGATGATTCAGGATGCGCTCTGGAGGAGTATGCCTGGGTTCCACCTGGTCTACGACCCGAACAGGTGAGCCATTTGTTAAATGCTCTTACTGTCACCTCCACACCCATCTCCGGTATTTAAAAAAAAAACAGCTGAAAAAATGACCTCACCAAATTGATGAATCAATACATGTCACATCATGAGCGTTGTTCTTATCGCTAAATTTGAGTCCAAGCCTGTCAGTGGGTTAGACAACCCGATTTCAGACTTAACAGAGAGTGCAAGTATCCTTAAGCAATCTTGATTTATATACAAAGAAGGATTAATCAGTCCATCGGGTTCCAAGCTTGTTCTAATTCATTCTAATTAGATCAGCCAACTCATTTGTTAGGGAAGCAGAGCATTTTGTAGGCATCGCCCCACAGGCGCTTGGAAACAGGATATGCTGTTTTTTATTTACAAACTGTTTCGTGGAAAGTCTGTAAGTCATTAAGGCAAGCTGGCAGACAATGGCCTAAAGCGATTGAACACTAACTGCCAGCTAAGCGCACAGTATGAGGAACACTCTGGGCGAAGGCTGTTTTTTGTATCGGCGCGTCTGCGAAAGGCAGGCCTTCTCGTGACTGAATGTGATGATGTGGCACTTTTCCAAGTCAACAGAGAAGGACTTAACAGTTATCTCAGAGGCTTGCTAATACCCCCCCCCCTGTCAATGCTCGTCTGAGAAGCACATATGACTGCAATCAGGGGTGAGGGGCGAGAACAGGGTCTAAAGCAATATAAGACTAAAATCCAAACACTGCCTTTGTGTTAAATGCAAGGAGCAACTGTAATGTCTTTACAGCTGCCGTTCCGTAAATTACCCCCGAAACATTATAGGTGATCATTGCTGGGAAGTACACAGATACTCAAAAAAAGAAAAAGAAAAAAGAATCCACACTGTTCATTAGTTGCCCTAGGGAGAGGAGTGGGTGGTAATATTAGCATGAAATGAGCATGATTTATGTTACTGCTCATTGTCAGGTTTAAATGGCAGCCTGAATAACAGCAGGATGCTGCTTAAGCAGGAGGAGACAAGCACAATCTTCTTTATCTGCTGAATGTTACGACCAGCACTCATAAACCTATGCCCCTTACCGAGGTCACCCGCTAGAGGGGAAAACACAGTAAAGAAAGCATCTTTGGCTCGCACAGAATGAAAAATAATAGTATAGACCCTTCATGGTAGGTCAGTAACAGTAGTAAATTAATCAAACGTTGAACAACAAGCCCTGCTATTCGTAGACATGATCAAATGGATATGTAATGGAGGTTACTAAACCCTGGTGTAAATTCCAGTTGTCTTTCATGTGCTGATAAGAGATGCCGGAATGTCAGTTGTCAAGAACAAGAGTGTGCCGCGATATAATAATAGCAAAAATATTTACAGTGTGTGTGTGAGTGAGAGCCTGCACACCTTTATACTGTATATTGACAACTTCAATAGTATTACAATTTTAGTATATGCCAAAGGTGGTAGCTTAGTATTAGCCCTTCGATAGGAAGGTCATGAGTTGAAATCCCTCCATCACCAAGGTGCCACAAAGGGCCCTTAAGCAAGGCCCTTAACCTGCTCTGCTCAGTTGTAAGTCGCTGTGAAAATGTTAAATATTTAAGGCAGACAGCTACATTTTTAAAAGGATGACAAGACGTTTCAGAATTTTAATTGTATTATTAAAATCTACTGATAGAGGAGATAAACCCTAACCCTAACCCTAGTTCTGTGGTAGCAAAGAGTTTGTAAGATAATGCTGAAGTATTTTGCTGAATCCAGCACAATTTCTCATAACGTATTTACTTAAATTTGATATTTAAAATAATTTTACATATAATTTTGATTTAGATATAATATAACACAGCAGCTAGATGTATATATAGTGCGATAATGGGTATCTCTATGGAGGAATTAAACAGATTCACTTCAGCTTCCCATACAATTTCATGTCACATGATGTTCCATGGCTGCCAAGGAGCCAAGAAGATATCTCAGTCCATATTTGGCCAGCTAGAATCCACACCATGAATGGATATAAAATTAAGAATAAAACCACACAGTTTCTGGTCTCAAGTTGGGGGGGTTTGAATCTATCCACGACAGGTTTTTATCACTTGTAACTTTTGAGACAATCCTTTCCTATCCTGTAATCAGTTCACTTTATGAATAAAGCACAGTATATATAGAACACAGCTGTTCATCTGCAGGTGTGAGCTTCATTCATTTCCAGTCAGTTATGTCTGATTTGCAGGTCCAGGCTGGTCAAAGAGTCATTCCTGGACAAGCTTGTTCGCCATGACATCAGGACAGCCTGACTGACTAATATTTGAGTGAGATGTACATTTAAAAAAGTCAGGAAGTTAAAGGGATAGTCAAATAATAGGTGTTTATTTTTTCCACATGACGATTTCATTGACCCCCCCCCCACCCTCAGAGGAAATAAAAACAAGCATAGACATGTGACATCAAAATGCTTGCCAAAAACCAATAAGAATTGTGTGCTGACAGCAAAGCTCATCTGGAGACATCTGCATCATTAAAATGCATAAAAAAAAATTTCACATTAAAGCACATATTTTTTTATATTGCTTCAAAAATGGCGTTTGCGTGGGTGTAATTACTTCCAAAAAACTTTGTGTGATATCAGTGTTTAATCATAATTTCACACTCTTGCTTTCGGCATTGCAGGTCCAGCTGTACTTCTCCTGCCTGCCTGAGAATAAGGTTCCATATGTTAACAGCCCAGGAGAGAAATACCGCATCAAACAGCTCTTGTATCAACTGCCTCCGCATGACAATGAGGTAAGATAAACTGGATTGAAAAGTACTAGATAGATAGATAGATAGATAGATAGATAGATAGATAGATAGATAGATAGATAGATATGCTTAAACCTCAAAATAAGAATGAAGGAATGTTTTGACATCCTGTCTGCATTAACTACTCTATTTACATATTGTGAAAATGTATATATTTATATGAATTGATTGTTCATCAAAGAGTTGCATTTAAAATGTTCCTTTAGCTGTATAAGCTTATTTCACACCTCTGTTCAGTTATTTCAAAGCAAATCAGGAATAGGGCACACTGTATAGCAGGAATTCAATAGCAGTTTGGGGTTAAGTGCCTTGCTCGGGGCAATAACTGCTATGATCAAAGGAAGGATGTTAGGACTCCCCAAATACCAGGCATAAGACAACAAGCCATCTCTAGAGCAAGAAAACCTCCAGCTTTGGTTCTCTGGTTTGAAGCCATAACCCACAGGGGCACCGCCACCTCCAGAGGGTCCCGAAAATCAGTGAGGAAATAAAGCGTCTATTGTTTCATCCATTGTTGAATGAAGATGTGCTTCTGCATCGCATTTCAGACCCCACTCAAAATTGCTTTTTAAGGATGAATAAGTGTGGGTACTGGTTAACCTCATGCGTTTTTCATACCTTGTGTCATTCATCGGATTCCTCTTGCCATCACAGAGGACATCTTTGTTTCCTCGTTCGTCTGTGGGTGTTGGCACAATGAGACATTTGAGCTGGTGATTTTATGATGTTGCTGGGGGGGACTTGACACAACATGTGGCACAGAGATTCCTCACATGGCTGTGGTTTGCAGGCAGAGACTGTAAGGATGCTACTCCAATGTGTGTTGTGCGTGCCACAATTATCGCTCTGAAGTGCTATCGTGTTGCTTGCTTCGTCTCAGGTTTTTCTGCAGTGTCGGGTTTTTCAACATTTCTGTCGCTCATAATCACTCGCGCAACCAAATCACTCACCGTTCACAGCCAGCAGAAGTAGAAGAGGTCGCTGAATGGTTTAAATAAAACCAGACAAACCCTGGAATCTTTTAACTAGAGTTTTTCAATTCCTGTTTTAGGTGCGCTATTGCCAGTCCCTTGGCGAGGAAGAAAAGAAGGAGCTACACATGTTCAGCGTGCAAAGAAAAAAGGAAGCGCTTGGGCGGGGAAATCTAAAGTTGCTGCCCAGGGCTATGCTTCACGCGATCTGCGAACATGTATGTTTTTATTCAACAATTCCTATTTGTCGATGATTCATAGAAATAATATAGTCGGGACAAAAATAACAGGCTTTTTTTTAACTTCAGTGTGGGGAGGATGTCGGTGGAGGAGAGATGGCAGTGTTCGCATCACGAGCAGGGTCCGGAATGTGTTGGCACCCGGCGTGTTTTGCTTGCTCAACATGTAACGAGCTGCTAGTGGATCTCATCTATTTCTACCATGAGGGGAAGATTCATTGTGGAAGACATCATGCTGAATTACTTAAGCCACGCTGTTCAGCCTGTGATGAGGTAGGCACAAACACTTACTATGTATTTAAAAAGTAGGAAACGTGAAGTCATTGTTCCTAATCAACTTAGTGCTTAAGGGATTCAACATCTGGATAGATCAACTAATTGAGTACACCGTCTACTTTCCAGATCATTTTCGATGACGAGTGTACGGAGGCAGAAGGCCGTCATTGGCACATGAAGCACTTTTCCTGCTTTGAATGTGAAACCATTTTGGGTGGCCAGCGATACATCATGAAAGATGGCCGCCCCTACTGTTGTGGGTGCTTCGAGTCCCTGTATGCTGAATACTGTGAGGCCTGTGGAGAACACATCGGTAAACCTGTCTTTTCAGGCTTGTAATTTAAATGCAGTAACGCCAGTGTTCTTTTGCAGAAAATTTGCACATAATGACTTGTATTTAATCTTTCAGATCTGTTATTTAAGCAAGTGCTTTTACCGTGAATAATAGGTCATTCCATAATTTCATATTCATGTGATTGCAAAACACGTTGTGATTAGTTTAACTGCTTCGTTGTGGAAAAACACAAGCCTTCACAATAAATGAAACTTCAGCAAATGTATTCATTGATCTTATCCTTCTAACATCAAGGTTGCATTAGTATCATCAATAACCCCTGTTTGATTTTTTGAGGCATCTACCCATATCCTAATTCTGGTTATTTTTATATAGGGGTTGACCATGCTCAGATGACATATGATGGTCTCCATTGGCATGCCACAGACAATTGCTTTAGCTGTGCCCAGTGCAAAACCTCTTTGCTAGGATGTCCATTTCTGCCAAGACAAGGCCGCATCTATTGTTCCAAAGCTTGCAGCCTTGGCGAGGATGTCCACGCTTCGGACTCATCCGATTCTGCCTTTCAGTCAGGCAGGTCTCGTGAATCCCGCCGCAGTGTCAGAACGGGAAAGAGCAGTCGTTCTGCAGATCAGTGTCGCCAGTCTCTGCTCTTCTCGCCTGCCGGAAATTACAAGTTCCCTGGTTTCTCGGGCAACGCCGAAGACACATTGTCGAACAAGCTGTCCCATTTGAACTTAACAGACGAGCATTTCTGGAGGAACAGAGAGGAACAGGAAGTGCCAGAGGACCATGAAGAATGGGCTGAGCATGAAGACTATATGACCCAACTACTTCTTAAATTTGGAGGGCATGGGATCTTCCAGCAACCCGAAGACAGCAGACCCACTGATCCATGGATGACTGACTCTGAGATCAAAAATAAGGTGGAGTCTAAGCTTTCAGTAAGTGGTGGCAATAGCAGTCTGGCCAGTAAAAAATACAAGACAGATATGTATTGGACACATTCCCAAGACGGACTTGGAGACTCAGCATATGGTAGTCATCCTGGACCTGCAAGCAGCAGGAAAATCCAGGAGCTTGATCTGGAACATGGTTCCAACTTTAAGCATGAGGAAAAACAGTGGTTTAACGACTCTCTGGAATGCATCACGGATGGGCTGAAACAGCAAGAGCAGTGTGTCCGGGACTCCATGGACTCTCTAGCACTGTCTAATATCACGGGTGAGTATATAAACCAGTAAATGAAATTTGTGTGGAAAATACTGTTAATGAATTACTGAGATCTGAGCTTGAATCTCTTTTTATAACAGGTGCATCAGTGGAAGGCGACTTTAAAGAGAAGCATATTCCCTTTTCACTACAAAACTTCACCAAGCTCGAGAATCAGGATTGCGAAAAGACAAGCAACATGGGAACTCTGAACTCTTCGATGCTCCACAGGAGTGCCAACTCCCTCAAGAGCCTGACGTCCGAGCTCGAGCAGGTAGAAGTAGCAGAAGAGGAGGAGCCAGAAGAGGTGATCCCTCTCCCAGAGAAACGATCCATTCTTCCCGTTCTCCGGAGATCCAGGTCTCAATCGAGGCCTCATCAGGTCAAGTTCTCTGATGATGTCGTGGACAACGGACACTATGAAGATGCGGACGTGCGACAGCCTCCGATGAGTGAACGCACTCGGAGAAGGGTGTACCATTTTGACGAGCAGGACGAGCGACGCCGCCGGCATCACCGCAACCACAGGCGAAGGAGCCGAAAGTCTCGGTCAGACAACGCACTGCACATCGTGCCCAAAGAGCAAGCTCGTATGTGCTACAGAGAGGACTATCTCCAGCGTGGTCCTATCCCTACATCTCAGCATGTGCAGCACTCCCATTCCCATGTGAACTCCGAATACGGCATACAGAACCAGGCCGCAGAGAGATTCTATCGTCTTTATGGAGACGACGACGATTGGTGCTCTACATGCTCATCTTCTTCCTCTGAATCGGAGGAGGAAGGCTTCTTCTTGGGTCAACCCATTCCACAACCCAGGCAGCCTAGATATCAGTATTATGCTGACAAACTTCCCAATCAAGTACTCCCGCCTTACGGCACAAGGACAAAGTCCAAAAAGAAGCGAGGACATAAGGGGAAGAACTGTATAATTTCCTAGACTGGAAAATAGTCACCAGTATATTGCAATACAATAGTTAGCGCCTGCATTACATCTGGCTTCATTCAAAGGCCAGCAATGACCACAGCTCACATCATTTCTGCAGTATTTTTCATGAAAAAGACTGACACATTCTTGAAAAGGCTCTGTTGCCTTGCATTTCAAAAATATTACATGTGCAAAAAAAAGAAAGAAAAGAACTAGCAGGTCATTTAGTCATTGATAAAATGAAAGAGTATATTTATAAAATACCATATATAAATGAGTGAATATTTAACAGTGCAAATACGTGTGTATATATTGTAAAAAAAAAAAAAAAAAACTGTTCTGATTTAAAGCAGATATTTTTATATCCCTGAATTTTTAACAAAGGAAAAAAGTACTATGGTAGTTGACAAATAGCAGTAGACGACAAATGATTTGCAGCAGCTTCACATTTGTTTATTAGTTGTTGTTTTTTTTATGTCACCAAATGCAATGCAGTTAGACCTTTGTTATGCCAGGGTCCCATGTACACATGCTTCTTTTCTATTAAAACTAACTGAAAAATACATTCTACCTTCTGTATTATGTGGTGCATCATTGGTTTGGAGTTTTTTTAATGGTCCATAGTAAACAGCATATGCAATTTTATATGTTTTTCTTTTGGAAAACAGGAACCTATTCATAAATGAATACTATTTATTACCAAGACAAACTAATGAACTGATTTGAGAACACATCAGGAATGTTTATTACAGGTACTCATCATAGCATAGTTAGTAATTGAGTTTAAAATGATAACAGAACTAATGACCCAATGCACAAAAACTTACCATTGTTCATAATGACCATTCCTAAGGAGCTTCAAAACCTGACCAGATTAGTATGGTTGGTCAGATTTGAGCATTGTATTAACATCAGATATAAAATGCTGGAGCTTTTCCAGACATTGCTTCCTAATCTCATTCAGGGTTTTTTTTTTAAGTGTGGCATGAAGCTGTCTTTCCAATGTTGGCTTTTTAGCAATTACCATTTTAACCACCAGGCCAAAGGTCTCACAGTCATGTCTAAATATCTGAGGTTAAGAAGAGAGATTAACATTAGCTATGTGCTTTGATCAAGCACAAGGAAGTTAGTCTTAAGTTCAAATCATCAAGTATTGGGACACTTGACTTTTACAGGCATATGTGGTTTCTTCTTAAACTGTTACCACAAATTTGGAGGCACACATTTGTATAGGACGTCTTTGGATGTGGTTGCATGAAATTGTCCTTTCACTTGAACTAGGAGACCGAAAACCTGATCAAGCATGATGATGCCACTGTGCATAAAGCCAGCTCCATGAAGATATGCTTTACATGGATTGGACTAGACTGCTAGAGAGCTCTGATCTCAACCCTATTGAACACTTTTGAGATAACTAAGAATGTCAAATACACCCCAGGCCTCAACCTACGTTTTTATTAAATCGTATTTTCGATCGATTTTATTAACGTCCTTGTGGCTGAATGGGTACCGACATAGAAAGTATTTTTTTGCCTATCTTGTGAGATATTCACATCACAAACATCATCTGGTCTTTTATCCAGTTTTAATCTTCAAAATCTCAGATCAGCAAGATTCAAAATATCCAGAGCATGAATACAATAATAAGCAATAGTTTAAAAAAACGCAGTGCAAGTGCGTATTAAATATTTTTTAAATATATTATACTGAAGACGAAGTACTTAAAAAAAAAAAAAACGATTTTACAATCGCATAATGTTCCCTTTGAGAATCAAAAGTATAACAATGTGAACAATAACGCGCACAGCGGGAGAGAAGAATCGACTGTTTCCGAGATGAAAGTGAAAGAGAAAAAGACAAACAGAGAAGAAAGGAAGAGAGGGAAGACAGAGAAAAGACTGTGACCCATTAGTTAACCGCAGGAAGAATGGAATCCGGGAGATTTGTTTAGATACACAGATAATATACAGAACCGTGATAGAATGAGGCCAACATGAAAGGCCAAGTTTAATCACAAAGGGCTGGAAGGTGAACTCCCCAGCCCAGCCTTCAGACATGGACAGACTAACTAAGCAGAGACAGAAGAGGAAGAGGACCGGGGTAGAGATTGTTCTTTTAGAAAAAATAAACCAGCTTGAAACGCTTGCCACGTTATATATTGGGAAATTAAGACTTGACTCGACGTGGTTTGTCTGCACATCATCTTTTAATCATGCCAAGAAAAGCAGCAAGAGTGTCCCACCCTTCTTTAAGAAATATAACATGAGACCAAATTAAAGGACTCAGAACTTCAGAGCCTCCAGCTACAACAGTTTCAGCTACTCTTGTCCTAGTTTCTAAAACCTAAGCAGCCCTGATTTAGACTGTTCCAATGTAGTGTAAATACTTCTTAAGCACAAAGCACTTTGAAAAGGATGGCATGGAGCAAAAAAACATTACAACTGAAAGGAAGATTTTGGAATTCTCTGTCATACTGAAAGAGCGAAACATATCTCAGAATGTATCTGTTGCAGATCAAAACGATTATACTACACACGATACACCCGATTATACGAACGTATATGCACTTCCACTTTGGAATAAACACTGTGCCCTGCTCTCACTGGGATGTGAAGACAGCTTGATATTATTTAGCGCTAAATGGTTGCAAGATGTCAAAGTAACATTCGTACTGCAAGACAGCGGAATGCGGAATGCGGATATTTCTGCCGATCAGAACAGATTGGGTTCGCATGGTTTTATAATTAATCCTTTTAGGATAAGCTGTCCTCTTTTCCTTTTTTCTCTTTTTTTCTCTCTCCTAGCATAGGTAGAGTATTATGATGAGTCATCCAAACGAACCTCAAACCTGCCACTGCCAAACCCAAAATGTCTTTAATTTGCTGAAACCGATGATCATTAGCAAAACCGTGTTTCGTTATGTTTCAGTAAATGTTCAGAAGAATTAAATTAAATAAAGTAAACATATACATATTAAGTATGTGCTTGTGTATATACAGTATGTGCTTAATGATTTAGATCACCAGGAGGCCATAGTTATTTTATATAGAGAATAGGGGAATTCTTCGAGAAGCAGCTCACTCTGTTTGGACGGTAATTATAACAATAATATTCAGGTTTTTTATCTTAATGTGAATGTGCTAAAGGCTAAAAGCTTTCCACTGTTACTTAAGCAAACAGGAAGCTAATGTCTCTGCTCTTGTGTGGTAGGGCTATGCATCGTTTCTACTCCCAAACCTAGACCTAGTGAGACCTGATCTCCAGAGCTGATAACTCTCGGCCACACAAGCAGGGTTCTGCAATAAGGAGCTCTACTGGATGCAAGGCTCCCTATGTGGCCCAAATTTTTGCGAGCAGAGGTGGAGGGGATCGGTTTGTAAAACAACTACACGCTCTGTACAAACGAATGCCCGAGCAAGCAGGGGTCCGGAGTAATCACGGAAGTGAGGATAATTATTTGAGGGCTGGTACACATTAGGGAATATTAAGAGGTACTTAATCACTGAGGCTGAAACACAGTTCTCGATAGAGTATAATAGGCCAAGTGGATGTATTTTGTCTAGGCTGATTGAAATGATGAATAAAGTATGGCTAATTGCATCCAGCCATCATCATGGGAGATTCTCCTGATCTAATCTTTTATCTGTAATAATAGTATCTTTACTTAAATGCGTAATATAATAATAAAACACGAACAAACGCTTGAACAGATTTCATGTCAGGAGAGTGCCTGTGTTTGCTTTTGCCTGGTTATCAAAGATTATTCCTATCTTTATTAGGGCAGGAAATACACACACATCCTCCAATCAGGACTCTCTCAGGAGATAACTGCACATACACAAACACGCACAGAGGAAAGCAGGCAGCACACTCAGACACTACAGACGTTTATATTTGGTCACAAATGAACACTATAGACACATACAATACACAAATATAAATACATTCAGACGTTTACAGTAAATACGTACTCATATCAATTAACTATTTAATTATTTAAGTTTAAAGCTTAAGACTTAAAGCTAAAGACTGAAGTTTAATTCTCTTGAAATTACAACAAGCAGAATGTTGAGCATTTGCAGCAAGTATCATATCATATCATATCATATCATATCATATCATATCATATCATATCATATATCAAAACAAATATATTGTCTAAAAGTTTGTGGACTTTTGATCTTGTGGATCTTCTGATCATAAGATTCCTGTGTTTTTTGAAGATCAAATTCCACATTTATTTCCCATTTGCTGTTATAATAACCTCCACTTTTCTGGGAAGATGTTCCACTAGATTCTTTTGTGTGTTTTTGGAGATTTAAGCTCAACCACAAGGGTGTAAATAAAGTCAGGTACTGATGTAGGGTGAGGAGGTCTGGAGTTCAGTGATCATTCAGGCCACTGAAGATCTCAACCATATCTTTATCAAGCTGGCTTTGTGCACAGGGGCATTGTCATGCTGGAACCTTTTTTGGGTTATTTGTAATGCTCCTGCATCAAAATACATAATATACAATTGAATACCTCTAGATTTCCAGTAACATTTTTGTGAAGAACCACATATGACTGGAAAGAAGCACAAGTCAGGTCTATACATCCTATTATTTCATATCTGATATTATCTGACAGTTTTTCACAAAGTTAAGGCACTGTTTCATTGTCAAGATCTTTGGTAGTAATGGCATAAACACGTAGACATCTACACACTGTCTAGGATACTCAATCTTCATCTCCTCGCTTTCCTTCACTATGAGCCATGGCATCTCGTTCTGTTAACAGCATAATTGACTCAGATCCAGCCAGTAAATGATTTTCTTTTCCAAAAACATCAGAGTACAAAAGACTGCAGAACACAGAAAAAAATCGGCCAAGCTTTGGTAACAAAACCTACACAGAACTTCACCTTTTAATAAACCGAATTAAGACCCGTTTGCCTGTAGGTCGTAACGCACAGATTCATTTAATTAAGATTTATTTGGCTTAAACACTCTGGTGAATGCATGCACAGATTGAGATAACCCGAAGGCCAAGTATTACATTTGCCTAAGCATGTTCCTTCTTTCATTTTAAGTCAAAATAAACCCAAAATCTTCCAAAATGATGTTTCAGTATCTTTAAAAAATACCCCAAATATACAGCTAGTTTCATAGAAGATCTTCACTGCAGCTTCACACCAATGTCAGCTGCATTAAAAAAAAAGGATCTGGTGAAAGGTTTCATCAGTGATACACTCATTCTCATTCAGGACAACCAGAAACTCATTCAATTATTTTTTCGTCCACTTTCTTAGCACATGATTCCACAGACCTATTTATACATACTGACTCACAACTGCGCACACAATTTATCTGATAGAATATGCAAATGAGCATGTCTTATTTGGTATGTCACTAGTCCCCCAAAGGACACAACAGTGTTCAGTGTTTTTGTACACTTTTCTGTCGACTAGGTTCAGAATAGTGAGAGTTTCTGTCAATGTCATGACAGTCATCTTGCCAGACTCTAGTCTAATTTGTAAGACAAAAGGTCTTTGAATTCAGAAAAGAAAATGTTTCATTGTAGGACAAATAAGGCCAAACAAGATTTCAGAAATATAAGACTGTGCTGCCTGCTTTACTTTTTCTATAAACACAATCGAGGCTGGAAGCATTTGGGCTCTGATTGGCTCCAAAATGGAGTTGTATTTATTGTGTTGTGTGTTAGATGTGCATACACAAATTCAAACTATTCAGGTCACAAATACAGAATGAAACACCTAAAATTGGTTGCAGTCCAAGATTAAGTTTTACGTGAATGTTGGAATTGTCTGCAAAAGTATTAAGGAATTCTTTGGCAGCCAACAGTGAGGGATGTGAGGAGTCATCCTGAGATTCACTGTAGCAGGAGCTGGGTGGTCTTTCTCTTTTTTCGTGTGAGAAAACAGGAGAGAGAGAGACATTTGTATAAACGAGTAGAAACAATTCATCTTTAAAACTCTCCAAAATGCAAAACAGAGCCCAATTCTAGGCAGGCACTCCAACACAATATTGAAACCACCTTCGGATAATTCATTTGTGGAAAAACATGCCAGACTAAGAGCATGACCTGACTTCAGTCTAATGCAGAAGTGCTATTAGTGGAGGCAGTGATTGTTAGCGAACAAGCCTGATGCTAAAATCATGTGCCCTCACTGCTAAGGTATGTCTTTATAAATAAACACACCAGCACTGCCGATGTTTTCAGGGACTTGAAAAAAAAATAATCATGCCAAAAAAGCATATTTTTATAATATGTTATACCAATACATTTTTTGCACACTTAGGGGTTTTGTCACATTTTGTATGGTGGTACTACAGGACCTGAATGGTACTCAAGGCAAAACCCTGATGTATCTCTGCTTTATCAAGCCAGCTGGTGTGCAGTGTGTGTTTGAATAACATTCTTCCTTTCAGTGCTATGACTGATAAAGCCGCAGTCTAAATCTGGCACTTCCACAAGACAAGGCATTACCCTTCACACACTCTTACACACACAGTTCAGCACAGAAAACCCCCAGCACTTTCTTCGACTTTCCTTCTGCTTCCATTTAACTTCATTCTAACATTCTAAATTACAATATCATATGCAAAGTATTGGGGGAAGCAATAGCTAAGTAATATTATATGAGCTTTGCATGTGTAAATAGTTATAATTAGCTAAAGCGAATTTGGATTTCAAAGAAAAGACTGAAACGTGGCACACATGCGTAATTACACATCAAGTATGACTCTGATTAAAGGTAGTGAAATGCATTCAATGACTGTGTAGGTGTGATGCTGTGTTCGGTTCAAATCTGTTTATTGTTTAGATCACAAATGCTTGTGCAATTTTAATGTAGTTTGGTCATAATCATTGGTGCACACAATTGTTTTTCTTGGAGTCCAGCATGCTACGGCATCAGAGACTGATGGAAATACACGTGCACTGCAATTTATTTATTTTTTTTCGCAAAAGCCGAGCTAACAATTGCAAAATGTGGAAATCAGAGGCAGGAAAAATGTCAGGCGATCAGCAAAAACTGAGTAACAAGGCAAGATCAAAAGCAGAATATCAAACACAGAGTAAAAAGGCTTGATGGCCTGTTTTTTTTTTTTAATGTGTGTTTTGTAATTCATGGCGGCCCTGTTTTAGGGGCATGGCATGATTTTTAAAAGGTGTAATGTCTGATGTACTGTAGTTCTCCTCTGGGAATGCAAATTCATTATTATTTAATCACACTATGACATAAACTGTCACATTACCCACATCAACTTTCTACTCTGAATTTAGCACTTTTAGGTAGACAAATGAGTGGGTAGTGTCGCTGCCACACAGCACCTCAGTTCAATCCTAAACCCAGGTTTTCTATTACTATAAAATAAAAAAAATACACTTTTTGACATTTTATATTGATCATTTGTTTCAGCATACACCAATATTAAAAAGGTGGAGCTTCTACACAAAACATGTCCTACAAAATGTTGTTTTGTCTGATATTCTTTCGATTCCATCAGTTATTTATATAGCACAGCTAGCACAAAGTGGCTTTATAGAAGGAAATCCACCACCAGTCTTCTTCTGGGTGACTACAAACTATTTTTATTTTATACCTTGAGTACAGTATGAGCAATATTAAAGTTGAGTTTTTGAAATCACTGTGTCGCTAACTGAAACCTGAGTATGATCTGAACATTTATAGCATTAATTTCAATAGTAATTCTTTTGGTACTTTTCACCTCATCTCAAAAACACACACACCAAATTTCCACAGTCTAAATACCTCTGAGCTGAAGGCGAAGTGCACTGCGATTTTCGTAATGATATACAATTAGATTTCACATTGCATTTTTTGTCGTAGAAATAACCATCTGGCTAACGTAAATCACAACAAATACCTTTTCTTTTATTTGGTAATTTTTACTGAGGCCACAGACGTTATAGTGTGCTCAATGTCGCTCAAATAGAAAGTAATCAAAGTACAATTTATCGATTTACAAATATCATCGCACAGCCAGAAGTATGCCGTAGTATGGTACGTAGTATGCCAATTTCTCTCTGTTTCTTAAAGCGGATCTGTGTTTGAGCATGCCAGACGCAATGCTGTAAACAGATGATCAGCAAGCCTTTCACTTTCTAGTGGTTCTGCAGCAAACCAAGGTGCATGTCTACATGCTTTCCTAAACTCCTGAGGCCATTTTTTTTGCCTACTTTGATGTGTTGCTTAATTAGCAGCCTAGCAAAAGCCAGGCTGAATGGAGGCAGGGGGAACAGAACGACGTCTGTTTGCTGGTACTTTTATTGCTTTCTTCAAAAGAAAGGTTCGAATTTATGCCAAACTGCAGGGTGACTCTACTCGACTTTAAGATAAGGCAGCTCTCTTAATACCACATAAGTGTGCCCTTTTCTTACTTCAGCCACATAAACACAGTTCACTGTAAGACTTTGAAAGTATGATTGTGTGACCTGTGATAAAAAAATGGGAAGAACACGGCACTGAATCAACTTGAGGAACAAAATCTTGGGATTTATAAAGTTACCTGAGTAAAAAGTTTAAGAAAGGAAAGAAACAACCAAGAGCCATGCTTCAGTGGGCCTTGGCATATATTCTACAGGTCTCTGGAAAGATACATGACCAATGAACAGCACTCATAACCAAAAGATATTCCCTTAACTCAAATAGTGATGTTTGTGGTTTGGTGCTGTCTAAAAATCTATCCAAATACTCAAACAGATGTTCAGTCAGGTTGTGTTTTTTATGTCTGTACAATCCATAAAAGAAAATGTGAGGGGTATGAGAAGCCTAACAATGGCAGCAAAATGTCTACCATGTCACAACAGCTAGAATTGTTCCTATTTTATAATATCTATTGCGAAGAAGACCGGAGGTAACGATTAAATAAAGATTCAACAAAAAGTAGTTGAAAAACAATTTACAATATGAAATGAATATAAAATAAATGCTGGAAGACATGAGTCTCTCAGAGGCTCTCATTAAACAAGGTTAGTATCGGTTAGTATTATATGAGAACATGCATTGAATATCAATTATGAAAACAACTTCATATTGTATATAAGGGACTATATGGGCAAACATTGTGGATATCCTAGGAGACCACTCAAATGTTGTACATCCCATTTCGGATTAAGTCAACTCTTTGGTGTTATTGTAAAACCAAACAATCTTCTACTGTTTGGGAACGGCTTTCCATAAGTGTATCCATGTTGGGATTTGTGCTCATTGAACAATAAGAGCATTAGTGAAATCAGGCACTGATGTCGCATGAAGAGATCTGGTGTGCAGTTCATTCAAGAGCTGTTCAGAACAGTTCACTTCACTTCACTTCACTTCACTTCACTTCATTTAAAATCTTTTATTCTAACTTTGACAAGTCATGTTTTCATAGAGCTCACTTTGTGGACAGGAGCATTGTCATGCTGGAGCATATTAGGGCCCCTTAGATCCAGTGAAGGGACACTCACATCCAGGAAGGTGAGTAGCTCAGTGGTAAAGATGTTGTCCTTCTAATCAGAAGGTCATTAATTAAAATCCAAGTATCGCTAATGGGCCCTTGAGCAAGGCCATTTACTCTCAACTGCTCTGATAAATGTAAGTCGCTCTGAATCAGGCGTTTGCAAAATGCCATAAATTACAAACAGATTTACATTACATTTTTATTTATCAACTGAGCAGCTATGTGAGGCCCCTGAGCCTTGCCCAAAAGTGGCATCTTGGTGTGGCTAGGACTTCGAATCAATGCCTTAACCACTAAGCTACCACCTCCTCTATTTTCTATCCAACTGTATGCTCACATAGAACATGAGGAAGGACCACATGTGGGTATGATGATCAGGTCAGCATATACTTTTGGACATATAGTGTATAAATAGCACTGCTTATGGATTTGTATGAGCACTTTCTTATTTTCTTTTTAGGTGAGATTCAACCAACAACTCAGTGAAGCACATGCAGAGTGATTTAAAGAGCTCCCAGACAGACACATTTATCAAACCTAAACACACGCTGCTCCCGAAACACTCAGGGATACATGCGTGTACGTGTGTATGCAAACACAAGGTCAAACCTTGAAATGGGTAGATAGGTTCACCTCAGCACACCATGTCTCAACTGTTGAGTGATTACTGTCTTAAAGTGCCTGGAGCATTCCTCACACATACACACACTTTAGTGTACACACTCTCACACACAGAAACAGATGCTCTTTATAGTGTGTTGGAAGGTCCCAAAATATAATTCTTCATCTTCATTGCTGCCGGTGTGTCCGAGAGTTATGTAATGAAATACTGCAATCACTTTATCAGCATGCACAGCCGTCTACACATAATACAAAGCAGTGCATGTTCACAGTCATCTGTCCAAAAATGTGAACACCATGCAACAAGGAAAAAAATCAATTAGACACATTTGAAAAAGAAATCAAGCGTGTGAATGAGATTATATTGCTACTGTAGGTTTCAGTATATTACATTTTAAACTACTTATAAAAAAAGTCAAAGGTGGGTATCAAGCCAGGCTGGGCTGCAGCACAGAGATTAGACATGCTTGCTCAGGTTTCTGACGCCAAATATTTAACTTTAAAAACTTTTTCTTCTCCTCTTATCCCTAAGTCAGAAGGAAATGGTTTGAGAAAAAGGTTTGAGGAAAAGGCCACCATGAAATTATAGACAAATCATTGTATAAATAAGTGTGAACAATTAGATTTTAACTATTTATTGAAGAAAGACATATTTTTGTCATTAGTTTCAAGTGATTTATAGTTTGATGTGTTTCCTAAAGTTTGGATAATTTATTTAAAGCAAACAGATAAGCTAATAATGACTGTATACAAACTCAATAATGTATAATTTTGATAAAAAAATAAAACGATTTTAGATAGATAGATTAAAAATCATAAAGCTTTGACTATGAGTCATGGGTCTGACTTGAGAGCCATGAGGTTAGTAATTTCAATAAATTATATAACGTGACAGTGCAAATTAAAAAGAGTCCACTTACTTAGTTAAAATAACTAGTCTAAAAAAAGGCATAAAAATAAGTTAATGACTAAAAAAATGCGTTGGCACTTACCCTCAGTCCAGATCTATAACTGCATCCATTATGTGGTCATTTCCTCTCAGGGTTATGGCCTTGGAGAGTGAACAGTGAGGGAGCAAATTTTGACCCCAGTCAGTGGGTTGAGAGGTCACCCTGTCACTGCTCCTAAAAATCAGAAATTACAGGAAAGACATTTGTGAGGGTGTGCAGGTATTTTTAAGACTTTAACATATAAGACAACAGCATGATCACAAATCTTCAAAAACATAGGGTGCCTACAAATGTGCATTGAAGTCCCTGTTAATGCATTGAATACATTCTGAAATTATTTTTTTTTTGGATTATAAGTCCACATTCTGTCTGTCTGTCTATCTATCTATCTATCTATCTATCTATCTATCTATCTATCTATCTATCTATCTATCTATCTATCTATCATCTAATCACTTAATATAACATGCTGGGTGTCAGATTGATTGTGATATACTTTTTTACATTTTAAACTGATCACATATATGAATTGAACGCTGGTATTCAGATACATTGCCTAATTCATTGCAAGTGAACACAAAACCAAATAATGTCTGTAATTTGATGTGTTGTGTAATTAGTGTTAGGATGTCCTTATCAGGTCAGTTTCCTGAATA
>MU579904.1:511708-544208 GCA_024362625.1 Silurus asotus | reverse complement strand
CTTGTTCAAACTGGTGGGAAATTTCAAAAACTTCAGCTCAGATATGTCCTATCATGTTGTGCCTGAAAGTAGTACAGTCAAAGATCCATCCCCAAATGTTCAGAATAACACAGAGGTCTAGCCATTATAAAACAAACACTTTCCCCTTCATGCAGTAGATCAACTTTAAAGACAGAGTGATCCCTGGATACAGTAGTTTGCTGGAACACATAATTGCATACGCTTTAAAGGTGGATTACTGAATGGGAGATTCACCAGTAAGATTCTTGAGAATTGGTTTATCATTCTGACACATTCATCCTGTCCACATCAACTACATAGATGTGTTTTTACAATTTAATCAGCATTATAGGACCAGGGACAAACCACTGGGTAGATCTG
Source organism: Silurus asotus (assembly GCA_024362625.1). NCBI lineage: Eukaryota > Metazoa > Chordata > Actinopteri > Siluriformes > Siluridae > Silurus > Silurus asotus. Next base: position 543,827 of record MU579904.1, on the reverse strand, counting down.
ACTACATAAGAGACCACATGGATGCTAAAGAAACAAGGGTCTTTAAAAGACCTAGCTATGATGTCGAATGATGTAAACCTTTCTAGCATCCTGTGTGGAAACTACAGTCTCTATACTTACCATCTCCCTTTACTGGACCTCACAACATTTTGGCTCCAGGAGTAGACAGTAGTGCCCTTTGTCCTAAGCCTGGTATCTGGTGGGCTTCCACTGGGAATAATGTAGACCAAACTGGGTGGGGGAGAAAACTGAAGACCATGCCAGTGAACTATTGGCACCCTGTTAAGCATGAAAGTAATAGGAAGGAGCGAGATCGGGTAACTAGACTATGTGTTTGGTAAAGAGATCAAGTGTTGGGCAATGTGGGGGGTCTGACTTGGTCACTGACCACAGAGATTGTGTGATAACTTTCTAATGGGCGTGCACCTTGCACTAACTTGTGCCCAATTTCCTGATATTATGTAGATGAATTAGTAAAACAAAGCAAAAAAATATAATAAATAAATAAAAATAATAATATATACAGAAACAAAACAAAACAAAACATACAGATATTATTTATACAAAACATACAGCCATTATTCTTTAATTAAGTGGAAACAAAAGTAAAAAGAGTCAATATTTTGGGTGAGCACCATTGTTGTCTAGCACTGCCTTAATCCTCCTGGGCATGGAATTCACCAGAGATGCACAGGTTGTTGCTGGAGTCCTCTTCCACTCCTCCACAATGACATCATGGCGCTTCTCCACCTTCCACTTGAGGATGCGCAATAAGGTTCAGGTCTTGAGACGAACTTGGCCACTCCATCAACCTTCACCTTCAGCTTCCTCAGCAAGGCAGGTGTCATCTTGGTGGTGTGTTTGGGGTCGTTATTATGTTGGAAAACTCCCACTCGGCCCAGTTTCTGAAGGAAAGGCAACATGTTCTTCTTCAGAATGTCACAGTTCATGTTGGAATCCATGTTTCCCTCAATGATCTGCATCTCCCCAGTACAAACAGCACTAATGCAACCCAGACAATGATGCTACCACCACCATGCTTGACTGTAGGTAAGACAGTTTTCTTGTTACTCCTCACCAGGTCGTCGCCACACATACGGTACACCATCTGAGCCAAACAAGTTTATCTGCTGTTTATAAAAAAAATCCTAAAGGAGAATGTTTTCTCCCGGCCAACAGTTCGTGAACTCAAGCTGAAGCGAACTTTGGTTCTGCAGCAGGACAATGATCCAAAACACACCAGCAAGTCCACCTCTGAATGGCTTAACAAAAGCAAAATGAAGACTTTGGAGTGGCCTAGTCAAGTTCCTGACCTGAACCCTATGGAGATGCTGTGGCATGACCTTAAAAAAGGCGGTTCATGCTCAAAACCATGCAATGTGGCTAAATTACTCCTTCACAGCACAGTAACAGACTCATTGCAAGTTATCGCAAACGTTTGATTGCAGTTGTTGCTACTAAGGGCGGCCCAACCAGTTATTAGGTTTAGGGGGCAAACGCTTTTTTACACAAGGCCATGTAGTTTTGAATTTAGTTTTCCCTGAATAATAAAAACCTTCATTTAAAAACTTCATGTTGTGTTCAACTGTGTTATCTTTTACTAATATTTAAATTAGTTTGATGATCTGAAACATTAAAGTGTCACAAACATGCAAAAAAATAAGAAATCAGATTTTCACACCACTGTAGATAGATAGATAGATAGATAGATAGATAGATAGATAGATAGATAGATAGATAGATAGATAGATAGATAGTTTTGAAAGTCTATATATGTGATTTTCCTTGTTTCTAGCTTTTCCCCAATACAGTTCACTGCATCAAAAATAAATGAGCAAAATAATGGCACAGAAGGTCTCAGGAGTGCATTTGTTTCATTCTTGCTCATTTCCTGACCAATGATTTGTTGTTGAGACCATTAAAACACGTTTTTTTGTTTTTGCCAACGAACACTATATACAATTCTTCAAGGAGCTCAAAAGTGATGTACAGACACAAAGTATTCTACTGCCCTCTGCTGGGCACCAATCGCCACTGACATTACTGTCATTACTGTCATGAATTATTATAGTTCACCATATTAGAAATGTGAGATCTTTTTGCACCGATGTTCATCAAGCAGGCATATTATTAAGTTTCGTGTTAAATTATTAGATAAAATGTGGATCCAATTTCATTAGGAAAAACTAATCTTTTTTTTTGCACTTCTGGTAGATGCCAAACTGCATTTCGTTGCTGTGTACCTGTACAATGCAATGACAATAAAGTTCTATCTATCTATCTATCTGTCTGTCTGTCTGTCTGTCTGTCTGTCTGTCCTCTAAAAATAACTTTCTTTCGTCTTCTCCCATTGGGGTCACCACAGCAGATCATCCCCATGTTTGACTTGGCACATGTTTTTACACTGGATGCTCTGCCTAACGCAACCAGAACTAAGGCTTGTGCAACCCTAATGGCTGGGGTGGGCTCCCTGACCGGGGATTGAACCCGGGCTGCAGCGTTGAGAGCACCGCATCATAACCACTAGACCACCAGGGAACTATCACATCTCTAAAAATGCATTAATGATTAATATTTATAGACTGATGTAGAATACTAATGTAGAATATACACAAAAGTTTGGGGACACCTGACTACAGGTTGTGCATGTGCTTTGTGAGCATCCTATGCCACATTTAATCTCCATTTGCTGTTATAATAAAGTCTCTACTCGTCTGATTAGATGTTCCACTGAGTTCAGTTGATCCCAAAGCTGCTCAGTATGGTTAAGGGCAGAACTCTATAGCAGACCACAAAAGATTTAACACTCCAACCCATTTAAACCATATCTTCATAGAGCTGGAACAGGTTTGGATTTCCTTGTTCGGGTGAAGGAAACGTTTTATGCTAACGCATCCAAAGATATCCTCTACGATTGCGTGCCTTCAACTTTATGGTGGCAGTTTTCTGGAAGACCTACATATGGCTGGAAAATGCAGGAGTCGCAATATATAATAAGTCATGTGTTATTAGATCACAGTTCAGCACTTTTTATCACTTTTGATTCTGACATTTACTTTAGAAAGTATTATAAAATTATTAAAAGAACATACACAACATTGTGATAATGGGATGAGAACAAATATGATCACATAAAAGTACAGGCCTAGAAGACTGAGACTGTGTCTGTGCATGAAAAATGATTAGTTCATTCATTTTCCTCATTTTCTTTTAATTATATATTGGGAATAAGACAATCGAGTCTGTTCTGTAAAGAGGAACTGAACTGACATTTTCACAGCCGGATATTAAAAACATTTCTAGGATTACAACCTTCAAGCTCAGGAAGGTCAGAGCACTTCAGACCTTAGTTTTCAGCCTTAAGGTAAACATTTGAGATTATTATGAAGGGAAATTCTCAGGTGGGCCCTGGATCTTCAGGACCTGTTACATATTTTTACTGTAAGACTTTAAGTGGTTTGTGGAACACTGCAGTAATTGAGAATAATTAATTACTGTGATAAATGTAATCTAAATTATTACACATAACAGTACTGTATTAGAATCTGAATGGCAGCTAAAAAGTAAAGTAGAGTAAGTAGATAGATAGATAGATAGATAGATAGATAGATAGATAGATAGATAGATAGATAGATAGATAGATAGAGACAGACAGACAGACCGATAGATAGATAGATAGATAGATAGATAGATAGATAGATAGATAGATAGATAGATAGATAGAGACAGATACAGACAGACAGACAGATAGATAGACAGACAGATAGATAGATAGATAGCAACAGCTTCACCACCGAGCCGCACGTGACAAAACTGATTTCTGATCCAAGGGTGCAGGCACAACACAACAAAACCGACAGCCACAAAAGCGCCACGGCAATCAAATGTTCTGCCATTGCTTTAACTTCCATAGAGCACTAATTCCCGAGCAAGAGCAACGTCATCACGGGAAAGGGGCGACAATGCGCGTGCTGTGACACGGCGCGCCTCCTTGTGGTCTGGAGTAGACAGTCAGACAGACAGACAGACAGACAGACAGATAGATAGATAGATAGATAGATAGATAGATAGATAGATAGATAGATAGATAGATAGATAGATAGATAGATAGATAGATATGTACACACAAAAACAGAAATAAGGCTCAGCAATGTCATGTAACTAGGTCACATTCTTAATCAGTACCAGAGAGAGTCAGAGAGGGAAAGTGTGAGGTATTTCTGGCAGTGATATTAGTAGGCCGCAGTGGTTGAGAACTGACACCATGACACCCCTGTATCTCAGTACTGACAAGGAAATGTATGTGCATTTTATACTCTCTGCAGCCTTTATAATTAAAATATAAATATTCATTAGTAACTTGTAATAAACCAAGATAATTATAAAAAGAACAACTTACAATAAAGTGGAGGGGTGGCATTGAAGCCCAGGAGACTATCATTTGCACAGTATGTATAATTGTAATCCTTCTTTACTTAACTTTACTTTACTTAGCTGGCTAACATTATCCATCATTAGGATGTGTGCAGAGTCACCAAATGTTATTATCGTGAGTTGAAGCAGATTTGCAGAGGATTATCGTATCTCAATTAGGGAGACAAATGGGAACTAGAAGAATCCAGATATATTAATTTGAAGGTTTTTAAAAAGCAGTCGAATTTTGTGAAAAGTTTTTTTGTGCACACTGTCGCCATCTATATGACAGGAGGAATCCTAAAGAATTTCCCAAACCTTTTTTAATGTTGAAGCAGTAACAGTCCTGATTGTGTATATGGAATCATAAATCAACTCAGAGCTCTTAGTCACACTTTTCCTCATGATAGTCAACTTGTTTGAATCCTTTGGCCTCATCACATGTTCACAGCAACACACTAGAGCTCCAAATGACATCTCATGTAAATCATTTTCTTTTCGATTTTCTTTAATTATTTTCTACATTTTTGGGTAAAATGTCGAAACTTATTTCTGGATCTACAATATGTCTTTTCTAAAACTGCAGTAATTAAATTTCAAATCAGTGTTTTAGTTCATTATTTACCCCCACTCACTACTACTGCTGTGTTGAAGGTTTTAAGCTTCTGTAATAGAAACTGCCATTTTAATAAGAACGCATGTATTCCTGCTTGTTGAGACAATCCTCCCATCTTGGTAATCCATTCACACATACAGATACAAGTTACATACTGAAGCCACTAAGAAAATATCAGAATGGAGAGAATGGAGGAAACTTTGACAGTGGGATGGGTGATGCCTCAAGGTCAGACGTTTTATGAGTTTTTTCTTTATTTAATACATTTTTGGGGGAAGTGCCTTCTCAGTGAATCAGATGTTAGAGTTCTGATTGGAAGATCATGAGCTTAAATTCCAGGAAAAAACAAACCTTGAAAGGACCACCAAGCCCTTAACCCTGGTCACTCTGGATAAGAGTGTCCACCAAATGCTGTAAATAGAAATAAGTTTTGACACGCTTTTCTACTAACCAGGGTTGCAAAGATTGCCTATTTATATTACTATAGATTTCTTATCAGCTTGACAGTCTGATCACTCTACACTCTCTGTTGTCTCCACAAGGAGTTTTTACCAGTGTAAATGCTGCTTATTGGTTGTTGTTTTTAATAAATGCATCGGTAAAATCTAGAGTCTGTAGTATGTGTAAAAATAAATCCCAGATCAGCAGTAAATAAAATATTAAATTTTTGACAAGATAAACATATCAAATCAAAACTTTAACTAACATTCCGTAGGATATCTATCTATCTATCTATCTATCTATCTATCTATCTATCTATGTATTGTGATGTGTGATTTATAGGATTTTTTTATTGATTTGATTAATATTATTAATTAGTAAATAAACCAGAATGCCGAGGTAATTAATCTTAAAATGTGTTTTTGTTTTTTTCTACAATGTGAATTTATTCAGTGTTTCTTTGAGTTCTAGTTCAACAAAAGAATAAATTGCTAGAATAAATAAATCATTTAAAAAATAACTAATAAATAACATTTCCAAAATATTTCAAAGTGAAATAAGTCATATTCTTTTCACAACAATGAAAGACTGTTTGATTGTTTGTTTGTTTGTGTTTTTTTCTTTTTGGGTGGGGGGGTGTTATATGAAAGATTAAATATTTATATATGAAATTTATGAAAAAATGTATGGAAAAGCATGCATACTTTTGTATGTATATTGTAAACACACACACACACACACACACACACACACACACACACACACACACACCTCTGTCCAGTATGAAATCTAATGGAAAAAACCTGATTGCAAAATCCATCACAATTCAAGTCAGTATTTCTAAAACAAACATTAATAGATTCTTTTATACCATCTTAATTCATTCATTATGACTTACATTAAGTATTTTAACTCCAGTTAGTTCATGTAAAAGTTCATGTATGGTTTGTGAGAGCTCCAGATCTCACTCATCTCTCCGGACAGAATTTCCCACGTCTCAGTCGCCACACTGTTTCCCTAACTTGCCGGAGTCTACCTCGTGATTGGCTGGTGGCGGCACCACGTGACCGACTTCCGCCTGGAGTTTTGGCGACAGCTGGAGCGCGGTGGTGCCGCGGGAGTCTCGGGGTCGGGTTTCTGCACACTTTCCGTTCTGCTCCATCCTGTCTAAAATATGGGCGATAAGAAGAGTCCGACAAGGTAACGGGAGCAGCGTGGTGGCAGCACCGTGAAAAAGCCGAGGCGCTGTTGCTTGTGTGTGTAATTCGTGAGGCGTGGGGCGCCTCACACCACAGCCGTACATGGCGGATAGCTTGTTTTGTTTCAGCAACCATTAGCGGCATGAGCAGGCGATGGTGGTCCGCGGGCTGCGCAGCAACAACCCGGACACCGGTTTGACACATGTCTCTAATGTGTGTGAATGTGTGAAAAACCCTATTCCCGTGTGTCTTTTTTTTTTATTTTTGTGTTTTGTTTTAAGGCCGAAGAGGCACTGCAAGCCGTCGTCAGACGAAGGCTGCTGGGACTGTAGCGTCTGCACTTTCAGGAACTCCGCCGAGGCGTTCAAGTGCATGATGTGCGACGTTAGAAAGGGCACATCCACACGGTAAGAGCCCGGAACCGACCCGTCCGACCCGCACTCTCAGCCCCCCGTACTTTCTTTCTTCATATACAGCCATCCTGAGTGCTCAGAAGTCTTCATTTTATTGCTCTAGGTAATGATTTGTAGCTCAAACAGCGGGCTCGGGGGTTCAGCACCACGTCTCCCCATAGTCCTCGTGCGTTTCCTCCCTAAAAACATTCCGGTAGCTCCACCGGATACTTGGCCCCTGGTCGTGAACGTGTTTCTTTCCGCGTTTTTGTGCTCCGTGACAGCCCGCCGTCCCATCCCAAGATCTTTATTCCGCACTTCCTGGCCTGAGATTCCCTGAACGCACTCTGGAACCAGCGCTTCCAACTTCTCCCTTTTTTCATGGGAAAGTAGCTCGAGCACGCTCGGCGAGCCCTGCATGACGTCAGAAAACGAATTTGCATATTTCCTTCTTCCTCTTGAAGTCATCCGTGAATGAGATTTTTGTTTTGGATTCTCAGGATATTTAGAATAAAAAATAAGTTTTTTTATATCATTGATTTCTTATATAATGTATCTTTTCATATATTCGAAGATTTTAATGAGTTTATTAGAGGGAAAGCGCACGTTGGACGTTTTGGAGACGAGGTGAGGGAGGTGAGATTGAGATGGTTTGGACATGTGCAGAGGAGGGACATGAGTTATATCGGTAGGAGAATGCTGAGGATGGACCCACCAGGAAGGAGGATAAGATGAACGCCAAGGAGGAGGTTTATGGATGTGGTGAGGGAAGACGTGCAGGTAGTTGGTGTGAAAGAGGCAGATGTAGAGGACGATGATGGAGACGGATGATCTGCTGTGGTGACCCCTAATGGGAGCAGCTGAAAGAGGAAGAAGAAGGTACCATAAAGTAAACAAAAGTGCTTAATATCGAGGCAAAACATTGCGGGTAGTTGTGCAAGGAAATGCAGGAGGAATTTACTTATAAACAATACATTTACCTGTAAATGTCACTGAAGTATTTTAAGTAAGGAGAAAAGAGGTGTAGGGTCTGACCACCTGGTGAATAGTAATGGGTCATGGGGAACAGCAGTTATGAGTAATTGGTCATTAGGAACAGTGGTTATCAGTGATTGGTCGGTTTGAAACAGCAGTTATCACTGAATCAGTGGTGATCAGATTTTATGCACATGGAAAAAATTGGAGATTGGTCATTGGGAAACCGGTGATCAGTTATTAGGGGGTGGAGAACAGCAAAGATCAGTGCTTGGTTGTTGGGGAACAGTGGTGATCGGTTTTTGTCCATTGGGGGGAAAAAACTGTGGTCAATGTGAAATCAGTTATCAGTCATTGGGTGTTGGGTCACAGCAGTGATCAGTGATTGGTCACGGGAGAACAGTGGTGATTAATGATTGGTTGTTGGAACAGCAGCGATCAGTGGATTGTCATTGGAAACCGGAAATCAGTTTTTGGTCATTGGGAAACAGTGGTGAACAGTGATCGGTCACAAGTGCTCAGTCATTCCCACCTTCTGGAATGAATAAAGTTGTTTGTCTATTTTTACATGTCGGTTATGAATTGGTCTATCTATTAAATCATACATTTTCCATTTGTTTGTTTTTTTTCCATGTTCTGCTCAGATCTTTCCTGACATTCATTGCCACAATCTGTCTTTAAGGACTTCATGTTTGACATTACTGTAGACATGCTATGCTGAACACGGTATGACTTTGCATCAGCATGTAGTTCTAGATGTAATGGCACATTCACAAAAATATTCTCTTAACACTCAGATCTCTGACTGGCAGCTTACAACTTTATTTGGATTATTCAGTTACTATGGCTGACTGTATGTATCCTGAATAGTGTATTTACTAGAGTAGTGCTCTGTGTAGCGGTGAGAAAAAAAAATCCTTTATTTTATACATAAAAACAAATGCCTGCTACCTGTAAGTTACACTATATGGACAAAAGTTTGTTGATCTTTAAGTCTTTTTTTTTTTTTTTGCTGTTATAGTCTACTAGATTTTGGAGTGCTTAATCATCCACCTACTGATGTGGGGTGAGGAGGCCAGGGGTGCAGTCAGGGTTCTTATTCATCCCAAAGGTTTTCAATAGGGTTGAGATCTATAGTAGGCCAGTCAAGATCTTCAACTCCAACCCATGTAAAGCAGTTCTTCATTGGTGCTGACTTTGTGTGCTCCTAGTTCAAGTAAAATGAAAATGTAATGATGCCTCATCCGAAGGCTTTGTGGTAACAGTTTGAGGAAGAACCACATATGGCTGGAAAAGTCTGGTGTCTCTGTATATTTGTCCATGTAGTGCATATTTGCTTGGTTTAAATCACCTTATAAATGTGTGGCGTGTTTTGAATTAATTAGAGTATAAGAGCATGTGCTCTATTAAACATAAGTAGGTATAAAGTAAAGGAAGCCGAAAGGACCCGTGTCTTTGGTAGTTGGCGAATGTCTACAAGAAACTGATTTAATTAAAGCAATGTGCATGGTGTGGAAAGAGCTTTTACTGAGCTCCTAATCACATTAGTGCCTCAGCACATCTATGCAGTATGAGTGTGTTTTACTTTCACTAAGTAGCAGTGAGGAGAAAAAAAAAATCTACCACATAGATTCCCATAGTAGGTGAGATAACCGCTCTCATAACAACAGTCATTGTAGTCCACCGGGCTTTAAAGCGCAGCCTGTAGCCATAAAGCACTTCAAATATTTTGGACCATGGGATCTTGTGCGTTGTTAGAGTCAGCTGTTTCAGATAGCGTGCAAGACTATTCTTCAGATATCATAGCATTCAGATCCTCTTTTAGGACAAAAATGCCTCGTGAACTCATTCCGAAGTCTTAAAATAAGTACACACACACACACTTTAAGAGGTTTTCCCCAAATCATCCAGTTAATAAGACGAAAAAGGAACTTGGTCTGTTGTATTGCCAGAAGCAGAGAAGCAGCTTAGTGAGATCCCAGCATTTTGAGGCATCAGGATTTGGAATACAACCCCTTGTTTAGTGCTAACCACTAATGACCCCATTAGTCCTGACTTTACACTCTCCATGATGTCATCATCATTATTCATCCAACACCCTCTTCCAGGAAACCTCGTGCCGTTTCACAGCTTGTGGCTCAGCAAGTACCTCCGCAGTTCGCTTCGCCCACACAACCCAAAAAAGAGAAGAAGGAAAAGACGGAGAAGGACAGAAACGACAGGGAGCCAGCAATGAAAAAGAACAGCCACAAAAAGATGAGGTAGGGGATTTCGATTAGGTTCAGACCCCCGTGTTGTTTGGAATATCGCATGACATCAGCTTAAGATTGTTTTGTTCGGAGAATGCTAAAGGAAATGTTTAATCTTGTTTTGTTATGATTGGCACAATGTTCGATCTTGCTTAAGGTTCAATCCGCATTCCATTTACAGCAGCCGGGTTACTGGAATTTCCAGACGCGCTTTGATTATAATAGATTGTAATGGAAAAATGGCTTCAAGTTTTCCATCTTATTAAAATGTTGTGCATGAGTGCACTATTTGATTGGTTTAGAAATGCGAATCGCTTCCTATTTGATTAACTTATAAACACCATTTTAATTCATTTCTTTTTTGCGTTCTACAGGCCGAGGTTAAAAAACGTCGACAGAAGCAGTGCACAGCACTTAGAAGTCACAGTGGGAGACCTGACAGTCATCATCACAGACTTTAAGGAGAAAGCAAAGCCCTTATCCTCCTCCACAAGCTCATCCTCCTCCACAGCCACGTCAGCAGATCTGCGCAGCCAAAGTGGTTCCAGCTCAGATAACACAGAAAGAGCAGTCTCCAGGTCATCATCACCTCGGGGTGAAGGCTCATCAGTCAATGGAGAAGCACACTAGCCTCTGAGAAAAAAAAAAGAAAAAAAAAAACAATAATTTTACTGAAGGTCAAAAGTTTTTCCCTGCACATATCCCTACTCCTTCTTTCTGACTGGACTGAATGGGGCTTGGAGTATCCCCACAGTCACTGCACTAAGATCATAGGAAGATCTCAGCAAGGAGTTCTAATACTGCCCATCTAAAGCGCAACTTTCAGTGTGATTGAAGAATATCGCTGATGAGACTGTTCTGATCAACATCACATGCTTTTTAAACTCACAGAACAACTTTCTGGCTCAAAGACAGTTACTGATGTGTGTCTGGAAGTGAAGAGAATGTACTAAGTTGTACTTTCCAAGCTCTATCTTACCTGACTGGCAAATGTGTATATATATATATATATATACATAATAAGAAACTGGATGAGATTTAGAGTGAGTGGTCTTCGATCCAGGAAAACACATACGAGGACTGAGCTTGAGATCCAATAACAGAGTATACGGCCATTATATTGCGATGTTCAGCATTGTTTGTGTTGTTGATTTTGCAATGAGGAATATTTCGGTGTGAGTTTCATAAAAGTGGAAAGTTTACAGAATATAAATGTGAAGAGTTTTTGATTAGGGATGCATCAGTATGGATACTGGTATTAAGCTTGATGCCATGCTTATTTACTCATACTTGTAAAAAAAAAAAAAGCTCCAATACCAGCTTCTGTTACCACGTGATGCTGTGTGCCGTAAGCCTAGCGCATGTTGCCATGATAACGAACTGACAACTTATTCCTGGATTTATTTCTTGATCTGTGATTCAAGCGGTGCTCTGTGAAAATACTAAAACAGAAACCTGATAAAGCATGTCGTTTAGGCAGTGTGCAAACATAGCCGGTCTGTACACATCAGCAAACGTGGTCATTATAAACAAAGGCAGGGTAGCGTGAATTGTGCGGGCACAGAGAAATCAACAATCCTGACACAAGAGCACTTCGATTTTGCGAGCACCGGCACATGCATGCACACGCACACTTCCTGTCCCCTTTTGCTCGCCAGGATTCACACTTTGCAGGTCAAGGTACAACTCCTGGTTAGTCATGACCACTCTTGCTGATGCTAATCTGCATGCTTTGGTTATGTGAACATAAATCTCGAAATTTAAAGCAAAAACATGAACAGTCATGTTGTCTCAGATAATACTGGGTAGATTACTAGGTGCATCGATTTTGCCATCGCACCCATGACCAAAAACCCGTACTCATACACGGTCTGGATCTAACGGTATTGATGCATCCCTATGCTATAAGTAATAATTTGTGGTTATAAAAGATCGGATGCAGTATCTGGTATCTAAAAGTTTTCATGTTTCGAGGAAATTCTAGTTACTTTATCAAGTATTAGTTTTATATTTTATCAATTGTTCTATTGCTTTTTTTCCTTTGCTCCACTGCACTTGTGTGATCTGATTTTCGATGATCTAAAAGGATTTAAAAGGAGACCAGGGGCTACTGATCAGCTTGTAAACCTTATGGTGTTATGGGATGTTTTTTTTTTTTTTTATTGTCTTCTGTATGTCCATCACCACCATGTCTTCTAACAGACGGATATTATAAAGCAGGTGCGCGTCCTTGCATTCGTGCGAGATGCCGTGAATGTTACTGAAGAAGGTTGAAATGCCTCTTTAGGATATGATGATATATGCACTGCACTGTGTGCTAACCCCCAGGCCATTGTAGTTCCCCATGATGTTCCCTCATAAGTCACACTTTTGCAATATGAACTCAAAAGCAATTTTTTTTTAGATAACAACTATATTGGTTAGAGTGCTTGATAGGAAAACTGTAGATCTATTTTCCAGGTTTGTGTTTGTAAAGAAGCAGATTGAATGTTTTTTTTTATTATTATTATTAAATAAAAGCCATGTTTCTCATTAAGGATATGAAATCGTTTATACATTTTGACATGCCAAGGGTTTTCTAAAGTTTGCTGTGGTTTTCTCGAGTGAGGTTTATATTGCATTTCCAAATAAATAAATAATAAATAAAAAAAAAAGCAAATTATTTCACCATATGTTGACTTCGTTATGTGTGTAAACGGGACTGAGTGCTGCAGCGTGGCGCTGATCCGCCAGCGTTAGCCGCACTACGAGGAGCGCAGCAGGCCGTGCTCCAGGAGGGAGAGCCCGAGTTCCGGACGATGTTCGCTTGTACCCGCGTCGCCAGAGCCTCCAGCCATGGCGTGACCCCAGCAAGTCCACGAAAGAAGAAATGCGGCGACACGTCCGTCTCGTGTCCGTGTGCGTGATCTCGGTGTTCGTGGCCGTGCTCTACGTCTTCGAGCAGCTTGCGTCCTCGCTGGAGACCGAGGCCGCGTGGCGTGAGCCGCTCCGCCAGCCGGGGATGCGCTCCCGAGGCCTCAGCCAGCCTCAGTCCGAGCACAGGTAGCGCTAGCAAGCTAGTAACTAGCAAGGACAAAGCACACACACACACATTTTATTTAATATATATATATATATATAAAGCTGGTTCAAAGTAAACATTTCCCCCCACCAAAACCTGTCTAGCAAGGGTTAGCTAGTTAGCCTTGCTTTGTTTTTAGAATGCTAAGGCTAGTTCCTTGGTTGATTAGCATTCTTGCTAACTATGACTGTACTTTAATATCTCGCAAAGCAAATCCAATTATGCACGAAACACCCGAAGTTTGTTGGGTTATAACACATAGCGTATTTGCTATATATAAAATGCTTGCTAGCTCTGTCTCTATACTTCCACACTTTAAAGCCTAGTGAGTGTGTGGGCTGTCAGCTAATCCTAACCCAGATCTTTCAGCAATAAAGCTCTGGCCATTCATGGAAGCAAAGCAGATCTATTAAAGAAAGGAGAATTGAATTGCTATCCAGGAAGAAAAGAAGAGAAATTTGTGTGGAGTACATGCATGTCATTCATCCCACTTGGAGATTAGATGTTGAAGCAGATGTGTTAGTTGAGGTTGACCACTAAACTGTGAAGTGCTCTACATCAAGCCTGATGTCGAGCCTATGTTTCTCATTCCGTCAGGTGTAAGTCAGTGTCTGTCACACACTGGAATCCCTATTGGAGACTGCCCCGTGATGTTTGTGGAAAGAACTGCTTAATGGAGTCGGCTCGTAGGTATGATGGGTTGACTTGAACATTGGTTGTGAGTTAAGACCAACGTTAGATTGCTATTTGTCATGGCATTCTCTAAATCTTGCTTCTATCCTGTCCTTCCTCATTAGTGCTACCTCAGAGGAATGACCACTTGGCCCTTGATCATCTTTTCAACCTGTCTCGCCGTCTCTGATTAGATAAGCACCAGCTCACCTGGTCTTCGCCGCTGTGCTTTTTTTGCAGGTATCCTGTGGAGAGGACGTCGCCCCAGGTGTCGAAGGTGGACCGAGCCGAGCCGGTCAGATTGGCAGTGGTGGCTTGTGGCCCGAGGTTGGAGGAGACTCTTACTATGCTGAAGTCTGCCATTCTCTTTAGTCAGAGAACTCTCCACTTTCACATCTTTGCTGAAGATGAGCTCCATTCTAGTTTCAGAGATGTTGTGAGTTCAGTGCTTACATTACTTTCAGGGTGTTTTTGTTGTTCGTTTTCAAGCGAAAGTTTGCTCGGTTACTGACACGTTTAGTTTTACATTGCGATACTACAAAACATAATTATGTAGTTTAAAAGGTTCAAGAGATTTCAAATAATGTAATAACTAAATATTGCATTGTAATCATTTTTGTTACTATTGGTTCGAAATGAACATACATTATGATATAACATTTTAATCAGGGTCATGGCATGTGTGGCCGTTCAGGCAGATTCCTGTATTCAGCATAGTGCTAATTTATATTCTCTTTTTCACGTGTCTGCAAATATTTTTTTTATATATAAAAATGAAAAAGTATGATCGAGGTCAGAAGTGCTAAAATATCCCTAGTTAGCCTTCAAACACAATTTTTATTAAAATTTCTCTTGAAAACTTAATGAGTGTCGCTGGAGTCTTCCTCCATCTTTTGCTATCATTGAAGCATAAGACTGAAAGAGCTGGAATAATTGGCAAAAGCGAGAAGAAGAAAAAAAAAAAATCTCATTTGGTTGTGCAAGGAGGTGTTAATGATTAAGCTTTGTGTCTGTTCTCTGCCAGTTGGAGTCGTGGCCAGGAAGGGTCCGTTCTAAATTTAACTACACTACCTACCCCATCACCTTCCCCAACGATAATGCCAAGGAATGGAAGAGACTGTTTAAACCTTGTGCTTCCCAGAGGCTTTTCCTGCCTGTGAGTGTTTCATCCCTCAATCCTGGTAATCTGATTGTGGACCTGCACATCATCCTATCAGTCCAATGAGTCTGCTTGAGGACAACAAGATTGGAGATTATGCAAACATAGACAAATCAGGCTGAAATGAGGGACATGTCTGCTGAATTTAGTAGAGGAATTAAGCAGCTCATTTGAATTGCTTGTATTTCTAAACAAATATTTGTAACGACTGATCCTGTGTTCAGCAGTTGACTATCTTGTTGTTTCTCTTAGCTGATCTTAACCGAGGTGGATTCGCTACTCTACGTGGACACAGACATCTTGTTCCTGCAGCCCGTTGAGGAGATCTGGAACTTTCTCTCCCAGTTTAATAGCAGTCACATGGCTGCCATGGCACCTGAGCACGAGGAGCCGAGAATCGCCTGGTATAGCCGTTTTGCACGGCACCCCTTTTATGGCAAAACTGGTGTCAACTCTGGAGTTATGCTAATGAATATGACGCGCATCAGAGCCAAACACTTCAAGGTATATAAGTGTGTGTGAGTTTATTGGGTCATTTGTGTATACACCGACCATGCATATCATTATGATGATTTAACAATATGACCCTGATTATCTTCTCATCATGGCACCTGTTAGTGGGTGGGATATTATTTGGCAGCAAGTTAACATTTTATCCTCAAAGGTGATGTGTTTGAAGCAGGAAAAATGGTCAAACGTAAGGGTTTGAGCGAGTGATGGCATCTCCAAAACTGCAGCTCTTGTGGGTGTCTGCAGTGGTCAGTATCTATCAAAAATTGCCCAAGGAAGGAACAGTGGTGAACCGGGCAACTGGTCATGGGTGGCCGAGGCTCATTGATGCACGTGGGGAGCGAAGTCTGGCCCAGTGTGGTCCGATCCAACAGACGAGCTCCTGTAGCTCAAATTAATGTAGCTCAGTTAATGCTTTTAATGCTTCATGGGTCAGGGCTGGTTTGGCAGTAAAAGGGGGATCAACACAATGTTATGCAAGTGGTCATAATGTTATGCCTGATCAGTGTATTAAAGAAGCATGCTGCATGTTATAAGAAATATTTGAGGTGAGAACAGGGGTTCAACCAGCAGAGGTCACTGCTACTCTGCGAGTTAAATTCTCAGATTTCCTCATTGCTGAAAGTGTTTCATCATGCTCTCTCTCTTTTTTTTTTTTTAAATAGGAAGAAGCCATATTATTTTAAAAGGCATATCAGTGTCAATTCAGCCAGACACGAAAAAATGAAAACGCTACTTTGTTTGATTGTGATGATCACTGCTTATCAAATGACCAAATGTTAATCACACATTTTGGAAGCCAGATTTGGAGATATTACTGTTTACTATGACATTATTTCGAAAAAAAAAAGGATTGATGAAGTTTTCTGCATTGTTCAAACAGAACGATATGACGACAGTTCATCTGACCTGGAAGGAGTTGCTTATGCCACTACTACAGAAATACAAGCTTAACATTACATGGGGGGACCAAGACCTCCTCAACATCATCTTCCACTACAATCCAGGTACCGTATCACATGCCATTTGATGTGTAGCCCTGGAGGACGCTTAAAGCTTGAACAAGTCACTGGTATTTAAATTGAATTACGTACTTTACAGATGTAGTTTGTCTCCGAGGCCGTGTTAATTTGGACAAAGTATAATGTTAATTATGTGTCTCCGGTAGTTTCAGACTCCCTCCCCGAAAGTGATTATTGATTTCCAAATTATTTTAAGCAGATGTACGCGCCAGATGGCAAAAACATGAATGCAACTTTTCTTCAGGCGATGCTTGAGTCACTTCAGGACTGATGTATAAACAAACACGTGTATTGACTGCTGATTAAATGCCCCACAGAAAGCCTGTTCGTATTCCCGTGCCATTGGAATTACCGCCCGGACCACTGCATATACGGCAGCAACTGCGCTGCTGCTGAGCAACACGGGGTTCACATTCTCCACGGCAATCGAGGCGTTTACCACGATGACAAGCAGCCTGCATTCCGAGCTATTTATGAAGCCATTCAGAAGGTAATCTCTTGCTTAAAATAAAAATAAAAAAACTGGTCAAACAATAACACAAGGGACAAGTATCATGCTTTTTTACTACTCATCATACCACTTTCATCAAAGCAGGACAAAAATCTAATTAAAAGTGGTTAATTTGTAAAAGGCCATATTGATGTTCCTTCAGGCAAAATCTCGTCTGGCTTGTGCTCATGTTCTTCGTAATGGAAGCACAGTATGGGCTGCAAAACGAAGGGATCTGGAATTGCTCTTGCAAATATTTTTCAGATCGAACACCTGTGCTTGTCGCCCTATAGGCTTTTGTTGGTCTGCCACATCAACTCTCACTCGGCATTATCATTTCTCCCTGTTTCCCCCCAGACCCTTTCAACTCTGACTTTAAAGCACTCAGGGTTTTACAAATGTATTGAACATTTATTTTACTGTCAGACATAAAGCGTCGTTCCCAGGTCATCCGCCCCCTACAGATTGGTCTTGTCAGTATTTGGTTTCGATATGTGATGTGGTGATTTCTCTAAACATTAACATCTGTGTGGTTATATCTCCAGGTTAAGCGGATTTGTTTTGGAATGAGTGGGAGAATTTGCTCTGTAGCTGAGGGCTAGAAATCAATAGCTCTCTTAACTTAGACTGCCAGCTCGCCAGCGCCATCGTGTTCTGGACTTAATCTCTGTCGGCCTCATCGGGGCCAACGATCGCTCCTAATGCGCTAATCTTTAAAACCAACACTCCCTTCTTCCCATCTCCGCTCCTTCTCATCCTCAGAACCTCCCACTCTCATTTGTCAGGGTTTGAGGTTTGGAAGTCACTTTTTTTTTTTTTCTTCTCTAGTAGCAAGTGGTCAATTCCTTGTTCATTTTATTAGCAGAGGGAGAAAGAGTGTGTGTCTGTGTCTCTGGTCATTATTGCCAGGCAAGACCCCTTTGCCCTTGACAGAGGAGGAAGCATTTTGGACCATTAGCTAAATGAGGTCTGTCATTAGGGTGAAGCCCATGATTCAACTGAATGCTCTGTGTATGGAAGGAAGGCCAAGCCCACATTCACTGTTTGGCCATGCAGAGCATTTGCAAAAACTGAAAGAATGACTACAGCAATCAGGTTTGGAGTCGCTTTAAAGTAGCTACAATATTATATCATCCTGTCTATCACAGGTGTCTTGGTTTAAAAGTGTCCCTTTGCACCAATTCTGTACTTATATTGTTCTTCCTCATCACTGAGTGCACCAGGGTGTCAGGCCTCAGTATCTCATGACAACATATACTCCCTAAAGACACACTAACAGAGACAGAAGTTCAGTTGGCAGTGAAAGACCCCAACCATTACCGTGCCAAGTCTAACAGAAGCACTATAAAATCTTTAGTACCGTTGTTGCGTTTGGGACTAGTAGAAAGCAAGGCAGCATCCAGCACCTCCACCCTTCCCATGAAAATCAATAGGAGACCATAAACTCGGCTTCATCAAGGCATGATGTGCGTTCTATCATTGCTAATAAAAAATTGCACTCTTTAGTGATCTCATACCAAGCAGAAGCCCAAAGCAAATGAGGCCCCATAAAAAAGGTCATTTTATTTTATTTACTCTGTAGGTTATAAAAGCACATTTTCCTATTCCGGGAGATAAGAAGATTAAAGCAGGACTTATAGAGAAAATATAGATCAATTCAATGCAGGACGAGAAAAGCGATGTTACCCAATGATGTATAGCTTGATAAACATTTGTTATTAGTGTATATCTTGGCAGTACATCACTTTGTTTCTCAAACTTTTTATAGCCAGGGAACCTTCAAAGTAAAGGTCATCCTCACTGTAGAGATAGATTTCATTTTATTTGTACTTATTAATGCTGTATTATTTATAGATTGTATGTTCTCGAGCTTTCGATAAAACTCATTCAGTTCAAGTGACAAGTCCAGTAATAGCTTATAAGAGCTAATGATACATATATTTGATCTAGTGCTGTAATCAAATTAATCCCTCTGGCCATTTCTTATAGACCCTGTGGGGGTCCCCGGGTACCATTTTGAGAACAACTGGTTTAGAGAATGCAGAAGACCCGGGACATGTGCACACATGAGCTTTTTAATAAGGTTTGATTTCTACTTCCCTTTGCTGTTTGTGTCTGCTTATGGCTGGACATGCACAGCTCCGTGCTCAGAGAGAGAAAGAGCAAACCAATATATATGACGACAGAGCTAAGGTCATCGTTTCTCATCTTTTGTTTTTCCCCCTCAATCACCCTCTCTCGCAAAGCAGACTCGCACCAAGCCACTCTCCAACTTCTATAGTAAAACTACCAGCACATGGATCATACTCACTCACTCTAATATCCACATACATCATATAGTCAAAAGTATGTGGACGCCTGAATTTTTATGGTTCACCGGAGCTGGCTTTGTGCACTGCAACATTGTCATGCTGGATCAGGTTTGGGTCTGTTATGGAAATTGAAATTTTAATGAAATGGGAATTTTAATGCCACATCCAAAAACACCAAACACAATTGTGTACCTCCAAGCTTGTGGTAACAGTTTGGGGAAGAGCCACATAAGGCTGGAAAAGTCAGGTATCTCGTAACATTTGTCTGTATGGTGCAGCTTTCCTGTTGGTTTTACTGTATTGATTGAATAATTCATTTTAGGTATGTGAAATCGTATTTTTTTAATTTTATTTTTTTTATAACTCTTTATGGTGTATGGGAGTAAATGCTAGCTTCATGGTGTAAGGCTGAAGCTGAAAAAGTTTTGCACTGTACATTTTAGTCATAGTTCTGATTCTTTTTCTGCTGTTGATGTCTGACATGTTTTTGTCTTTCTTCTCTGTTCAGTATTCTTTTGGAGAAGATGCAATCAATTTTCTGCTTAAGCCATTAGAGGAAAAACTGAAGAATACCCTGCATACATACTGCGGAAGGTCCAGTCACCTTTTCACCAAGAAATTACAGGAGAGCATCGGAAAGCTGCAGAACGACAATCACAACGCGAGATGATCTCACCCAGCTCAACCAATGTGGGTTAGTCACGTCTAGAGTGCTGAGGAGAAACGACCAGCGGTTCACACCAGGTCGTCCTGATAATCTCGTAGGAATGGCTGGAAGGTTGAGATGAGGCACTAAAATCACTTTTACACGTAATCAAGACGAGCCAAATGCGTTGAACATTTTTGTTCTAGGAACAGCTCCTCACTACAGTTCTGTTTCCTGTTTTTTAATCATCAGCTAATGATGAAGCTGAGTAAGCGTGTTGGTACTGCAGGCTGGGAATATTTTTATGAGTAATATTATACGGAAAAATGGAAAGCAGAGTAAAATATTCTACGTTTAATCATTAAGCCTTATTTCCAGGGGTAGTGAAATCAAGTTTGTCTGATTTGAGTTTTATTATAAAAAATTTATGTTACTAATGTTGTTGTAAGATCACTGGTTTTTATGGTTGGAAAGTGAGCTTTACTAAAGATCTGTATAAATGAGCATTGGTGTTAAATCAAAGGATCGGATCACATGACAAATTAATGCCCATTGAGCCTACTAACTTACAGATATGAGATTATAACTTTATAATGCATCGCTGACCCTCACCGGTCAATTAGGAACCTAGTGTTCATCGGTTATTATCTTTCGTCAAGTTTTCAGGTGATTAATATTTACAGGTTTTCAGTGTTTTTTTTTTCCAGTGCTACATTGTTATAAATTTATGTTTCAATTCGAGGGCTTTGCCAAGTCTTTATAGTTGCCTCAGTGTTTTACGTGAATTACCACTACAGTTATTTTAATACATATTAAGATGCTCTTCCGAGATCAATTATTAGGAGTCCTTGTTGTTGTAATTTTAATTCTCCTTTGAAGTGCATTTAAAAGCAACGGCTGTAAGGAACTCAAACCCCAAATCTGCCAAATAGATGCAGTCAGCATTCTTCAAAAGCTGGAGAGATCATTGGCCTGATGGTGGTGCTATAATGTAGCATCCTTGTGACAGAGAAAGTCCCTAAAAATTGCTTAGATTACCTTTTAGGCAAATATTTTAAAAGTAATATGTTTCCGAACATAGGCAGTTCGCTGTCGTTTTAAAAACAATTGATGTGTTCTTGATGATCTTTAGAAATGACAAAAAGGAACGAGTTATTAAAAATACTAATGCACACACATTTCTTTAGAATTTCCAAAGAGCATACAAAACACAAATAGATAAAGAAAATCGGTTCTGCTTAAGCAACACAGCAGACTGAGCTTCTTGATCAGAGTGGGTTCCTTAGATCAGGTCTTTTTCAGAATACTAAAACTATAGAATTTTTTCAACAGTGATGACTACATTTTTATGGTTTAACAGTGTTTCATCATTTTCACAATATGGACAAACGTTTGTGGACACATGACCATAAAATTTGGACATGCTTCTTGAACATTACAATCCACATTTTGTTCCCATTCGCTATTAATATAATCTCCACTTTTCTGGGAAGATGTTCCACAAGATTTTGAAAAACTGCAGAGATTTGTGCTCATCCAGCCACAAGGGTGTTGCAACGGTCAGGTACTGATGTAGGGTGAGGAGACCTGGCGTGCATTAGTGTTCCAACTCATCCCAAAGGTGTTCAATAGGGTTGAGGTCAGAGCTCTACAGCAGGACACCTAAGATCACATCATGCTGGAACAGTTTTGGGTCTCCCAGTTCAAGTGAAGGGAAGATTCAGGACACTGCATCCAAAAATAAGAAGATAACATAAACAATTTGTGCTTTCAACTGGTAACGGTTTAGGGAAGAATCACATATGACTGGGAAGGTCAGTTGTCCAAAAGCGTATGTTCATATAGTGTATCTGTGGTTTTTTTTTTTTTTTTGGTTTACACTTTGCTGAATGTTTAATCTAACAAAGAATTTAGTACCATGCAACTGTTTTTAACTTTATACTGTTCTCGTCGACTTTTCTAATGTGGTGGTGTTTACAAATATTAATGTATAGTAACGAATAAAATGGAACAAAACTACTTTTTAAGCAGCCAACAAACTTTATATAATGATAAGTTTCTGAAATGTGTTCCAGGCTCTTCATTAGAAATAGAGATATTTTGAAACTCAAAAACAAGTTAAAACTATTTTGAAACAAGACAAATTGTAATTAAAACCATTTGCTTTGTATTCCCACTTCTACAGTAAATATTGAATGATAAACCTGAGTGCATACTGATCATACAGCAGATATTGATATAGCAGAGACATTCAACATGCCTGCTGAAGAATTTTTTCATTTTGATGTGCAACATCTCAATAATATTGAACAGATTTTTTTTTTTTAATTTACAAAATATTTTATATTGTTTGATTTGCAGTCATTTAATGTGATCATGTTAATAGTGGTACGTTCTCTAAATGTTTGAATAATGCAGTATATTTTTGTAATAAATGTTGCACTTTTCATTATTTTTCAGTGTTCTGGGTTTTATAGTCATTCATGTGTGGAGGAAAATCTTTTCCTGTGCTTTAAATCAACACCAAAGGTTCATTGTAAACGGCAACATTTTAGATATGATGCACATTCTTCTTAAACATAAAAAATGCACAGCAAATGTAGATCCAAGTCCATCTCCAGTGTGTCGAACCTCCGTCTCTCCATCCAGGAAGGGATTAAATCCCTGCTCCTGCTTTGTGAGTGAAAATATCTCCCTCCCAAAGCCTTATTAATTCAGCACAGCTTTAGGTTTCATGGGAGGTCTCAATTCCAATAAGCTTCACTGTAATTATCAGCTTTCTACCTCCTCTTTCAAACCCAGTGGGCTGCTAAGGGTGAGCATAAATGCTAAATGCCCCCAGGTTTACTGGTCAGCCATGGAGTCCATGCCAAAGGGGTTTGGGGGTGTTTTTTCATTGCTTTCCTTAAGTAATTATACAAATGCAGGGGAGGGAATCATCAGAATATCTCTAAGTCAAAGCACTTAGTGAGATTATTTCCTTAGAACATCCTCTCCTGGTGAAAAATAATGATGTGTTAGGTGATGTATTGGAGTTCTCTGGTCTAAGGGCTCATTCTGTTTCATTGTATGTGACACCGCCTATAGAACAGTCCTCTTAACGCTCGTCTATAACGCCATCCTCGACGGCCCTTTAAGGCACAGCCTAGAATAAATCAATGGACGAGAAATGAGCCAGTTCATTGAAAATCCAGCTGTTTAAAATGAGTTGATTTACGAAGACAAATGTCTGATTAAGGATGTTTTTGTAATTGTGATTTCTCCACCCTGTAAGGCAGAGCAACTTTGAATTGTTCCAGAATTGGCAATCTGAACACACGGTACATGTCAAATCAAAAGTCAATTAAAGCAAGGCATTTAAAATCGTAGCCTGTGCTCATATAACCTCGAAGTTCACATCATTGACGCTGTTTGAAAATGAATTATTAAACCTAGCACGGTGTTTCACAGAGTTGTAAAATTGTAGCAGGCAAAATCAGGCTGATTTATATGATATAAGGTACACGTGACCAATGTTCCTGTCCCTTTTTTCTTTTTGGAGCTGCCTGATCTTCAATTGGAGAACACTGTTCAGTTTCACATCAACTGCCTAAAGATCCATAAAATCACTAAGCAACTCAAGAAATTTGAGGATGGATTTGGAATGTAATTAATGTAAAGTCTCCAACAATGGACCAGGAATAGGGTCTGCTTTCAATCGCCACAAACCTAAACAATGATGGAACTGTAAATAATGGACATATAGTGCCAACCCATTCAGGAGGGGTTCCCTTTTAAATCTGGCTCCTCTTAAGGTTTCTTCCTCATGCCATCTTTTTCCTTCACACATTCGCCAATGGTTTGCTCATCAGAGACAATTATAAAGAACAAACGTATACATTGTCTGAAAGCAGCTTTCCAAAGAAAAGCGGTTATAAAACAATGTCCATTGTTAAAAGCACTAAACAAAGAAATAAATTGAATATGGTGGTTGGAGAAAAAAAAAAGCTAGTTCTGATGAGAAGGCAGGAACCACATTAAGGCACTTAATATTGAGCACTTCTCCTTTGCTGAGAGAATCCATCCACCTCACAGGTGTGGCAGATCAAGATGCTGATTAGACAGCATGATTAGTGCACAGGTGTGCTTTAGGCTGGCCACAATAAAAGGCCACTCTAAAATAGGCAGTTTTATCACACAGCACAAGGCCACAGATGTCACAAGTTTTGAGGGAGCGTGAGATTGGCATGACTGCAGGAATGTCCACCAGAGCTGTTGCCTGTGAATTGAATGTTCATTTCTCTTCCATTAGCCATCTCCAAAGGAATTTCAAAGAATTTGGCAGTACATCCAACCGGCCTCACAACTGCAGACCACGTGTAATCACACCAGCCCCTCCAGGACCTCCACATCCAGCATCTTCACCTCCAAGATTGTCTGAGACCAGCCACCCAGACATCTGCTGCAACAATCGGTTTGCATAACTAAAGAATTTTTTCTCAAACTGTCAGAAAGCATCTCAGGGAAGCTCATCTGCATGCTCGTCCTCTTCATCGGGGTCTCGACCTGACTGCAGTTCGCTGTCGTGACCAAAATAGTCTTTGAGTTCAACTCATGAAAAAAAGTTTATAGTTTTGTTCAGTATAGAATCAGAATTTTTTTAAATGTTTAACAAAAAAATATATCTCCAATAAACTGAAACTATTTATAAGATAGTATTAAAATCGAAGTAATTTTGTTTTCATTAACTTAAATGTTGTGAACAAAGAGTGGGATATAAACAAAATATTCCTAAAACCAGATTTTCCCAACCACCAAGTAAATAACCAGTACTGAGCCTTAGAAGAATTGCTTTCGGTTGTATTCTCTCTATAGTAATGTTACTGTATTATAATTAATTGTGCATTTGGCCTCTATCAAAATGTACAGGAAATTTCAGGAAACCATTTCCACACTTGCAACAGGTTCTGCTTCTTAGAAACAATTGTTAAACAGACCTCCCTCAAAAGGTTCTTTAGTTGACTCGGTAAAAATAAAGACCAAGAAATGGTGATAACCGAGAGATAGCAACTGACTAGAAAAAAAGGAATAAAGCAGCCTGGAACTGAAAATTTGAGAACTTGTATGTAAAATATGGTTTAATTTAAACTAAGCAGCAATGAGAAACAACCCAGTGGATATGCACTGATCAGGCATAAAATGATGACCACCTGCCTAATATTGTGTTGGTCCCCCGTTTGCTGCAAAACAGTTCTGACCCATCGAGCATGAACAGCATTAACTTCTTCAGCAATTTGAGCTACAGGTGCTCATCTGTTGGATCAGACCACATCAATGAGCCTTGGGCACCCATGACCCTTTCGCCTGGTTTACCACTGTTCCTTCCTTGGACCATTTTTTGATAGATACTGACCACTTTCGATCGGGAACATCCCACAAGAGATGCAATTTTGTAGATGCTCTGACCCAGTCGTCTAGCCATCACAATTTGGCCCATGTTAAACTCGCTCAAATCTTTACGCTTGCCCATTTTTCCTGCTTCTAACACATCAACTAGACAAGACACACACCACTGGCTATTCTTTGGGAATTTCTTGAAGGCAAAACTGCCGTAGGTTACAAAAGGTCTAAGTCTCCTGTCATAGACTAAAGCATTTGTTCAGTGTGTCATCTGAGATATTTTAATGCTAATATAATTGTCAGACTTGTGCAGTGGCAACATTTTAAGGAAAGAACACATGGGTATGCTGGGCAACATTTCAGCCATGAAATTGAGCCTCTTTTACTTGTGGAAAAAAATTTATGGTTCAATGTAAAATGGTGTTCTTTCTGCCCTATAATGCACTAGAGTAGAGTCAAAACTAAATCAACACAATGTCATTAACGTATATAGTGAGCATTTATTGCAAATAGGAAGTGATTTGGGCATGAGCCTTGGAGATGGAGATGATCAATTATTATGCAGGATTCATCTGAGATGTAAAAGTAAGTCAATAGTTATGTAAGAGATGAAACACAATAGGAAACACCGTACGAGGAAAATAATCAATGATTACTACTGTTACATACCTAAAGTGTTATATTTTTTCCAATAACCACATATAACATGTTTTATTCCTATTATACTATTTTTAGATTATCAACGGATGTCACATCATGTAATGTAACCATTTGTAATTACTTTGTGTTATATTTATTACATTTAATCTTTTTCTTTTAGCTTCTCCCATTAGGGGATGCCACAGTGGATCATCTGTCTCCATACACCTCTGTCCTCTTCAGCAAACCAACTACCTGCATGTCTTCCCTTACCACTTCCATAAACCTCCTCCTTGGCCTTTCTCTTTTCCTCCTTCCTGGTGGCTCCATCCTCAGCATTCTTCTACCCATTTACCCCATGTCCCTCCTCTGCACATGTCCAAACCATCTCAATCTCGCCTCCCTCACCTTGTCTCCAAAACTTCCTACATTCGCTGTCCCTCTAATAAACTTGTTTCTAAACTTGTCTATTTAATAAACTCGTCATCTTCATCACTCCCAGCGTAAACCTTAACATCTTGAGCTCTGCTACCTCCAGCTCCACCTCCTGTCTTTTACTCAATGCCACTGTCTCTAAACCATACATCACAGGTCTCACCACAGTCCTATAAACTTTCACTCTTGCAACTTTACTCTTGTTTCTATCACAAATCACTCCTGCCACTCTTCTCCACCCACTCCACCCTGCCTGCACCTTTTCTTTACTTCTCTAACACACTCTCTGTTACTTTCACTGTTGACTCCTGTAACTCTACCTGAGCTCCTTTACCTTCTCCACCTCTTCCTTGCAACCGCACCCCTCCACTGCCCTCCCTCTCATTCACACTCATTTACTTCGTCTTACTCCTACTGACTTTCATTCCCCTTCTCTCCAGCTCACAGATGGTCACCTCTTCTCTCAGCCTGGCTTCCACTACTCTTTCCCATAACTTCATGGTGTGACTGACCAACTTTATTCTCCTGTAGTTCCTGCAGGTCTGCACATCTCCCTTATTCTTAAAGATCGATACCAGCAGATAATGTCTACATTCCTTAGGCATCCTCTCACCTTCCAAAATCTTGTTGAACAACCTGTTTACAAACTCCACTGCCGTCTCTCCTAAACATCTCCATGCTTCTAACGGTATGTCATCTGGTCCAACCAACTTTCCACTCTTTATCCTCTTAATTGCTGCTCTTACTTCATCCTTACTAATCCTATCCACTTTCTGCTTCACCATCTCCACATCATCCACCCTTCTATTCTTTTGATCCCAATTCTGTTTTGCCAACCTCTTTCTTCTTATGCTTTTCTGCACTTCTTTGTTCCACCACCACATCTCTTTGTCTTCCTTTCTCTTTCCAGATGTCACACCAAGTACCTTTTTAACTGTCCCTTATCACTTCTGCAGTAGTTTTTCAATCACCCAGCACCTCTTCACCACCACCGAGCCTCTGTCTGACCTCTTCCCTGAATCTCATACTACAGTCTTCCTCCTTTAGTTTCCACCATGTAATTCTTCTTTCAGTCCTTACTCTCCTCCTCTTCTTCTTCACCTTCAAAACCATCCTACAGACCACCATCTGATGCTGTATAGCTACACTGTCCCCTGCCAACACCTTACAGTCTCCAATTTCCTTCAGGTTGCATCTTCTACAAAGAATATAGTCCACATGTGTGCACCTTGCTCCACTCTAATACGTCACCCTATGATCCTCCTTCTTCTTAAAATAAGTGTTCACCACTGCCATTTCCATCATTTTACCAAAATATACCACATTCCTCTCCTTAAGGCCACCCCTACCTATCACCACCTCTGTTCCCTTCACCTACATGCCCATTGAAGTCTGCCCCAATCACCAATCGTTCATTCCTAGGTACACCATCTACCACTTCATCTAACTCCAGAATTTCTTATTATCCTCCATCTTACAACCCACTTGTGGAGCATAAGCACTAATGACATTTATCATCACCCCTTCAACTTCCAGTTCATCACTCTATCAGAATCTCTCTTCACCTCCATTACACTCTTACTGTACTCTTCCTTCAGAATCATCCCTACACCATTTCTCTTTTCATTCACACCATGATAAAACAGTTTAAACCAACCTCCAATGTTCCTAGCCTTACTCCTTTTCCACTTGGTCTCCTGAACACACAACATATCTACCTTTCTCCTTTCCATCATATCAGCTGTTTCTCTCCCTTTACCCGTCATAGTACCAACATTTAAAGTACCAACCCGAACCTCCACTCTAATCTACTTCCACTCTAATCTATCTGCTTCGTCTCTGTAGACATCTTCCTCCTCTCCTTCTCCTCTTTCAGCCAACAGTTGCCCAAATTCCACCGGTACACTATTTCGGTTGTTGGTAACCCAGGCTTCGACCGATCCCATATGAAAGTCTGTTTCGTGATCCGCAGATTTTACTTGGCACGTTTTTACGCTGGATGCTCTTCCTAACGCAACCCTCCCCATTTATCCAGGCTTGGGACAGGCACTAAGAGTGCACTGGCGGGTTTATATTTATTATAGTTATTATTTAATTTCCTCAGCAGCATTGTTTTTTCTCTCTTTTTTTCTCTCTTTAAAAAAAACACTAAAACACAGTTTTTCATGTTACCAAGAAATTCGAAAGCAAATAATCCCATTTCCAAAAGACATGCTGACTGTTTTAATGTGTAGCTTCGCTGCATCAATGAATTTTTTTTCTTACAAGGTGGTTTATTGCTAGACTTAGATCTGCTCAGATAGAGCATTTGTCATGCAGCGTTTATGTGCACAGGCTGTAATAATCTGCTTGTAAAAATAAAATGTAGTACGAGTGCATTCAGGAAATCCAGCGTCTTTTCTAGAAAATGAGATTTAGTTACAAAAGAAATATTTAAGGTAACAGTATATATTAATGTTGTTTAACCTGGTGTCTTTAGAGTTTAATCAGTGTTCTGCATTATTTATTCTTAGCTCTATTCACTCGCTAAATGTTTGCACAGGCAATTGGGCACATATTTTTACTTTCCAGTGGAAAAAACATTACCCTACCCTGGTCTGGCTGTCACTTTGGTGACTAATCTGTAATGGGGGAAAGAGCAATGGAAAAGGAAGTTAACCTGTTAGAGAGAGACACTATCTCTCCTTATAGCTGTCCTCTCAGATAAACAGATGTGTGGGCTTGGATTGCTGAAGCAAGGATAATTGTGCTGAAACTTTACAAGAGGACAGACAAGCGGTGGCCGTGTATCTCAATAACAGAGGTGGCATCTAGTTGACGCCTTGTTGTATCTGGCAGGCCGTGATCGCAATGAATATAAGGGACGCACTTTATCAAAATGGTACTCGGAGCAAACACGGCACAATCTGTTCCCACGGACAATATTATGAAGTCCATGACACTTCATTAGCTTTAATGTGGGGAACAGCTGTTACTTCATTTTGTATGACAATGGATAAAAATAGTTGATTGTGGAGTGCCAAATGACTCATTTGCTTAAGTCACTACTTAAGGATCACTGTTCAGATCGTTACTCTCTTCACCCCGGGTTGCTGAGATGTTGATCCTGGCTCCGTACATTTGCCTGTGTGCAGTGTCTTTCGTTTTTCGTCAAAGTGCAACACGGCGGAAAAATAAGGGACGCGTTTAACATCGAGGGTTTATGATTCAATTGTAACGAAAATGTCAGCCTGATTCATCATCTAAAACATTTAAGTAATGGTTTCTCTGTTATCCACTGCCGAAAAAGTATCAATCATTTAAATTGACCTTTTTGTCTTTTATGTGGAGAACAGTTCTGTGTGAAGTGGACCAGTCCCCATGGCCTCGGGGCTACTGTCAGAAATCAATGGGACACTCAAATATTCCCAGACAATACTATCCATCATGATTCAGTATTTGCTCTCACATTTATTGTATTTGGAAGGCAGTGGTAAATAACCAAGTGAGGTTTGAGGAAGATTTATGAATCATGGATTCTAATTTTAGATGACAGGAATATTTGTCCTTAGTAAAATAAAAATCACTAAGTTATTACCCTGCCTATACATGGAATATAGCAAACATTCGATTTTTTTTGTTTGTTTGTTTTTTTGAGTATTTGTACAACAAATAAGCCATTACTAACTTTACATCCACTGGAAGCTTTCCAGGGCTTTACATTCTATATCCAAAAGTTGGTGAGCTTTTTATGATTATCAGACCCATTTGTGGGCCTTCACTAAACTGTTGCAACGGAATTAAATAAAGCACACAGATGTATATAATGTCCTGTTATATTATAACATAAGTTCTCATTGCTGGAACTAAGACTCCCAAGCATGTTCTAGCTTCCATGATACACAAAGCAAGCTTCATGACATGATATGTTTTGTCAGATGAAACTAGAAGAAGTGGAAGAAATCAAAGTACTCAAAGAATTGACCGCACTCCTACTGAACACTTTTTGGGATGAATTGGAACGCATCCTCAGGCCTCCTCACACATTATCAGTGCCTGACCTGACTAATTTTTGCTGAACGATCACAAATCCCTTTCAGTCATTCTCCAAAAACTAGTGGAGAGCCCTCCCAGAAGAATGAAGGTTATTATAACTCGAGGTCAAACGATTGAGCGGTTTTCCTGATCAGCACAAATAGTTGATTTCTGGAACTATTGGCAAAAATCCATATCGATAGTTTTTTTATTTGGCACATTTTCGTGATTCAGTTTTATTTGGTTATTTTGGTTTCCAAGTTCAAAACCATTTTACATGAAGTGTTATGTTTTTTTTATCTAGAATCCTCTAGTATATTCTAAATATTATCGTTTGATTAATAGGTTATTACCAAGTACGAGTCCACCTAGCTATCGGTAAAATTCATCAGCTGACCTCTAGTTTAAACAGCAAACCTCTGAAATGGGATGGTCAACCCACATATTGTGGGAGTTGGAGGTCAAAGTTGAACCTATCATTTTGCAAACAATAGGGATGAAAAGATTTGTGTGATTGAGGAATGGATAAGCCCCACAAAACAAACCCTGGGTGTTTGCTGGAATTCATCCTCCTCAGAGGGCAGAATTAAATGTTTGGTCTAAGTCTAAAAACTCCATAGGTTACCAAAATGTGTTCTAAAAGAAACTACAGTTTTTTTTCATTTTCATTGCATTTAAGTAAAGATTTTTTTTTCTCTCCAAAGTGCGGCTTTAATTGTAGCACACGTCTGTTCGGTTAGTTGGGAATCATGGAGCCAAGGACATCTGGCAAATTTGGCAGCGTCACCGCAAGTGTTAAGGGTCTGTTTATTGCTCTATTGCCTGGGTTCCTGGTGACACAATAACATAGTGACCCTATTAGTAATGGCACACACACATACACACACACACACACACACACTAGCAACAAGACGACTGTGTGGGCCATATAATTCCAGCAAACTTAAGAGCTACAAAGGTGTTAGCTTGCTTGGGATTTTTCAAAAATAGAAAGGCAAAAAGTAGATCCGCTAAAAGTACGAACAAGCTCAAAGATCTAACAAAAAGTGAGATCTTTAAGAATCTGGTGCAGTTTGGAATTAGATAATTCATTTGGCTGTATTGCTATTTTGTATAATTCAGATGCTGATTATTGCTATTTATTATTAGAGAACTACAATTTACGTTTATGGTTGAATTAGACTTCAATTGTAGCTCCATACTGAGTAACCTCAGGTCAAAAGTTATCCCAAACTCCTGCCATGCATTTAATCGTTCAGTTCATGATTAAACTCCAAATTAGCCAGTTAGATTTGGGTAAATTAAAAAATGGATTCCTTCTGAGCAGTGTTTTTGAACATGCAGCACATCCCAGCATGATAGATTTTTAAACTGAGCTAAGAATTTAGTTAATTAAAATTAACTAATGATCCAGTGCTTTATGTTGCTGTGCTGATTAACCTGTAATTTAGTGGAACAGGCACTCGATTTATATATATATATATATATATATATA
>MU579904.1:470226-510660 GCA_024362625.1 Silurus asotus | reverse complement strand
ACATTTTCTGTGTACATTTTGAGTGTATGTGTATATATATATGGATGTGTATGTGTAGATATGTGTATATATATATATATATATATATATGTGTATGTACAGTGGTACCCCTCTTATCGACTTTAATCCGTTCTTTAAAACCGGTCGAAAAGGTCGAAGGTCAAATGTAATTATCCCATAAGAAATAATGGAAAACCTATTAATCTGTTCCCGACCTCCACCGATACCCATTTTTTAACAATTGTTGCCCTGTTTTTAGCAGTATTAATACTAAATAATACAGGTACATAAATAATACTGTATATAATTGTTATGCAGCATAATGAGCGGAGGCAAAGCTGGAGCACAGTTCGCATTGGTTTAACGAAAACACTGAGAGTTAACACAAACAAACACACACACACACACACACGGCAGTCCATAGAATCCTGACAAACAATAGAGATATCCGTGGTACACCGTGGAGGGGCGAGGTCCACGGGCGAACGCACGGGAGGAAAAAGGTAATCCGGGGTGCGCTTTGGAAAGAAAGCGCAGCCGTGAAGAGCGCGTGGAGTCCGGAAAGGAAGAAACGCATAGGAATACGTGTGACAGGGAAAACACAGACAACCACACCTTTACATACCAACAATAACGGACAAGGAGTGTGGCTGAATGAGGGGTTTATATAGAAGCTGGGGATGAGTGAATAATCAGCCCCAGGTGTGCATTGTTGAAACCAGCCTTTATTGATCGTACAGATAAAAAAAATACATCATTCAAATCGGTAAAATGTCTATAATTTTATATATATAAAAGCTTCCTGACTTGACTTGAAGAGGTGCAGTCTCTCCCGTATCACCTCATTAAATGTCCGTGTGGAAACATAGCAAAGGCTCTTAATGATGTCCACACGTCTCTGCACTGATATAGCCTTTATATTTAATCACTGTACATATGCTTATATATATATCACATGCTGTAAATATGATACATGTTTAACACCTCCAAGCTGCCAATTTTGGGCACCTGAGCAAACCCTTACCTCACTACTGCTCATTTAGTAAATGAGATCATTAAGAGTCACTCGGGATAAACACTTCCAACAGGAAGTGGCTATATCTCGCTATATTTGTCTCTCTATTTTCTCTTTCTAATTGTCTCTGTGTCTCTTTTAGTAAATGTCTCTATCTCACTGTATATGTCTCTCTCTTGCTGTCTCTCTATTTGTTTCTCACTCTTTCTAAAGCTGTGTCTGTGTCTCTTTGTCTCTGTTTTTCCTGCTTATTTACATGTCTAACAACGTTTTGAGTTTTGAAGTAATGCCATTAGTGATCTATGATGAAAGACTTCCCTGGTTCGATTCTTACCTCTAGTTTCATATTGAACATTATAAGAAGTTTTTAAAAACAGAACAATGAAATATCATTAAAATTGGTTGCTGGTAAATCATGGTATATCAGTGGTGCAGGTGTAGGAGATGTGGTTCTTGTACCTGAGTCACTTCTCATAGACCGAGTTACTTAGAGAATGTACAGGAAGGAGAAGTTTTGACCCTCTACCATAATGATCTAAGAGAAAACACTGGTCTCCTAACTTTAGAAAAGTCCAATAAGCAAAGGCTTGTTTGCCTCTCCTGTGTTGGTGTAATGGTCAGTGAAGCGGTCACTGCTATCTGACTCACCCGGTTCGATTCCTACCCCTTAGCTTTCCTTTAAATTGTTTAAAAAGTTAAAAAAAAAAAAAAAAAAAAAAAAAAAAAAAAAAAAAAAAAAAAAAAGGTCCTAAAAATCAGGATCTTGAAGGAGATCCTGTGGCTCATTTGGAAGAGCTTTGCCTCTGGGTTGAGAGGTTGCCGGTTCAAACCCCGGCCAGGGCTCAAAGTTAAGAGTGTGGAAGGTTCTGGTTGCTGTAGTAAGGAAGGTGTCAGAAATGGCTGCGTGGAAGGTTGGATGTGGTTGCGGAGGGCGTATCCTGAAGAAGGGGGGCAATATACGGGCATCTGCCCCCTCGGTGTCTGAGAAGCTGAAAACAGTGGGTTATGAAGCAAAAACATTGAAAAAAGTATCGACTTAGTTTTGCATATATAGGGAAAAATTCTGCCAAAAACCCATCACCCTCAATTTTTCTGAGGCTGTGAAGCAGCAGGTCTTCACAGTCAACCACTCCATTGTTCACCACACAGCGTACCCAGTGTGGGGACAAGCCAGACTCGAACCAGCAACCTCTGAGCTCAGCGGCAAGGCTTTTATCACAAAGCCATCAAGTCCCACAAGACACTTTCTTTTTTTAGGGGGTTTATCCTTCGTTTCATGCCTCAAAGCAAGAAATTCAGACCAGACAGAAACACAGAAAGCAGGATTCGAACCCTGAACCCCACCAACAGCGAAATACCAGTCTTAACCCACTGAACCATCAGGAAGGACCAGCTACCATGATTGTTTAGAGCAGGTCTATCTTTTCTTTCAAGCCATCAACACAAGAATATAATGCTAAAGACAGACGGAGGAAGAAAACCCATATTGTGACTAGCAGGGACAAAGCAGGATTTGAACCCTGATTCACACCATTAGCGAGGCACGAGAATTAACCTAGTGAACTATCAGGACAGACAAGCTGGGAAGCTTGTTTAGAGCAGGTCTATCTTTCTTTTTGACCCATCAAAACAAGAATATGAAGATGTAGGTACCAGGAATGTAACCTACCTCATGACTAGCAGACAGAAAGCCAGGTTTGAAACTTCACCACCAAAGTTAGCAAAGTACCAGCCTAACCCACTAAGCCATCAGAAAAAACAATATGGGAAGTTTGATTAGAGCAGGTCTATCATTCTTTTCAAACCACCAACACACGAATTTAACGCTAAAGAAAGATGTAGGAAGCGAATACAGATGTAAGTAGCACAAGTTGAACCTACATTGTAACTAGCTGGAAGAAAGCAGGATTCGAACCATGATTCCCACCACCAGCAAGATACCAACGTTAACCCATTGAACCATTGATGAGGACAGGCTAGGAAGCTTGTTTAGAACAGGTCTATCTTTCTTTTCAACCCATTAAAAAATATATATATATCGCTAAAGAAAGATATAGGAAGTGAATCCTGATCGTGACTGGCAGACAGAAGCCAGGATTCGAACCCTGAACCCCACCAAAAGCAAGAAACCTGATTTAACCCACTTATCCATCAGGGAAGACAGACCAGGAAGTTTGTTTAGAGCAGGTCTATCTACCTTTAAACCATCAACACAAGAATATAAAGCTAAAGAAAGATTTATGAAGCAGGAACATAACCTACAGCGCAACTAGCAGGCAGAAAGCAGAATTCAAACCCTGATCCTTAATATCAAGTCAAGTCAAGAGGCTTTTATTGTCCTTTCTACTATACACAGTGGTACCCATTACACAGCAAAAACGAGACAACCCTGGAGCTACACTAAACAACCACAAGTTACATAAAGTGCATCGAGTGCAGCCTGGTGAGAACAGTGCAGACAAAAAACAATACAGACAGACAGTGCAGACAGAAAACACAAGACAACACAAGACAAGACACAAAACCTGAGATAGCGCCAACTAGTAAACCTACTGTATACTCTGAATATACAGTACTGTATGAGGAGAACTGTAAAAACTATACCCGGGACTGAATATAAACAGACACAATGTAGTGCAAAAAGCAACAGCAGTCAAGAGCAGAGGTTGGAAGTAACGGAGTACAAATACTTCGTTACTGTACTTAAGCAGATTTTTCTGGTATCAGTACTTTACTCCACTATTTATTTTTCAAACAACTTTTTACTTTCACTCATTACATTTTTACACAAATATCTGTCCTTTTTACTTCTTACATTTTCAAAACAGACTCGTTACTTTAGTTTTAATCCATTGATTTGGTGAAATATAATTTTTTTATTTTCACTACGTGCCGATTTCAGCCGAACAACCGATTTCCTGTTACTGTGCGTCTTTTTCAATCCACTGGTGTATAAAGTCCTGTCTCTCACTCACCACAGAAGGCAGTAAGAAGTTTGGGGTTAATGTGGATGAGACAGATGGAGTCAGTGATGTAAACATGACTGAGAACAGACACATTCCTGATCATCATCATCTTTTCTCTGCTTGTGTTCTATATGTGGATCTTCAGCCTGGACACATTCATTAGGTAACAACATTTTTATTTAGTTTTTCCTACCTATTTACATGTCTAACAACGTTTTGAGTTTTGAAGTATTGCCATTAGTGATCTATGATGAAAGACTTCCCTGGTTCGATTCTTACCTCTAGTTTCATATTGAAAATTATAAGTTTTTAAAAACAGAACAATGAAATATCATTAAAATTGGTTGCTGGTAAATCATGGTATATCAGTGGTGCAGGTGTTGGAGATGTGGTTCTTGTACCTGAGTCACTTCTCATAGACTTTGAGTTACTGAGAGAATGTACAGGAAGGAGACGTTTTGACCCTCTACCATCATGATCTAAGAGAAAACACTGGTCTCCTAACTTTAGAAAAGTCCAATAAGCAAAGGCTTGTTTGCCTCTCCTGTGTTGGTGTAATGGTCAGTGAAGCGGTCGCTGCTCTCTGACTCACCCGATTCGATTCCTACCCCTTAGCTTTCCTTTAAACTGTTTAAAAAGTTTTTAAAAAAAGAAGCAAAAAAAGTCCTAAAAATCAGGCTTTTGCATGAGATCCTGTGGCTCAATTGGATGAGCTTTGCCTCTGGGTTGAGAGGTTGCCGGTTCAAACCCCGGCCAGGGCTCAAAGTTAAGCGTGTGGAAGGTTCCGGTTGCTGTAGTAAGGAAGGTGTCAGAAATGGCTGCGTGGAAGGTTGGATGTGGTTTCGGAGGGCGTATCCTGAAGCAGGGGGGCAATATCCGGGCATCTGCCCCCCCGGTGTCTGAGAAGCTGAAAACAGTGGGTTATGAAGCAAAAACGTTCAAAAAACGTATCGACTTAGTTTTGCATATATAGGGAAAAATTCTGCTAAAAACCTATCACCCTCAATTTTTCTGAGGCTGTGAAGCAGCAGGTCTTCACAGTCAACCACTCAATTGCTCACCACACAGCATACCCAGGGTGGGGACAAGCCGGATTCGAACAAGCAACCTCTGATCTCAGAGGCAAGGCTTTTATCACAAAGCCATCAAGTCCCACAACACAAATTCCTTTTTTTAGGGGGTTTATCCTTCGTTTCATGCTTAAAAGCAAGAAATTCAGACTATAAAGAAACACAGAAAGCAGGATTCGAACCCTGAACCCCACCAACAGCGAAGTACCAGTCTTAACCCACTGAACCATCGGGAAGGACTGGCTGCAATGTTTGTTTAGAGCAGGTCTATCTTTTCTTTCAAACCATCAACACAAGTATATAATGCTAAAGACAGACATAGGAAGCAAACCCATAACCTGACTAGCAGGGACAAAGCAGGATTCGAACACTGATTCACACCATTACCAAGGCCCCAGCATTAACCCACTGAACTATCAGGAAGGACAAGCTGGGAAGCTTGTTTAGAGCAGGTCCATCTTTCTTTTTAACCCATCAAAACAAGAATATGAAGATGTAGGAATCAGGAATTTAACCTACCTCATGACTAGCAGACAGAAAGCCAGGTTTGAACCCTGACCACCAACATTAGCAAAGTACCAGCCTTAACCCACTAAGCCATCAGAAAAAAAAGAAAGGCTGGAAAGCTTGATTAGAGCAGGTCTATCATTCTTTTCAATCCATCAACACAAGAATTTAACGCTAAAGAAAGATGTAGGAAGCGAATACAGATGTAAGTACCACAAGTTGAACCCACATTGTAAATAACAGGAAGAAAGCAGGATTCGAACCCTGATCCCCACCACCAGCGAGATACCAACCTTAACCCATTGAACCATTGGTGAGGACAGGCTAGGAAGCTTGTTTAGAGCAGGTCTATCTTTATTTTCAACCCATTAAAAACAAAAATATATCGCTAAAGAAAGATATATTAAGTGAATCCTGATCGTGACTGGCAGACAGAAAGCAAGATTCGAATCCTGAGCCCCACCAAAAGCAAGAAACATGATTTGACCCACAAAACCATCAGGGAAGACAGACCAGGACGGTTGTTAAGAGCAGGTCTATCTATCTTTAAATCATTAACACACGAATATCAAGCTAAAGAAAGATTTAGGAAGCAGGAACATAACCTACATCGCAACTAGCAGGCAGAAAGCAGGATGCAAACCCTGAGCTTCACCATCAGCGAGGCACCAGCCTTAACCCACTGAACCATGGAAGAGATCAGACTAGGAAGCATGTTTAGATGAGGCACAAGCCTTAAACCACTGAGAGACTGCTGCTGAAAGGCATGTGTGCTTTTTGGAGGGTTCATACTTTGTTTCATGCCAGCGCAGTAAGAAAGAAGGCATGTAGGACTAGCTTTGAAACCTTATCACCAGCGTGGACTATATTAAGGACCATGTTCAGGCACAAGCCTTAACCCACTGAGCTACCACTGAAGTGCTTTTTTTTGGTGGAGTTATCTTTCAATTTAAGACCAGGAAATCAAGAAATTTATCCAACACAGAAAGGACAGAATGTAAATGTTTTCAGAGTGGACAAGCTCCAGAAGTTTTATTTACCAACACAGCAACCAGGAATCAAACTCTCAAACTCATCCTCGTGGGGACCCTGACATTAACCCACTAGCCTATCACATCCATCCATCCATCCATCTATCTATCTATCTATCTATCTATCTATCTATCTATCTATCTATCTATCCATCTATCCATCTATCCATCTATCCATCTATCTTATATGATGTGAGGTCCAGTTAAAACAGGTGAAAGTAATAACTACTTTTTACTTAAGTACATGTCAGAGCCATGTCACTTGAGTAAAAATCAGTATAATCAGTACTTCCACTTTTACCCGAGTATTTTAAAACTTGAGTATCTGTACTTCTACTTAAGTAAAGGATGTGTATACTTTTGTCACCTCTGGTTCCCTCTTCAGTCTGGTTCCTCTCAAGGTTTTCTTTTTTTCCTTGCCCCAGTTGCCACCAGCTCGCTCAACAGGGACAAACTTACACTTATAAAGAACATCTTATTCATTTGATCACCATATTATCTGTGTAAAGCTGCTTTAAGACAATGTTCATTGTTTAAAGCGCTATACAAATAAAAATTTATTGAATTCAATCATCCAATGCTGTTTTTAGGCAGTGGGTTTTTACAGCAAATGTCATTTTTTTTTGCTCCATGAATTTTTTTTTGGAGTCATGTTCAATTATTTTAAAAAATACTGAATAATTTGCTGTATGGGAACCTGACACTTGTGCACTAACTAAACTAAAGTAAAAGACACAACTGCAAACTGGCCAAAATGATATCTTTCGGCTTCTCTCGTTAGGGGTCGCCACAGCGGATCCTCCACGTTTGATTTGGCACATGTTTTTACGCTCTGAGTTTGTCCATTCTTACCACATTATATCATGTCATCATGGACCTTGCTTTGTGCACACTATGATTTTCATGCTAGAACATTTGCGGCTTCCAGTGAAAGGTAACTTTAATGTCACAGCAGACAGAGACATTCTATACAAATGTGTTCTCCCAACTTTGTGGCAGCAGTTTGGAGCAAGCCATCGTATAGGTGTAATAATCAGGTGTCCACAATCCTTTGACCTGTGGTGTAGAATTCAGGACAACTTAATTCTAGAGCTTTGGACCTTTTTTTTAAATATAAAATAATACAAATAATAAAAAAGTTTACAATCTTGCTGCATTGACTCTTTACATGTAGGTTTTAGGGGTTTAATTGTTTTCCATTAAACATGACAGGTATGTGGAGCATGATGAATGAGGATGAATGTTAATTTAGTTTGTGTGAAGGACATCCAGACAGCACCTGGAGGTCTGCGCATCTTTCGCTTTCCAGCATCAAGGCAAATAATCAAGTTGTAAACGAATGCTACTTCGGTCCTGTGTGATATTAGAAGTCAAGACTAGACCTTCGGGGCAGCGCTCTAAATAAAATACAGAAATTGGGTTTCTCCGAAAGGCAATTAAAATGCTGTACTGACAAAATTTGTCTGGGTGTTGGTTTAACATGCTGCTTTGAACATATATTCAGTTTATTATATGACCATGGAGAACTAAACCAGATCAGTGTCAGCTTACTTAATGTTTAACAAACTAATTACTCTGTTTTTTAATGACCCTACAATACACTAATGAATTAACATGTACATGGCTTTCATGCTAGTATCAGCTCAAGGTAAGAGAAACTTGGATACATGTCCATAGCTATTTTCGATAACAGTTATGCAAATTCGAAATGCCAAGACCATGTAACATCTGATGAGATGCCTTGTAGCAGAGATTGAGCGCACACTAAAACCACCCCAGGAACATCGTTTGTCATGCGTCCTTTTCATTTCAGAGACACTCCGTAACTAATTTTGTGCACCACCCCTCCACCACCCCCTCTGCCTTCAGCTCGTTGGCATCATTAGCATTATTTATGCATGCTCTAGGACATGGCCTCATTTGGTTGCAAGATATAGCGGGACAGTGAAAAAATCAGATCATGTGCTGCTTTTTTCAGGATAATGGTATAGTTTCCAGCAAAGGGAAAAAATACAAGTCTGTAACCAAAAATGAAGTCACTTGTTAAACGGCTCACATTAGTCACTCTCATGTGATCAGCATATGGTTGGATGCATGTGCAGATATCTTTATTTAGAGTGCAAATATACATAAACCACAAAAAACTAAATACCTACATGATTTTAAAAAGGACCCTAACCTGACCCACCAGCATGATTACAGTGAACGACAAACTGTGAGGTGCGAGGTAAAAGGTAGAGACGTGGTTCTTTAACAATGTGACAATCGACGTGATGCATTACACATATTTTTGCAGTAGCTGATGGGAAATGTGGTTCATGTGCATTTCACCATTCCCAGACTATAAACGTTTATTTGGCGGTTTTCAGAGTTTGTATTTCTATTGAAAATGACAACACTTTTCCTCTGAAGTTATTTGAAGTATAAAATTTACACGTAACTCAAGTCACTGCATTTGAAAATGAATTCCTAAGAGATTCACAGTGACCCTACAACAGCCTCTTGACAGAATAAACCCAGTGTGTGTCACTCTACAAGAGGATCCAATTTGCAGAGCACTATTGATTTCTCACGCTTTCCTCTCTCCACCTAATTGAAGCTCAGAGTGAAGTCGAACCATGAAAAGGGAAATCTATTCATGCAGCAAGAGACTGAGAGAATAAGTCGAGGCACGTCGACCCAAAGGTAACTGAACGCTTTGCTTCCCCTGACAATAAAGATCTCCTGCTTTAATTGAAATCTCATCACCTGTGATAGACAGAATTTAAAGCTCTGGCCAGCATGACGAGAGATCGATGCTGTTGGAACAGGTGCCACAGTAAATATTGAATTGGATTTGTAAGTGCATTGTACATAATTAACCTGTTAGTTTACTGGGGCAGTCATTTGTAAAGACACAGGAGAATAGCGCTGTTGATACAGCTGACTTTGTTTAATTTTACTCAGGTGTGCATAAGAAGCACCATGGGTACTTTTCAGAAATATACAGTAATGTATAGTGTATTGTGACTTACACACTTCTGTTAAAATGACAGGTATTTATGACGTGGGAAAAGGAATCCAGGAGCAAGATCAATCATGTCAGATGTTTTTTTCCCACCTTTAAGTGTAGCAAAAAAATCAAGTAAAAATATTTTAGGAAAAAAAAATTTGTCATCAATGAACTGATTCTGATCAAAAGGTTTTAAATTCAAATTCATATTGTTTTGTCACACATATATCCATATTATTGTCTGTTACATACAATTGAATAAAAAAAGATAAAATGATAAAAAAAAAAAAAATTTTAAGTAAAAATATTAAAAAGTAAAAAAAATGATAAAACAGTATACAGGACTAAAACTGATTTTACAAAATTATCAAACGGATTAATAAATAAAATAAAAATGAATTAGAATATAATCACAATAATGCATAATGACCATAGGATATGCAGTATA
Source organism: Silurus asotus (assembly GCA_024362625.1). NCBI lineage: Eukaryota > Metazoa > Chordata > Actinopteri > Siluriformes > Siluridae > Silurus > Silurus asotus. The sequence goes on along the minus strand of MU579904.1, from coordinate 500,631 downwards.
TACATATAAACTACATGGACAAAACTATTGGGGTGCATGACTTTTCCAGCCATATATGGTTCTTCCCCAAACGTATAACACAATGTTGGAAGCACATGATTGTCAGGGATGTCTTTGGATGCAGTACCATTAAATTTTACTAACATAATAGGAGACTCAACCCTTTTTCACCATGACAATGCCTCTGTCCACAAAGCGAACTCAATGAAGATACATTTCTGGAGTGGAAAATCTTGAATGGCCTGCTATAGATCTCCGACTTCAACACTGTTGAAAAACTTAGGGATGAATAGGAACGCTGACTGCACCTCAGGCCTCCTCACGCTACATCGGTACCCGACTTCACTTTATCACCCATGAGGTTGAATGAGCACAAATCTTCACAAGCAGACTCCAAAATTTAGTGGCACATCTTTCCAGAAGAGTTATTATAACCGTAAATGGACACTAAATGTGGAGTGGGATGTTCTTAAGCATATACGCGTCTTGTCATCAGGTGTCCACACACTTTTGTTTATGTAGTGTATATGCATGGTCTAGTAGACTTTGCTGGTTGATACACTTTTTCAAAACCCAACACTGCTACTGGTTTATTTAGTTCTTCATTTAATTTTTTTCACTCATTCATCTCTTTTTTAACCTTGTTTGTGTCTCGATTGTCCTTGTGTTATTTTTGCCTTCCTCGCCAGCTTGTTCTTGTGAAAGATTTTTTTTCTAGCTAACTTATTACAAAGCATGTTGGTGACGTTGTTACGCTTTGAAGCTGCTTATCCTCACCTGAGACTGAAGCTCTAGTCAAGACAGAGGAAATAATTTATGGCAGTAATTCAGATGCTTTAATATATAAACACAATTCATACAGAGTGCATAAAACCCTGAAATGATCGTGTTGCATTTTCAGTTATTAAAGTGAGAGAAAACAAGACCTAGAAGCAACGATGCATGTGAACTGTTATTATGTAAAGGTGAAATGAAATTAAACCATTCATCTTTTTAGCTTTCAATAACAATTTTATATTACTGTTGTATTTACCACTCATAGTCCAATATACATGATAATAAACTGAGCTCGCTGCTTATCTGTCTGTAACCAGAACAGTAAATAAAAGTAAGCATTTGTGTGTGGTTTTTTTGTGTATTGTGTGGGAGAGAAAGCACAAAGCTTATGTTCCATATGTGCACCATCTACTGCTGCTCCACTGTCTCGGTTTTATTCTAATTGCAGTTGGACAATAGGAAATGTGTTTTCTTTAACAACAGATGAGTTCAGAGGGCCAAGCAGTCCGCCTCACTGTTATGAATAGCACACAATAATGGAGCTCGTCAAAGGAAACAGTAACGAGAGAGGTCCGGACTATTTGCAGTATGGTAAATAGGTTCACTTACACCTCTCATGCATATTCAATAAGACTTTGAGAGAAGGTTTAAATAAACATGATGTAATTACTTAATGGAGGAAATACCATTTGATATGTAAAAACCACAATATACGAAATATTCTAATGATTTCAATAATGAACGAGTAAAATCGAGTCATTTTTATTTATAATTTTTTTTTACAAAATTCACAAAAAACACTAAAAATGAATCTCTGGTAATTTTAAGGAGTTTGGATCTGTACGTACTGCACGCACTGTAGCACAAAAAAAAAAAAATTAAACCGAGTCGTGATCCATTTTATTAGAGGTTATTTTATGGCCATAATACTAAAGACTTATTACACAAGAAGCTATTTTCTTTTTAAAAAAGGAAGGAACATTATAGCAGAATTAGCTGTTAAAAAATTAACCACTGGATATAATTCACTGTTCAGTCCTTCAGTGTTCATTAGTGATAACGGCATTTTATGTAAAAATGGGATATAAAAGGCAGCTGAAAACTTTTTCAAATAAAAAGAAACGTACACATTATATACACTTATCAGAGGCCATATGAAAGTGTTCAAATTATAAATATCATAATAGATTTATAAGTAGACCTAATAAGTAAAGCAGTTGCATTAATATCTATATTATTTACTTAAAGTTCCATTTAGATCTTTCCTTTTTCATTTTAGCCACTGTTTAACAAATCAACTTTTCTACAAGTGTTTGGAGCATTTTGCAGTCTCAAGCAAATGCTTCCAGGATCAAATTTATTTGTAGAATAAACCTCACCATGCTCTTTTTTGTTAATCTGTTTTCTCTTGCACTGTATACTGACAGATCTAATGATATTTTTCAAAAAACCTAAATGATAGTGTTTTCCCATAGATGCTTGACTTGGCTGTGTTTGTTTTTTTAGTGACTGTGAATGTCATAGCATATGAATTAGATCATTCTGATATGCTTCAAACCATTCACCGAGGCCCTGCCCCCTGTGGATGGGGATGACATCATCCTGGAAAAAGTCAATGTTTCATTATAGGTTTAGGTGTGGAAAATTGTACAATATTGGTAATTGTAAAGGTTATTGTACTTTGTGTGATATTATTTGGCTTTACTTGATTATGAATACATTTAAATAAATTTTAGTAAATTTCCAAGAAAATCATATTCTTACTTTAGTATTTGCATTTTTATCGAGACCATCATTACAAAACTTTGCATAAAGAGAATAGACTCAATATAGCATCTGAATCATTTTAGCATCCTGTCAACAAACAATTGAAAATCAAGTCATTCATCATCAACAGTGAACTGCTTATGTTGCATTAATTATGTGGGTTTGAAGACTACATCCCTACCTTATAAATGTTTTAATGTATTAAAATGGCTACTACTTATATCAAATGTGATGTATTTACAGTATTAACCTAAATTACCTTTTTTCTGCTTTTTTTATTGTGGTGTTTTTTTTTTTTTGTTTTTTTTTTGTTTTTTTATCACAGCATGTAGAACTATCTGGTTGGGACATATGACAAACTGTTTGGGTTTGGTCTAGGGAAAATTTGGCTCAAATACTGCCAGTGGTCTAGCACCACAACTGAGTCAAAGTTGTGCCTAATTTGTAAGTATATTTAAGATCATTACTTTTGAACCATGTGTCCAAACTGCAATCCCTGAATTCCCTGAGTCAAACACACCAAAATTAATTTTGTAATAAAATTATGCGCCATGTTGGATTTTGTCAAAACACAGTTTTTTGTTATTCATTCTTTAAATTACATCCAAGCAGCACCAAATCATTAGACCAACTGGACAAATGGCTCTGCTTTTCTGTGATTGCTTAGGCAGCTTTAACATTGCATTTGTGCTTCATTTTTTAGCATTTGTATTTTTAAAGACAAAAACCTGTAAAAATTATAATTTTTTTTTTCATAGTTGGTACAGAAACAATTTTCTTCTTTTCTTATGCACATTTTTGGCTGGATACGCCCACTTTCAATTAAGTCGAATTTTATCATATTATGTATGTATTCACTTGAGTAGAATTTTTAAGTGTAATATTTCCACCTCCACGTAGGATAAAGGTGATTAATCAGAAGAACTTTGTATTGATTTGCAGTAATACGTCTTTCTAAGGAGACAAATGAACGTAGAACCATTTCAGTAGAATACGCCTTACAGCATAACAGAGCCACTGGTTTTTCCTTTAACTTGTCACCTATCTGTATATTTTAAAGATGATCTCCTAAAAAAGACCTCACAATGTTATTTCAGCTCACCTGAAGGTTTTCATCAATTCTGATCCGGACCCTCTGGTGCATTTGAAAAGAAACTGAGAAATCGTTCACTGTTTCTTTTTATTACTCACTTCATACACAGTTTTTTCTTTGTGACATTTCATTAGATTGATCCAAGTGCATCTAATATCATATGATGTTAAGCCTGGATCAGGTTTAAACCTTCCATTTCCGCATTCAGCGCCCCATGAGAAATCATGAATACGTGTTTGTTTCTTAAAGTCCCAAAGGTCCCATAAGACATCAAATCCAAGGGTTAAAAGCAGTCAGAGTTGTTGGAACGTTTGGCTATTTAAACATTGTCTGGAATCTGTTTTGCCATCCCCTTCAGGGATCTGCTATAGGTACAATCAAAGCCATGGCTGCAAACATTGTCTACTGAGAATTTCACAGGCAATGGTGAAGCATCCTGCTGGAGTCAGTGGTTGTAGTAGTCTACTGAGAGCCCGAGACGAGTGTTTCTGTGACTGGGCGTACATTTTCACACTTACCTTTGCATTAGTAATAGCCATGTTATTCTTCCCACTCTTTTTATCAAGGGAAATCAGTAATATATTCCACACCTGCATGTTTTATCCAGAAGAGGAAGGCAATGGACAGGAAATGAATGATCCACCATTCAGCATATATTCATAGAAAGCAAAGATTTATTTGATGTCTAGACATTAACACAAACACAAAAAAGCCTTAGTGCATCATATCAGCAGAATAAATCCAGAATTCACTTTAACTGATACAGACAAAACCTTTTGTGAAGAGACCATGCATGCATCGTATGTACTGTTGGTGGGCCACTCGACATCATGGAACACTTCTAAGCATGTGAAAATGAGATAATACCCTCCATAAAGCCTTTCAGTTCAGCTTTAAATAGGACAGAAAAGAAATTTAATATTGATGAAACAGTAAGAAAGTCGTGCATATAATTGCATGAAAGCCATGTGTAAAGTGCCTATGCAGAGATCTGAATAATTCCGTTTCATGAATGTTAGATTTGTTGGATATTATAGCTCCAGAGCTTCTTAATGAAAACTATAAGGCATCAAGAAATTTCTTATTTCGGCCATAAGTTTGTTCTTGTTCTATTTCATAATATGATGTAACATGCTGTTACATGTGGAAAATAAGGAGGGAAACACTTTTTTCAATTATTGGACATTGTCCAATTATTTTAATTATTCAGCATTATGAGATACAGGAGCTCGTCTGTTGGATCGGACCACATGGGCCAGCCTTCGCTCCCCGGATGCATCAATGAGCCTTGGCCACCCATGACCCTGTCTCCGGTTCACCACTTTTCCTTCCTTGAACCACTTTTGATAGATACTGACCACTGCAGACAGAGAACATCCCACAGGAGCTGCAGGTTTGGAGATGCTCTCACCCAGTCGTCACAATTTAGCCCTTTTCAAACTTGTTCAAATTCTTACACTCGCCTATTCTTTCTGCTTTTAACACGTAAACTTTAAAGACCAAATGTGCATTAGCTTTATAATATATCCCAACAACTAGCAGGTGTTATGATCAGTGTTATTTACTTCACTGGTCATAATGTTATAATGCCATAATGTTATGCCTGATTGCTGCATATTCCCATTGATCAAGTCACAGGCATGGGTGGCAAAGAAAAACTCCAGGAAATGAAATAAACCTTGAGAGGAACCAGACTCAAAAGAAAACCCATCTTTATCTGGGTGCCACCTGATTGTCCAATTATAAATCATCCCCTTTTATAACTGTGTAATAAATGGTCAAATAGTGTTATTGTGTATCCAGGAGATCCATTATAATTTGCAGCTAATTTTGTCGCAATTATCAACTATTCAATTTGATAAATACTTGGTTTAATTGTAGTCTTAAAGCTATTATAGTAGTTAAAAAAATTAAGCCATCATAGCAAAAGGTTTTGTATAAACTGCAGTTCAATGCCATTTTCATGGTTTGTAATTAAAACATTCACAGGACTCTTATGTATCTTTAGGATGTCCATGCAGAACCAACTTCTGCCCCATTGAGTGGTTTCCAATCACCAGCACTACTGTCAGAGCTCCTGTTATAAAAGATGAATCTTTTTCTGTTTAAAAATATGCATTCAATAAACAAAAAAGTCTTTCAGAATATATCCAGTTTCAATCTCACTCTTATTCTCCTGTCCCTCATTTTTTTGCCAAATATTTAGCATTTAATTGCACATGCAATCTTGATGGTATATTTAGAATATGGTATAGCCATATACTAAATATATCAGTTTTCATACAGATAATAAAATATGAATCATGTGCAACCACCAAGTCTGGAGGCTAATTAATCCTGGACTGCTGTGTAAACAATACACACTCCAGTAAAAGATTGATCACTTGTCTCTGTGGCTATACATAATTAGTGTTATATGGCCATTGTGGTGAGAGTTTGTATCTAAAGCACTAGGAAGAAAACAAATCAATAACAGATATGTCAGCTTGCTATATGGCTAAATGAATCAAGCCAATAATATTGGAAAACAATATTATTTAGAGATACTTTAAACACAAAGTTTATGAGGTAGTAACTGCCGTGTGCTTTAGTAATTAATTCGGAGACTGTGTGTGGAAGAGCAGATTATTATTCAAGGACAATAAAACTTTTAGTAGCACAAACTTTGTGAAGCAGTCTGCAGGTTATTACCAGCTTTTGTATAGTTTACTGTATTCTAACATCTAGCTATTTGGGTGAAGATAGTCACCAAAGTGAATGTTTTTATTTTTGCATAATATTACCACTACTGTAGAAGATGAAGCCCTCAGCTCTCAAATGCGTCTCTTGATTATAAACCCACTCATATTAAAATATTTGCCGGAAAATGAATCAATCTGATGTCTAAGGGTACAGTTATTCAAATTATTTCCACCATATTGCAGGGCACTATCAGGATGCTATAAAGGAATTTATTTCTACATTTCTTTATATGTTCATTCATTTGTTCGTTCATTTGTTCGTTCATTCGTTCATTTATTAATTCATTAATTATTTCGGTCATTCCTTCAATTGTACTTTCCTTTCTCTTTAGTTAGCTGTATCATGGTCAGTGCCACAGTAAATCTGAAGTCTATGACCAATAGGACAAAAGCAGAAATACAGCACATAGTGATATGCATGCCAGTGTACTGCATTGATAACTAAAATAGCAATAAAAAGTTTTTTATTAAGAGTTAAGGCCCATGCAATCTGTAAAAGCTTTTCAGTTGTATTGATATTGATGCCACTTTAGAGTTAGGAGCATTGGAGCCCAGTCACTTCAGTATACTTACTTTGTAGCTCCTCTCTAGCTGATCTGTTTGTCAGTATAGAAAACGGACAGCAAGCATAAAGTGTCTTTGGTTTGTGCGTTTGAGTCAAAGATCCAGAGCTTCATTGCTGAGTGGAATGAGATCCTATAGTTATTACAGCATAGTGTGAGTTATTATAGCAGCCTCTAACAGCTCATCCAAATCAATTTTTTTTTTGGGAATCTTTATGTATTAAAAACTGTTTTGAGATGCTGATAGATAAAACAGTGATAAAAGTAATCTAGTCAGAGTAACCAGTGTAAATTTTACAGAAAATATGGTGGATCTGCTGTCATTTGATTTTGCTTCAATTTTATTCATACCTTTTTACTTATATATTTCTATTTTAAAATGTTTCTATATAAACCCAATGTTTTACAAATAACTTGCCTTCTAGATCTTTTATCCACACTGTTATTGAAACAGCATAAAGAGACCATCACAGCTAAATATGGATTCACCAACCCATGCCACTAATCTGGAAGCAGACAGTTGTATAGAATTGTATACTTGTGTGCTGTAGCATTACAATTTCCTTTCACTGATACTAAAAGTCCCCAATCTGGTCCAGGATGACAATGCCCCAGTGCACAAAGTGAGCTCCATGAAAACAAGGTCTTTTAAGGGTGAAGTGGAGGAACATTTGTGACCTGCACAAAGCTCTGACCCCACATAAAACCTTTGACATTGCATAACATCACTAATCCTCTTGTGGCTGCATGGGAACAAATCTCCATAGCCCTGGATCAAAATCGAGTGGAAAGCATTCCCAGAGGTGTGGATGTTAATATAACAGTAAAGAGGAACTAAAACTAATCTAATCTAATAAAATCACCCCTCATTCTACAGGTCTCAAGGTAGGACACCCCTTAGCATTGACAAAGGACAAGCATCATCAAGTGTCAACAATAACCTCCACATTGGACATATTGAATGAGCAGATGATCAGGCATATGTGAAATGCTTGGCATTGATGTTTAAAGTACAGAAATCAATAATCTAAACAATAGATTAGAATAGAACTTTAATAATCTTCTTCTTCCTGGCAGCTCCATTCTCAGAGTTCTTCTACAGATATAAAGAACTTTATTAATCCTGAAGGAAATTCTTTTGTGAGAGACTGCTTAAGATTATTAGAAAAAAATCTATAAATGAAATATTCTACTGGTAAATATATATAAAATGTATTTAACAGTGCAAAATAATCTAGGGAATTAGGTGTCTAGGGAAAACATCTATACAACTACACTAGTTTTATTCAATCATGTGACTTATATAAAATAAAAGTGTAAAAGGAATGAAATAAAATGTGATAGACTGCATGCCTAGAAAGATGTGCAGCACTGAAACTGGTTACAAATGAATTTACAAAACTGGATGTGATCTATAACAATGCTTTATGAACACATCTTGGGAAAATTTCTAAAACAGAAGACAAAATAAAGACAAAATGAATACCTGAGTATTTTCGTTGTGAGGAATAATTCATACTGAAAAAATACCATAGCATTTCTTTCGAGTTGAGTATAATTTATACTCATTTCATCCGCAGTCACAGTGCAGTGGAATTGTTGCTGAACTCTTCTCGTGAAGAAAATCATTAACTACTATCAGTTATAAGCCCATGTTGACCTCACATAAGAACCGAGGAGAAAATCACTGCTGTGCACAGACACAGGTCAAATGCTTCTATTGATTAGGAAAGTAATTGCTGCCAAGCTACAAAAGCTACACTAATGAGTAGCATTTTAAAACAGGCAAAACAAATCATTATATAAAAAAAAAGCACCATTAAAGAATGCTACAGGCTCTTCGTCTCCGCCGAGAAACTGCCATTGCTAACTTCTGTTTTAATGGTTTGACAGAAAGATGGGACAGGATTTTATTGACGTCTTCATCAATTGTCAGCTGAGGTATTAGTTTAATTGTCAGAGTACACAGCAAGAGTCACACCTGTATTCGGAATGATGAGGTAGAAATTGTATCTGACATGTTTCTTTCTTTGAATTATATATATTTAGATAGAAGCTACCTTAAAAAAAAAATTCATAGACTTGAATATTCTGTTCTATTCAGATGAGCTGACTAGAGATTATGAGCAAACTGTTTATAATGTGATCCCTTCTTAAAATATATGCAAAACAGACCACAGAAGTTTCTGCTCTCAGTCACGCTCCCCAGACTACACATTTCAAAGTTAAACATCTTTTCAAAGTGTTTTATGACTTGATAATTGGAGCGCTTTTGCAGCCTGATCTCCCGAGAGCTTTTCTCCCATGGACAGAAAATCTTTTCATTTTTACAAGAAATCTGGGAACGTCTTTTCCCCTCACATAGTCCTCACATGTTCTTTTCCTCATATTTTTGTTGTAAACTTTATTTAGAGAAAGTAGAATTTCCACAGACAATGTGGTTATTCCTGCACTTGAGGCGTCTTCCTAGATGAAATAGTAATTGTCCCGTTATTTGAGTCTTGTTTATTATCTGATAAAGTGTCAATTTAGTATAATTCTACCTTGCAGCTGTTTGACATCTGTAGTCCCTTATGTATGCTTTTTATCTTGAGTGGCTGTTAAGTACTTGGGGGTTACAGAATAACCGTAATAAGAAAGACAACAAGAATGACACTGTTTTAAGTTTTAAATTAGTGTGTGCCACAACAAAAAAAAAATGACCTGCATTGTGCTGCTGGTTTGGGTACTAGTACACCATAAAATAAATACAGGCACACAATTGTGCAGAATTGAATGCGATAAAATTACATTTCCTATCTCTTGAATCAGTTTACTAAAAATATGTTCTAGCACATTAAAAAATAAAAAAATGTAAAAACATATCATCTTGATTTTTTCTGCAATAGAATTTGTTCCGAAATTTGCTCTATGAAATCCATGTATAAACTTTTTTTTTTTTTTTTTTTTTTTTTACAATCATCTTCATCCAAGTTGGGCTGTATGGGATCCAGAGCCTATCCCAGGCAACAATACCTAAACAAACCTTCATTTATAACCCTAAATGTCTATATTAATCTAAAAGTACAGGCTATTTGTTGGTACCTTCAATAAGGAAGACTACAGTTCGAACAGCTTTCCAATTAATGTTTGAGAATCAAACACAGGCTCAGTTTTAGGTCTATGTTAAATAAATATATTTATACCCTGGGGCAATTTAGCCCAATCAGTTATTATGTTTTGGGGTGGTGAAATAAATTTGAGAACCCATCAGAAAACAATACTGGCTCAGAAAGAACACAAAAAGCTTTGCTTGTACAGTGAGCTGAGCTCTGAACCAAAAAAAGGTACCTTATGCTTTAAGGTAGCAACTTTACCCACTGTGTCTTTTTTCAGCCCACATAAACACATGCGATAAATAAATAAGATAACATGCAAAGTCAAGGTGATATTCTTTCAATCCAAATAAACAACAAATGGTCAAACAAATCCATGAATATATTTATTCAGGATTTGGGCGAGCCACCAAAATGACGAAACCCAGTTTGTTGCTTCCATTTTTTTTATTCGGTTTAAAATATTTGATCATGGCTCATGATTATCCAATTTCAACAGGCTGTAATAACAACATGCAGGTTATTATGCTAAAGTGTTGCTGCCTAAGGACACTGTGGAGCGGAGGGATGAACCTGAATACTGCATTTGCATTTAGATTATATGTTTACTATGGAATCTGGACTTCGCAACATTCCTGTGTCCATTCCGATCAACTTATTAATAAATATAACCACATCTTCTGCCAGGGCATTTATGAAACTCATAGGAGAACATAAAAGTCTGGTGGCATTCACGTTGCTGGAAAACCATTTATATATGAGAATCCAAAAAAGAATTAATCAGGGTTTTCACAGACGTAGTCAATAAAAAGAGGATTATAGATGGCGTTGGATTGGCACGGCACACACAACCCTGATAAATAAGCAGGAAGATGTTTCTATGCAAATCCTAATAATTCACACAGTAAGTATAACCAGGTCAGTTTAAAACATCATGCTTCTACTCATTATTTTCTACAAATGTACACTCAATCTCACATTACCAAAGTTCACCTCCATGCAATGCCAAAGAAATTACCAATTTGTCTTTTGTTCGTTTTGTGTCTATGATAGATTTCCTATAATGACTGATGATCCTCATTTGTTTTGTATCGCCTGCTACACATATTGATTACAGTAATGGGAGGGTTGTTTTGTCTGTGACACTTTGTCTTCACTCATTAGAGGAGGGTCTACTGTATAATATTTCAAATAGTGGAAAGAAATGCACTTTTTCTTTTTTTGCAATATGAAGGTTGGAAGACTGGCAAAAAGGTATAAATGCTTCTTTGATTATTAAACTGATTTCCTGGGCTACTTGTTTAATTAAAACATTGATTCACCAAACTATTTTAACAATAGAAATGCTAACTGGAGCTAAAGATTGACTCCACTTTGCATAGGAAAGAATGTGACCAATTAAACATTAATAACTACAAACTAAAAAAAAATTAATAAATTAGAATTAGGCTTGCTTATAATAAATAAAATAATAAAAAAAAATTCTAAGAATTAATTACTTTTTAATAATAATTATAATAATAATAATAATAATATTGAGTGTCTATGTAAATAAAAATATGTAAATATGATGTTACTTTCTGGTCAGTGTGGTTCAAACAAGTTTAGAAAACTTCAGCAAAAAGGAGAAAAAAAAAAAGAAAGAATGTGTAGGATAAAAAGCATTCGAAATTTCAGCGGGGGCTATTTGTATAATTTTAACAGTGATGCACAAGTCCATTTAAACATTTACACAAATGCTCACTGGAGTCAAAGATGCAACTCTGAATCCACATTAAGCAGGCAAGAGTGTGACAAATCAAATTAAATGCATTAATAACAACAAAGGGTGGAAAAAAATCAATTCTAGCTTTATTTTAAATGACAGATTTAGAGACAAGCGCAGTCTGGGCTGGGATCAGTATAAGATACTTGCTTGGGAAAACTAGAATTCTTATTCTTCTTTTAATTGAGGAGCTGTACCAATATGCTGGAAGTGTTGTTTCATTAAACTCAATTAGTGAAGTGACTGATTGCCACTACAACGCTAAAAGTGAATGGACTCCTGTCTAGTAGTGATCACTGAATCGGACATGTTTCACACCGAGACAGCCTGCATAGCTACTCTAAATTAATCAAGTCTTGCCTCTTGTATTTGTGGTATTGATGAAAGTCTGGAGATCAATCAAGATAAGAGGACCTGGACATTCATTCTCATTTACCTCAGGCAGTTTTTTCCCAGCATCAAAGAGATTTGTGAGGATTGGGCCATCTGTGGTGCCTAGGCAATATTCCCAGTTCCACCGCTTTGGGCTTGATGAAAAGTCTCAGCTACTCACAGCTAACACAGTGACATGGAGGCAATATGGAATGGGCAAGTAGGCTGGGTTTTGAGTAGGACAAATACAAGAAGGAATAAAAGAAAAAAAAAGACCAAGACTGTGAGATATAGCATTGTCCATTAGATTTTGAGGACTTAATAGCGCAAAGGCACCAAATATGCATGTCATTTTTGCAGGATTTAATTTATTATAATTAGCCAAAATAAATACTAATTGTTGATGAGTGCAAACAAATAAATTTAATTCAGTTAACTGATGAATAAAGAACAATTCGGTGAAATGACAGCAACTTGCGCAATATAATTTGTCAAATTCACAAAGGAGATTAAGAAATAAACGCACACACAAATAAATAATTTCATATTTGTCATTCAATATTAAGTCATACAAAGAAAGCATTGTTCAACATACTGCAAAACTATTAACAAAGTTTAAAAGAGTGCAAACAAATTCTGTGAAAGTTCCCTTCCTGGAGATTTTCACAGACTTGCATTGAATGAACATTGTTCCCAAAGGTGTGGACATGTGGCGAATTTCAAATACAAGCCAAATATATTGTGGTAACTCGTTCAGTCATCCATCTTCAGTAACCTCTTGATCTTGGACAGGGTCGTGGCAGACTTAGAGTCTATCCTGGGAACACTTGGTACGAGGCAAGAATACATCCCGGATGAGATGCCACTTCGTTGGAAGGCATTACACACACACACACACACACACACACACACACACACACACACACACACATGCAGATTAATGTAAAATATTAAGGTAATAAAAATTCGTCCTGGTTGTGAAAAAAATTAATTATTTCGAGGTACTGTGCAATCATTTCAAAAAGCATTCAGATGATTAAGACTGCATAAATGGTTTTATTGTTTCTTAAAATGGCTTCAATAAATAAAGAAATATGGCTTGAAACAATGAAGGTCTAATTTTTTTTTTGCCCTACAGAGTGATAAAAACATACCTGATCATGAACTATGGCCCATATCAATGCTCATCTAACTGTAACAAAATTTTAAAAGTAGTAAATAACTAAAACTACATAATGTGTTTTCAAGTGAATTAACAATAAACATGCTATGACATCATTATGTGACAAAAGTGTAAAGCATTCATGAGCACAGTGGAAGGTAAGGGGAAGAGGTGTAAGGAAAGGGGTAGTTAAGATGTTGGACTCCTAATCAGAATGTCATGAGTTCAAATCCCACCACCACTAAACTGCCACTGTTGGGTCCTTAAGCAAAGCTCTTAACCCTCAACTTGTAACTTGTATAAGGGAGATAAGGTCTGGTTAAGGGCATCTGCCATATGCTGTAAATGTAATTGAAGCAATATGACCGGTTTGAGACTTAAAAGCAAGTGAAGCAACGCATCACAACAGCAACTTGAACTGTTAACAAATGCAAAATGAGACATTTGACTAACCTGAACAACCTTAAGTTAATTAAATTTACACACTCAGCCACACTCACCTTTGCAAAATATCTAAAGTTATATCTAAAATTTCCATTCTGTCAGTAAATCAGCTCGTACATTTTCTTTACGTCTTTGAAAGATTGTACAGTCATGCAAAGCGTAATAAACGAAAGCTAGTGTACTGATCCTGGTGTATCTCTAAATATTTTTATATTTAATGCTATACCTAATATTATATGATCACATAGCACCTTTACATCCCTTTCTACTAGTGTATGTCAATAATCCTATCATAGGAGCTATAACTATAACAATAAGATGTACAAACTTTACTGAATAACGGGAGGCAGATCTAGAAAACATCTACTTGGAAGACGATGACTTATGCCCAACACTCAATAAAACCTTTTTTTCCCTGTAATTTCATTCTATCTCTCTCCTTCAGCTCTGTCACACAGATTAAAGCTCCTCTTGTTGAATCTCAGTGGGTTCATTACAGCACTCTCTCAATTATCCCGGCTTATTCTCCACTTGGAATTAATCTAGAGCTAGATAACAGGCATTGAGGGTATACATAGACACTGCTTACAGAGCTGTTGAATATTTCGTTTTTTTTCCAGGAGTCATATTGCAAGTTTACCAAGGTCTAATGCTGGTGGTGTACCACTTAAACAAACACAACTCACAAAACCTCAGAACACTCATCTTACAATTTTTTTGATGGAGTTTAAACCTGTAGAAGTTTAGTGGCATGAAACACTCTGTTCAGTTTAAATACAACAAACTGTACGTTAGGAAGACACTATGTATTTGGAATTCTGACTTGTCTAGCAAAATGTGACAATCTCCCAAAATTTAGTGGTGAATTTTTTTGTCATAATATATATACATTCTGTAAAACCTATAGAAATGTAATACAGGTAGTCCCTAAGTTATGATTGAGATGCATTCTGATGACTCCACCGTAAATTTTGTGAACCGAGACATGGCCCAGCCTAGCCTAGCCCTGGAGTCTTAAAGAATGGTGATCACTATTATGAAATATAGTGTAATTTGTTTATAATTTAACAAATAACCTCATAATTAATCATAACAGCAAATTACACTATCATAATGTATAACCTTTACAGTATATATGTACAGTATGTGGCAATTTGCCAGTGGAGGGTGGACGCTCTGTTTTTCTCTTTCCAGCGATGCCAAAAAAAAAAAAAAAAAAAAAAAAAAAAAACATGAGCAAAAATTGGGCTTTAGAATATCAAAAACACAGAAAAAATATATGCGCTCACATTAAGGCAACTGAACTTGAAAAATGTTGTATTGCTATCTTCATCAAGAGATCGAAAAATCACAAGTCGAACCATCGTAACTCGGGGTCTACCCGTATATGATTTGTATAAGAGAGGAGCCTATGTGTTGGGAATGTAAGCTTATCATTATTCAAAATAAACAATGATAATAATAATAAGAAGAAGAAGAATAGGAAGAAGAAGAAATACAAGAACAAAACAAAAAATTATTAAAATACAAGTTTTAGTAATCATATTCTCTTGCCTCAAAAGTTCCCAGAGCATCTGCTTTTTCACTAAAGCTGACCACTGTGATCACATAAGAGAAATGAGCTGGAGATTGTTTACGTTTATATAGACCACCATTCACTTTCATAAATGCGTGCTTCTGTACGATGCACTGACAGCATCTTTAGTCACAGCATGGTCATGGTAGCTTTAATCTTTTCTTAGAATGTTTCATGGAATGGCAGAAATAAAAATAATAGAAGTGTGGTAAGAATCTTTAACTGAAAGTGATTTCTTGAGAGCTGTAATGACTGAGGAATTGTCAGAGCAATAATTCAAAGAGCATACTGACAGTGTTGGCAAATTTTCTATTTGAAAAAAGAAAAGAAAAGAAAACTTTTAGAAAGGTAGTACATATTACACCATATATTGTGAAATCTTTCTTTCTTTTAGCTTCTCCCATCAGGGGTCACCACAGCGGATCATCCGCAGGTTTTTACACTGGATGCCCTTCCTAACGCAACCCTCCACATTCATCCGGGCTTGGGACCGGCACTAGGGCTTGTGCAACCCTAATGGCTGGGGTTGGTTCCCTGACCGGGGATCGAACCCGGGCTGCAGCGGTGAGAGATTTATTTGTGTAGTACAATGATTAATTTATCCATATCCAACCATACTTGAGAAGCAGATTGACATTTGCTAGTGTCTAGAATAGAGGAATCTCTATTGCACTAAACCTTAGCTACATGGTGCAACAAAAGTCAGCATAATAAGAGCTGTTTTGATCCTGGGGTTTGACTGATGAGGAGTAAAGGGACTTTTATATCTTGTGTATTCTAACACACGGAAAAAAATGACAAGAAATCTATTGAGGAGTCAGTGGTGCAGCTTAACCCGATCCCAGCAAAGGGAATAAGTGCGAAAACACGAGTCAAGTGATGATTTGGTGCCCGGAAATCTGCTGCCGTGACATTTCCGTTGTGCCAGATTAATAATGAAGGAGATTACAGGCACCTCGAAGGGCAAAACACAAGCAAGACAAAACACAGGAAGATAATTAAAAGAGCAACGATGACAGTGACATATCAAATAATGCCGCTACCCCAGACACTTGGGCAGGCATTAATATTTGATAGGCCTCCATCAAAAGCACACAGCGAGAAGTCTCAAGTCACACGGGCTCCTTGTACATAGACTACAGGAAAAGCATGTGTCACCATCCATAACCAGATTTTAATGAGCTTTGTTATGGCAACCTCCCGTGGAGAGCTCGAGCAAAGTGCACGACTATTAATATCTCACTCAATGACCTACATTACCTGTAAAATTCCTCCCCCATTTTTGACCCTGGTGTCTGGCATATATGGGATAAGTGTTGCCTTGAGGGTTTATAACAAATGATTTATTTATTCCATGTTTTGTCCCAGATGATTCAGGTCCAAAAAAGCACTGGCTTTAATGGTCTGCTTGTTGGATTGATCTGAAATCTCCAAGAATAAGCATCTTGATTTTTCCTGAAATTATGACATTATGTTGGCATATTGATTAGATTGAACATGGTGTGTTTTAATAGGTTAGAAATGGACCAATACAATGCAAAACAGAAGTTACTGTTAGCCGGAGATTTCGTCTCAGTGTCAGATCTACAGCTCAAATCTAATTTAATGCTGCAAAAGTATGTAATGTTTACTGACACAAGACAGCTCTTGCACATAAACACAGGACACCCCACCATCATGCCTCTGAGGTTTTGTATATTTTATAGAGTCAACTCTGGATTAGTGTCAATTACTGTGCACTGCAAACCCCAGAAAGCCTGCAGTGATGCTCAGGCTCATTTAACTAAATGAGGTGAAATAAACATTACAGCTACACTGTTTTTCTGTTATTTATATCTATTTTGTCTAGAATCTTTATATACTCATATTTCTCTGCATAAAACAATAAAAGATTTAATGACAATTTTTTTTTTTGCTTTTTTATCACAACGAACAAACAAAATCATAATATTGCATAACACAGGCCATTTCCTCTTACAGTGGTTTTATTTTTATGCACTCACTTGAATTTGATGATCTTTTAAAATGATCACTGATTAATTTATTATGCTTACATTATTTAATCAGTGGAATCAGAGCATGTGCATGAACTAGATTTGTATAAACAGAAAATGTATTCAAAGTAAGCTTTGGGTATTTTTTGTTTACTGTCCATTAATGTAAGAGTGAAATGTGGGCCGATTTTATTTTGATGTGTAAATGTAGGTGTTCTTACATACATGTTATTAGAAAAGATTATTGGGACACCTGAGTTTTCCAGCCATTTGTGGTTCTTTCCCAAACGTTTGCTACAACATTGAAGGCACACAATTATAGAGGATATCTCTAAATGTGCTAAGTCATTTTCCAATCACTTGAGACCCAAACCTGTTCCAACATGACAATGCCCCTGTGCACAAAGCCAGCTCCATGAAGATATGCAGAACATGGATTGGAGTGGGAGATCTTGAGTGGCCTACTATAGAGCTCTGACCTATTGAACACCTTTGAGATGAATTGGAAGTTAGACTGCACCCCAGACCTTCTCATCCTACTTAAATAGCTTTACTGTACTAAAACTCTTGTGTCTGAATGAGCACAAATATCCACAAGCACACTTCAAAATCTAGTGGATTACCTCCCAGAAAAGAAGAGGTTATTATAGCAGCAAATGGGGACTAAATGTGGAATAGGATATTCAAAAAGCACATACAAATCTGATGGCGAAGCATCCACAAACCTTTGTCGATTTATCATATATGTTCTGTGTTCAATTATTGCTTAAAGGGACTTGTCTGTTTTGGGAAAGAGGGAAACAGTGAGTGGAAATTAAACTGCAGGTCAGGCAGTCACAATCTCTTGGGAGAATAAAGTATTAATGAAGAGCCTGTGTCTGTGTATTTTATAATTAACTTCTTAACACCCACAAACCCTTAGCTATTACATTCACATAATAATTTTAATTGAATTCGAATCAATTCAGTTTTATTTGTACAGCACTTTTAACAATAGACATTGTTACCCATATACATGTTTCCCTAATGAACAAGCCAGAGGTGATAGTGGCAAATGCTCTGAGACAATATAAGGCAGAAACCTTGAGACAAAACAGACTCTAAAAGGACTCCCGTCTGTATCTGAGTGACAATGTATAGAGCAATTACAAATAATTCACTTTGCTTTGGTTACATTCTCAAAATTGCACCTGCATTACTTATAACTATCCTGTGTTTTGTGTATTCCAATTTCATCCTTTTTTGGGTGAACAGTGGTCACATGGCATAACTAACAGAAGGCTTTGGGTTTAATCGATCACTGCTGAGTAAAGTATGTAAGATTATGCATACTACATACTATATACGATATGCAAGACATGCCAATCTTATAACTCACGAACAAAGAATTATTGTACAAAAGATTTACTCCTTAAATGTATAAATTATAGTTTATACACCTTCATAAAATGTTCAAAAGCTCTCATGACATGACTTTAGCTACAGGTTCTTAAGTAATATAACATTACATCTTATTTATAATGAATCATAAATATAATACACATATAAGGCTCATTTGATTTTTTTCTAAACACATTAAAACTATTTTTTTTAATTAATTGATTTGATTTAATTAATTTGAAATGTGACTTGAAGTAAAAAACTAATCAAAAGACAAGCAGACAAATAGATGTTTTTTTTTACATCTTATATATACACTAGGTGGTATAAAAACGTTTCAGGACTTGCTCTGTTTACAGGAAAGTATTTTATTTATCTATGTTTATACTCTATCACCTTCAAAATAATCTCCTTTCACAGCAGTTCAGTGCTCCTATCATTCCTGCCATTTCTAGGATGTGTCCTGGAGGTCTTATTTTGGATTATGTCAAGCACCTTCTGCGATTTATGCTGGATCTCCACAATGGTGTCGAAAAGGGTACATTTGAGCTGCATCTACATCTTCGAGAAAAGAGGGGAGTCTGCAGAAGAGTAGGTGAGTAGGGTGGGTATAGAAGTGAGATCATGTAGATTGTTTTTCGACAATTATCATGCACATGTTGGCAAATGGTTTCGACATTTCCGAAAGTTTAGCTCATTGAAGGTTTTCCTGATCCCTCATAGTTTTCCAGTGATGTTCTTCTGCTCCTGAAGCGTGTGTGCCATTTAAAACACTGCGATCTACTCATCGCATCACCAGATGTCAACCGTCTCTGTGGCAGATTCGCCCAGTTTCACGTTTTGCTCTTCAACTTGCTGTAATGATTTTGCAGATGTGGAAATTCCGATGGTCAGAATAGGCACCATTAGTCACGAACGTCACCACCTCTTGTGATGAATCAACAAACATGAGGATAAGTTTATCTTTTCTGAACACATTAAACATGCATTTTATTTACTTAATTAAAATTGCAGTGCACTTAAATTTGGATTAGAATATAAATGTGACAGAGTTAAAAAATAAAAAAAATGATAAAACTGTGTACTAAATTTTGCAGATAGATAAGTTTTTTAACACACTTCAGCACTTCATAATTTCTTTCAATGCTCTACTCACAAAACTACAATCAGGTAAACATCTCTCTCTTTTCTGCCTGAGGCACTTGACTTTAAACAAAACCAAATCTCACAACCACCCAGTCTAAAAAAAAAACTCTTGACGGTGACTAGTGTATTAACATGTTTGTTTGTGCTCTCCCATGGTGCTATCTGATACAGTACAGAGCACACACACACACACACACACACACACACACACACACACACACACACACACACACACACACACACACAGAGCCTTCTTTCTCAGTGACAACTTTTTTGAGATGTAAATCTCTCGAGACTAATCTTCCAGCACCCATGGTGTTTTCTGCATGTTAATGCCTACTGAACTAAAGATTATGCAGGGAGGTATCAACCACCATGACTACTTTTATGAAGTTGTGAGTGATGTCTGTTGTTCTCCCCTGCTCATATCAACTATACGGAAAAAAATCGGAGTGATTTGTTTAGTAAATCAGAGCCGTGTCACAGCATGACAGTTATGCTAGTGTGGATGATTAGCAGTCTCACACTGAGCCTCAACTGCCTCTAAGAAGTGTTTTTATTTTTATATATGGTATTATATTATAAAGATTATATTCATACGTTTAATATGGTTTGCTCCATCCCAACATTAAATATCTATGTAAAAATGTTATACGTTTGCACATAGTGGATAAATAATAATCATTTCTATAGCCACAGAGCTCAATTTGATCTGGTGCACTGTTGCCATGGCGATACTGCGAAATGATAATTTAGGTTCAGAAGAGGTCGAATGGTTGAGTGCCCCCACACTCACATCAACCACAGAGATAAAAAAAACTTTGATCAGACTAAGATAGCATGACATTTTTTTTCAGTGAAGGTTGCGGGCTCGACTTTTCTTCCATAATGTCTGAACTTGCAGCAATCAGCTGGACTAAGCCAGTATGACCTGGTCATCATGAGTGAACGTGAAAAGCTCTAAGCTTCCTTCAAGTTTTATTATATGTAAATAAAACCTTATAGGGTTCCACCAAGAGACAACTGAAAAGTCAGAATCGTTTATATTATTAAAAAAAACTGAGATTCTCACGAACTTTATCATAAAAGTCACTTAAAGGAATCATTGACGTGCATTTCAAAGCCAGTGTGGTCACTGACCTCAATCACCTCCATCTGGTACAGATCAAACTGTTGTTTGAAAGAATTGTGCTCCATTCTGGGTACTTCGATTTTTTTTTTTTTTTTTAGAGGATTTCACAGATTATTATAAGAAACAGGGATTAAAAATGAAGGCTCTTATCAGTGAGTCAGAGAAATTGGACAACATTAAGTGCTGACTCTTTCAACCTCTGGATATCTCTTAAAACCTTTTAAAATAAATAAAGAAATAAATGCTTAATATTATCCAGTTGCTTAAAATTTTTAATTTCTTTATTTTATTAGAAATAACTGAAACATTACATTTGACTAATAATATATTATACATATATTTTGCATTGATTACTGTTATCCATGGTATCTCAAAAGTCTAGGGAATATGAATGAGTTATTTTGAGCCGTTTTTTTTCCTAATTTTTAGCCAAGATTTTCCCTTAATTAGCTTAGCTGATAGATTTTGATATTTAGGCAGCCTTTTAGAGTGTCTTTGCCAAAAGAAGAACGTATCAAAATAATTAACATTGCTGAATCAGAAAGCTGTCCAAGGTTGTCACAAAGGACATGCAAGCATATGCCTAACACCAAATGTGTCAACAAAAGTTCCTCATGAGGTTCATCATGGAAAGATGACTGTGTGTGGGTTTACAAAGAAATGGCAGTCAGGTAGGGAATGTTGCTAAAAGATGTTCACCTATGTATGGACTTTTGAGACACCCTGTATCTCATAGCTAACTGTGAAACCAGTTACTGTAGATAAAACATATTTTCAAATTAAATTTCTTTTGTGTCGCATTTTTTAACAATAGACACTGCCTTAAAGCATCGGTACAGAAATCTGGATGTAAATTTGGATCATTAATGAGCCTTAAAATGCCAATGAAATCTCCCTGAAGCAACCTTGAGAGGAAACACATATGTGCAGTAATGAATACAGTAAGTGTTCTTGTAATAATATCACTGCTTAACTTTCATAAAATAGCAGAATCGTGAGAAGAATCCTGTTCATTTATCTCGACAGTCACCTCCCTGTACACTTCACTGCACACATCATTATAAAAAGCAGCAATGCACTTGAAGTCTCATGCAGCCTCAGTTATACACAGATCCTAGTCAAACACACAATCTCAAACTCTTGCTAGAACTGAGCTCTGCTTTATTCTTTTGTACTGAATAGAAATATCTATAACACCATTACAGAATTATTCATATAAAATATACAGACAGACAAATAGATAAATGTCTAAGCACCTGCCTTTTCCAGCCATGTGTGGTTCTTAACTTAACTGTTCCCACAATGTTGGATGCACACAATTCTTTGGATGTAGTAGCATAACATTTTCCCTTCACTTAAAGGAGGAGACTCAGATCTGGCATGGAAATTCCCCTGTGTGCAATGTACTATAAGCTCCATGAAGATATATTTACATGAGTTGGACTTTGAGTGGCCTGCTATAAAGCTCTGACCTCAACCCTACTCAACACCTACTGATGTATTGGAACATTGACTGCGCCTCAGGCCTTCTCACCCTACATCAGTACCTGACTTTACTAATGCCCTTGTGGATGAATAAGCACACAAGCTCATTCACAAGAACACTTCAAAATCTAGTGAAACATCTTCCCAGAAGAATGGAGGTTATTACCACAGCAAATTGGGACTTAATATGGAATGGGATGTTCAAAAAAGCACATACAAATCTTATGGTCAAGGTGTTCACAAACTTTTTTTCCATATATTGCATATGTACAGTGCTGTGTTTTTAACATAGTGCATGTATCTTAGTTGACTGTTTCTCACACAGTTTGAAGCCTCCTACTCAGCTGTTTCTGTTTCAGCTAATGACAACTAATTCAACCTACATTTAGCTAATTCAATTCTACATATGACTCTGATGATCATTAGCACCAGCATGGTATATTTGGATAATCATACACCTGACTCTGGTACTACAAAATACCTCAAATTGTGCAAGTGTACAAAGTGTGAAAGTGTAAGAATTCAATGCCAAAGGGTGGTCACACTAAATACTGATATGATTTAGATCTGTTTGCTCACTTTGTAAATTGATTAAAATAGCAAAGCAAATATGATAATCAGGAATGTCTCTGTTCTCAGTCATGTTTACATTGCTGACTCCTTCTGTCTCCTCCACGTTAACCCCATACTTATTGTTGCCTTCTGCCTTGCTTACAAAGCTATTAGCTTTGTAAACTGACTACATCTGTGGTGCGTGACAGCCAGAAAATTACACACCAGTGGTAGGTTAAAAAAGCTGCGCAATGACAAGAAACAGGTTGATTGGCTGAAATCTTCTTCTTCTTTCAGGTTCTCCCATTAGGGGTCGCCACAGCGGATTTTACCCCAACTACCGGCATGTCTTCCCTCACCACATCCATGAACCTTCTCCTTGGCCTTCCTCTTTTCTTTCTTCCTGGTGGCTCCAGCCGTAGCATTCTCCTACCGATATACCCCATGTACCTTCTCTGCACATGTCCAAACCATCTCAATCTCGCCTCCCTTACCTTGTCTCCAAAACATCCTACATGCTCTGGCCCTCTAATAAACTCGTTTCTAATCCTGTCTATCTCTGCTACCTCCAGCTCCACCACCTGTCTTTTATTCAATGTTACTGTCTCTAAACCATACAACATCACAAGTTTTACCACAGTCCTATACATTTTCCTTTCACTCTTGCAGATACCCTACTATCACAAATCACTCCTGTCACTCTTCTTCACCTTCTCCACCTCTTCTACCTGCAACCACACCACTTCATTGCCCTCCCTCTCATTCACACACTTGTACTCTGTCTTTCTCCTACTGACTTTCATTCCCTTTTTTCCAGTGCATATCTCCACCTCTCCAGGCTCTTTTTAACCTGCTCCCTACTCTCACCACAAATATCAATATAATCCGCAAACATCATGTCTGACCTCGTCCATCAACCTGTCCATCACTACTGCAAACAGGAAAGGGTTCAGAGCCGATCCTTGATGCAGTCCAACCTTCACCTTGAACAAGTCTGTCACTTCTTCTCTCAGCCTGGCTTCCATTACTCTTTCCCAAAACTTAATGGTGTGACTGATCAAATGTATCCCCCTGTAGATACTGCAGGTCTGCATATCTCCCTTATTCTTAAAGATCGGTGCCAGCACACTCCTTCTCCATTCCTCAGGCATTCTTTCACCTTCCAGAAGCTTGTTAAACAGTCCTACAGACGTTCCACTTTTTATCCTCTTAATCGCTGCTCTCACTTCCTGCTTACTAATCCTATCCACTTCCTGCTTCACCATCTCCACACCATCCAACCTTCTCTCTTTCTCATTTTCTTTGTTCATCAGCTGCTCAAAATACTCCATCCATTTTCTCAACACACTCGCCTCACTATTCAACACATTTCCATCTCCATCCTTCATTGCTCTAACTTTGTCCCTCTGCCTGGCCAATCTGTATAAATAATTTTCTCCTTCCTTGTTGTCCATCTTTTCATACAGCTCCTCATATGCCTTTTCCTTGGCTTTCGTCACATCCTTCTTTGCCTGCTGCCGCATCTCCTTGTACTACTTCCTATTTTTCTCATCACTCTGTCGACCTTAATTCTGTTTTGACAGCCTCTTTCTCCTTATGCTTTTCTGCACTTCCTCATTCCACCACCACCACTCTTTGTCTTCCTTTCTATTTTCAGATGTCACACCAAGTACCTTTCTAGCTGTCTCCCTTATCACTTCTGCAGTAGTTTCACAATCATCCAGAACCTCTTCACCACCACCGAGCATCTGTCTGACCTCTTCCCTAATTCTCACACTATTGTCTTCCTCCTTGTTTCCACCATCTTATTCTTCTTTCAGTCCTCTTCTTCTTCTTCACCTCCAAAACCATACTACAGACCACTATCTGATGCTGTCTAGCTACACTGTCCCCTGCCAACACCTTACTGTCTCAAATCTCCTTCAGGTTGCATCTCCTAGATAGTACATAGTCCAGGTGTGTGCACCTTCCTCCGCTTTTATATGTCACCATATGAGCCTCCCTCTTCTTAAAATACGTTTTCACCACTGCCATTTTCATCCTTTTATTAAAATCTACCACCATCGGTCCTTCCACATTCCTCTCTTTAAGGCCACACTTACCCATCACCTCCTCATCAACTCTGTTTTCTTCACCTACATGCCCAGTGAAGTCTGCCTCAATCACCAATCGTTCATTCTTAGGTACACCTTCTACCACTTCATCTAACTCACTCCAGAATTTTTCCTTCTCCTCCATCTCACAGTTGAATTGTGGAGCATTCACACTGATGACATTTATCATCACCCCTTCAACTTCCAGCTTTACAATCATCACTCTATCAGAAACTCTCTTCACCTTTACTACACTCTTACTGTACTCTTCCTTTAGAATCCCACCTACACTATTTCTCTCTCCATCCACACCATGAAAGAACCGTTTAAACCCACCTCCAGTGTTCCTGGCCTTACTCCCTTTCCACTTGGTCTCCTAAAAAACCCAACAAGTCTACCTTTCACCTCTCCATCATATCAGCTATCTCTCTCCCTTTACCAGTCATAGTACCCACATTTAAAGTACCAACCCAAATCTCCACTCTCCTACACTTCTCCTTTTCCTGCTGTCTCTGTAGACGTCTTCCTCCTCTACTTCTCCTCGTTTGTCCAACAGTAGCCCAATTTCCACCGGTACCCTGTTGGCTAACGATTCCTGTGGCGGTCGTTGGTAACCCGGGCCTCGCCCCGATCCGGTATAAATTTCTTGTTTGTGATCCGCACATTTGATTTGGCACGTTTTTAACGCTGGATGCCCTTCCTAACGCAACCCTCCCATTTATCTGGGCTTGGGACCGGCACTAAGAGTGCACTGGCTTGTGAAACCCTAATGGCTGGGTTGAAAACTGTGTGCAATGAGAAGAAGAAATATTGATCATGTCACCAAATGGATTAAAACTAAAGTAACAAGCCTGGTTTGAAAATGTAGAAAGTACAGATATTTGTGTGAAACAATTTAATGAGTGAAAGTA
The DNA here is from genome assembly GCA_024362625.1 of Silurus asotus. Taxonomy (NCBI): domain Eukaryota; kingdom Metazoa; phylum Chordata; class Actinopteri; order Siluriformes; family Siluridae; genus Silurus; species Silurus asotus. Next base: position 474,583 of record MU579904.1, on the reverse strand, counting down.
AAAAGTTGTCTAAAAAAATAAATATTGAAGTAAAGTACTAATACCAGAAAAATTTAATTAAATGCAGTAAAGAAGTATTTGTAGATAATACACAGTGTATTTACGGATAATACACATATATTTCCAGATACACTAGGATATTGCTATAAATTTACAATTATATATAATTACTGTATAAATAGTTAATACATCAGTAAAACAGTAGTGTAGTGTTGAGTTTTAAGAGTTGACCAGTGTGAAATCGAAAATGATGAATCCATTAGAAAATATGCAATGTAGTGTAGGTTTAAATGTTTGGGAAAAATAATGAAAAAATACACAAAGCATTCTGTAATGTAAAGAGTAAAACTCTCAACAAATGAGGCCATGCATTTCATTACCAGCAAAATACTAACCTAATATTCAGGTTATTATTCATATAGTATTCATATGTGTTTAATAGCTTCTGGTGGGTGTATGAGTTTGTAAAAGAAAAAAAGTAGCATTTGAGGTCTGATAGGGAAAGGGTTATTGCAATATTCTGATTAGCCATCTTATTTAAAAAGAATATGGAAATCCAACTGACGGAAATGAAAGATCTCAACAGTGTCTAGTTGGGTTATAAGGCGTGCAGTGATCATTCTGGCTGTGCTTTATCACCCAGAAGTCACCCAAAATATTACTACTGCTCTGGATTTGTGGCTTTGGAAATATTAAACGTAATGAAATCATTGGACGGGAAAGACTGACTGTGTCTGAAAGAATTTTACATTATAAATTGTCCCTACAAACATACACAAGAATATCACCTCTGTTCTCTTCAATTAAAATTATACAAAAGCTTTTTTCCCCAAGTTTTTTCATATATAGAGTCACGGAATGTACACAGATACAGATAAGGAGTTTCCTCACTGTCATTATTTCCTCCGACAAAATCAGCAATAATGCTTTGAATTAAATGTATAATATATGAGACTGTTATTGAAAGTCAAACATTTGGGTTAGAATTATTTTACTGTAATAATACTTTATCTTATTTTATTACTTTTAATGAGTATACTACTACTACTACTACTACTACTACTACTACTAATAATAATAATAATATAACAATTGTATGAGATACTCACTAAGGGTTAAATGAAGACTGTGGCAGCAACACTGTAACCATCCATTTATATAGTTGCAGTGATTTGAGGTTGGTTCTGCTATTATCAGTAGCGACACAGACTTGATGTTCCTCTCACAATCCCCATGACTGATTCACTTCCCTGAGCCTTAATCTTTGTGCTATCATCTCTGCGATGTGACCTGGGGAAAAGTGGAAAGTCTGCAGACATCTACTGCACAATGTTCAGTGTTTGATGAAGTGGATTGTTAACTCGTATACAGCTGTGTAGTGAACTGGTGCCATGATTTTACAGATATACATCATAATGACCTGTGTTTTTTCTATCCATCTCTGTGTTTTTCTCATCTGTTTTCCCTTAGGGAAAAGATTTTCCCAAACTGGTTTCGATCTGAGGTGAGTGTGTTTTCTTGCTTTAAGCACCAGAGTTTGGTGAATCTCTTTCACAGTATTCTTCTGCATGCTTGATTTTGAGGTAATGAAACAATTGCTTGTGTGTTCACCCACATTTTCATGTTTCATTGACACACTCATGGCACACTCATAGCTGTGTTAACTCGTTCAGTCTCACGCATGCCGCATGCGAGTTAGCCACACCTAATTATTTACACACTATGTTATACACATAATAGAAAATCATGGTAATAATGTATCAAATAATTGTGTGTGTGTGTGTTAGGGTGTGTGAGATGCTGTATCTCACACTCACACCATTGTAAAATGCAAATTTGAAAAACATTTTACAATGGAAATACATTTTGCAAATGGAAATACATTATATGACCGATAAGAACATGAACACTCGACCTTCACACCCCTTCCCCGTACTCTTTCCACAAAGTTGCACGCACAAAATTGTAAAACCTATATTTGTAAGTGTCCCCAAACATGCTTCAGCATGACAATGCCTCTGTGCACAAAATGAGCTCTATGAGGTCATGGCTTGTTATGATTGGAGTGGATGAACTTGAATGTACTGCACAGAGCCCTGACTTTATCCCCATTTAAAACCTTTGGGATGAACTGGAAATTGGACTGCACCCCAGACCTCCTTATTCTACATCAGTGCCTGATCTCACAAATGTGGTAGAATGAACACAATCCTCCCACAGCCACACTCCATAATCTAGAGTGGAAGATATCTGTATCCATGTAAATGCCCATGGTTTTGATATAGGATGTTTCAGGGGTGCATAAAGGGCTGTGGTTATCAAGTGTCCACATATTTCTGGCCATATAATGTCTTGAATAAAAAAAAGACAATTTAAAGCTTGTATTGTATCTCAAGTTTAAAATTGTTATATGTGTTAAACAATGATTTTATAATGAAAAACAATAGTTAATGTTTACATTATCTGATATCTTAATTTACTTAGATTGATTGATCAATCAGTCAGTTCATTCATTCATTCATTCATTCATTCATTCATTCATTCATTCATTCCAGTGAGTACACTGTACTTCAGATTAATGTTATAGGGCAGGAGATTTTATGACCAGCCCAGGAAACAGTGGTATGATTATCATGATTAGTATGTATCAATATTGGTACATCAAGGTTTTATGATTTGACAATAATGACAGAACATTAGTCCCAAATGTACCTAAAAAAATACAATGAAGGTAAAATGTACAACACAACAGGCAGCTTAAATGTAATTAAAACTATAAAACAGTTTTAACCCCCCCTCACCACCACACTGTATTATTATACCATAGAGAAATGTAATCCTGTATCATCTTTTTTGCTTAAGGGATAGAGAGTTATTTAGAGGATTTGATGATTCAGTTTCAACTTAATATCATATTCTCTAAGGAGTAAACCAACAAAAATCAGCAACTTATTTTGTTTTTTTTAATTATTTAAAAGCGTGTCACACATATTAGCAGACATATTAGCCTTTAGAGAAATTAGCAATAATTTTTTTAGCAAGGCATATTACATGAATACTTTTGTAATGAGTGTATGTATGAGAGTATATTAAAAAATATATAACTTTTTTGGTCAAACAACCTTATCCTTATCCTGTCCTTTGCCAACACCTTACAGTCTCCAATCTCCTTTAGGTAGCATCTCCTGCATAGCACATAGTCCACCTGTGTGCACCTACCTTCACTCTTATACACCACCTATGATCCTCCTTCTTCCCAAAATAAGTGTTTACCACTGCCATTTCCATCCTTTTAGCAAAATCTACCACCATCTGCCCTTCCACATTCCTGTCCTTAAAACCATACCTACCCATCACCTCCTCATCACCTCTGTTCCCTTCACCTACATGCCCATTAAAGTCTGCCCCATTCACCAACTGTTCTTTCCTAGGTACACCATTTACCACTTCATCTAATTCACTCCAGAATCTTTCCTTCTCCTCCATCTCACAGCCAACTTTTGGAGCATAGGCACTGATGACATTTATCATCATCCCTTCAACTTCCACCTTCACGATCATCACCCTATCAGAAACTCTCTTCACCTCCACTACACTCTTACTGTACTCTTCCTTCAGAATCACCCCTACACCATTTCTCTTTCCATCCACACCATGATAAAACAGTTTAAATCCACCTCCAATGTTCCTGGCCTTACTCCCTTTCCACTTGGTCTCCTGAACACACAGCATATCTACCTTTCTCCTCTCCATCATATCAGCTACCTCCCTCCCTTTACCCGTCATAGTACCAACATTTAAAGTACCAACCCGAACCTCCACTCTCCTACACTGCTCCTTTCCCTGCCGTCTCTGTAGACGTCTTCCTCCTCTCCTTCTCCTTCTTCTGCCATCAGTATTCCAATTTCCACCGGTACCCTGTCGGCTAACGATACCTGTGGCGGTCGTTGTTAACCCGGGCCTCGACCGATCCGGTATGAAATTCTTATTTGTGATCCGCATATTTGATTTGGCACATGTTTTACGCTGGATGCCCTTCCTAACGCAACCCTCCCCATTTACCCGGGCTTGGGACCGGCACTAAGAATGCACTGGCTTGTGCCTCCCTAATGGCTGGGTTCAAAAAAATGTTATTATAAATATATGAATTTGCATTTTCATAAGAAATATTTATGAAAATCTCTTACAAAGTACAATGAGTAACCAAAAAAAATTTTGTTTGGAAAATGTGGATTTTTATATTCATATGCATAATTTAATTAGAAACCCTTAAAAAGTGGAACAATAACGACATAAAAAGTTGACATTTACCAGAAAAAATAGTACAAATTTTCCTGCTCATAAGTAAAAATGTATT
>MU579904.1:356202-468740 GCA_024362625.1 Silurus asotus | reverse complement strand
ATATATATATATATATATATATAAAGACAAGTTGTTGTAAAATAAGAGAAGGTTAGTAATCATATTTAATCCAATTTTCCTTCAAGTGTTTGAGGCATTGTTTAAGGGTTTACTTCCTTTATTAGATTTTCAGTATCGTAATAAATTCCTGCATTAGCTCATTCTTCCACTTAGCTAAATTACTTTAATCCTGTTCCGGGTTTTCTTTGGACCACATGTCTGTTTTACAAGAAATGACAAATGATGCCAAGGCTTTGTTTTCCCCAGTCTTTTCCCTTTTTCAATAATCCCAAACATTTTCAAAAGACTTTTCGTTGCAGCTCCTCTTTTGTACTTTCCAACACACACCTTATCTTTAGGTGTATTGGGATCGCAGTGTGCTCACGGCGGGAGGAATTCTCAGGCTGCATTGGTAATTAGCTATTTTAGTGTAACTGTTATTTTAAAACCAAACACAAACTCGGTGTAGGACTCCTGGGAATATTTTCCTTCTTATTCTATTCTTTGAACCTGAGTCATTTTAATGAGCATATTCAGTTTGCACATCACCAGAGGAATTCATTTTCCAAAAAAGAAAGAAAAAATTCCTAACATGAAATAAATGCTTTATCTTTGTGAAACAGAAAAAACGTGTAAAAGACGCTCATGAGCAGGGGATAGAATGTGGTGCAGTCATGTGGGCATGTTATAAAGCCTGACTTGTGTTTCCTTAACATAATTTACACATGAACATATTTATTAGAGAGAGATTTATGAGAATCCCTCACAGCTTTGTACTTTGAATAAACCGCATCGTTATCACATCTGCCTCCCTTCATACGAAGGTATAAATGTTCAACATGAATTAAGAGCTTTGAGCCTAGCTCCTGCATGAGAGAAAGTCTGTTTGCGAGCTTCTCTTTTTCTTCAATCTCTACTGAAATGACTAGGGTGATCTGAAAAATCAAGCCCTATGAATATTTAGTAAGGCACGTGTGACCTTTTGATGAATAACTATCACAAAGTGACAAGGTCAGCATCAGCAGACAGAGGCTTAACATTCTGTAGAGTAGAAACACTGTTCTGTATGCTAAGGGAAAAGGGGAGTTACATAAAAGCCTTTAACAAATACTTGACACAACCTTCATCATTTGTTCAATAAAATCAGAGATGCCCGAACTTTTTCCTATGAAGGCCCAAAAATCTAACTGGGCCAAAAGTAAATGTTTTGAATGTTTCCCCTCATTTATGATTTCATAATAATTATAAATAAATAAATAGAAAAACCTACTCTTTAATCTGTTTAACCAATGTTCAGTGATCTCTAATGAGACAAGAAGCAGATTCTTATTATTATTTTTGATTGTGTATATGGCAATGGTGGGCCAAATCAAGGGTCACATTGGGACAACGTTGGACCATGGGCCCTAGTTTGGGCATCACTGCTTAAGACAAACCAGGACACAAGTACAGTCAATTACCATGAAACATTTCAGGATAAATAAATCACCTTAATTACATTATCTGCAATCTAAAATGTCTTAGGTCTAGCTTAAAAATTCAGCAAAACTTGAGGTAAAAAATACTGTAGGCATTTCAATACATTTATACAGTAATTTTACAATCCAGGTGCCCACGAACAAGGAAAGAAATGTATCATTCTACAACAAGAAGAAAAAGAAACGAGCACAGTGCAGTAAACTAGCTAATTACTGCCTTCATGAAATCTATTAAATAATACATCGAAGAGACAAGTTGGCACTCCAAATGGAGGTTTGGAGAATAATGTGCTTTAATTATCATTTTAATCACATGCTGAAATATTCAGAGATTTTGGAAGGGGTGAATTTAAACATTTAATGATCAGCTCTGGTGTTACGGAAACAACAAATGACAAAATAAAACACGGACAAGTCAAACTAAATGCGTTTCACTTTCAGATCCCTAGTGAGACTAAGCATTTCATAAAATCTGTCAAAGAAGCTGAAACATGTTGACTCTAGAAGTTTAAAAGTGATAAGAATGTACGACCCTCTTCATATTCCCCAAAAAGGCAGCGTTGGGGTTTTTCTTATGCTTTATAGCTTTATAGTTGAAAGATTAGGAGATAAAAGCATCTGGCTACGAACGGTAATATGTGTGAGCCTGGATATAAACCAGTATTTATATTTGGAATCATTTTCTGAACCACCGAAACAAGCATAGCAGGAGTGGCATAAAGGGCTCTTAGTAGTGTTGTGCTTTTTAAGACGGCATCTCTTTTAGAAAATAGACACTCTACACTCTCAGCCTGATAAAGACATCATCTCTGAGTGTCTGACAAAATAAAAATGACCTCCATCTCAGCACACACCTCCAATCTCTGCTGCAGGGAAGCCCATTAGTGTGGCTCTTCAATTACCATATCAAAGATCACAAGCACCATAAATATACGGAAAATGACAACGGCTACATTATCCCAGGCATCAATGGCTTTGTTACTCTTCCACATGTCCGGAGAGGAGCTTTCATGCTGCTGTGAAAGTGACAGCCTCTTTGTGCATTAAAGCCTCCTCTAAGCATTGCTTGAAGGTGAGCTACGGTTCTGCAGCGTAATGGGAGGGAATTTGTAGTCTGTTCTGTCCAGGGAATTCTAAAGGTTATCAACAAAGCTTCAGAACACGCGAGGCAGTGGCCATGCAGGACAGCACGGGGAAGGCTGGGGAGGAGGCGAGTGCTGCTATCAGTTTGACATTTCTGTCAGTGCTGCTATTTGATTCGTTAGATGGCTCTGACAAATGCCAGCGCTGTCACCGGATCTGGTTTAATTGTACCTGACTGAGTCTTGCGGCCATTCCTGGATGAACTTAATTAGCTGATGTACACGCTGCGACTCACAAGATCCGTAGAAACCCATGTAGCAATGGGGTGCATTTTACGGCATGAACCGCTGACATGGGGAAGATGAATTTAATTGTGACTCGTGTGAGTAAAAGCAGGATTTCACAAACTGGAGAGGCGATTTAGACAAAACTTAACACTATTCATGAACCTCTCTGTAAAGCGAAAGGAATATCCATTCTTCTGTTATTTATGCTAAAAACATTGAGGAACCATAACTAAAAATGTAGCCTAGCAACCAATATGGCCTGCTTTGAAATATATGAATTATATGCTAGATAGAATATTCAATTAAAAGGACAAAAAAAGAGTTGCATTTTCTCTCCTAAGAAAAGCATGATTGCATATTACAGGAAGTGTAAAGTAATTGTCTTGTATTCAATTAAGGATCATTTAACATGCTGATGAGCCATTAATGAATTACTAATGCAATTCACTAGAATTCAACATGAAAACAACAGAAAGGGCATAGAGATTGTTTTTTTATTAGAAAAAACAATTTATTTCAAAGTATCACAATGACCACACATTCACCTGGCCAGGAAAGCCTACTACATATTACTTGAAATAGGACAATTAACATTTAGTCAATACAATTAGTCATTTACATTTCTACATAATTTCTGTAAAAAAAAGGCATTTTAATGATGGATTTGTAGCAAAGACATGAGTCCATAGTATTTGAATAGCTGTAGTTAAGTTTCTGAGAAACTGTGCTACATTACTGATCCTGCTCTGTGTTTCCTCATGTATAAAGGCCACTGTGTTGGAAGTAACATAATCATAAAATTTCACCCAACATCCCTAATCACTCGTACAGATGCTTTATAGCACACCAGCTTTCATTTCTTTGCTTGGTTTTAACATATTTTCATACCTTCTACCCAAAGGGCTGTTTATTTATGTTATACATAAAATCTTAAATCTGTTAATATATACCTTCATGAGCTGAGTCGATCACCTTAAGCCATTTTAATATAAATTTAGACTTAACGCTAGTTCACGTCCTGGTTTTCATTCTTATTTCTTGAGTCTTTGCACAGTGTTTTGTTTTCTAACACATGGGATTCACCTGATCAAATAACTATTAAGCCCTTGAGGAAACAATTTAGTTCAGGGTACCCACTGGACTGGAAAGTCGATCAATGATGTAATGCTTTAGCATCAATTGTGCGAAATCTTTAAAGAAATAATTGTCGGAAACAATGTTTGTCCAGAGTAGCTACCATGTGTCTGCTGGTATTGGCTTTGTTGCTGGTGGCTGGTTTGGTCAGACCCTTACAGTGTAAGACTGAGAAAAGTTCTGCAGAGAAATGTTGCATTTGTGCCTAGGTTTGAGATATGACATTGTATTTCCATTCGGGTTCCAGCTGGAACCAGCCAGGAAACATAAAATAGAAAAAATGATACAGTAATTACATGGCAGTTTATTTTCCAATGAACAGAAATTTTAATTTAAGTACTTTATAGAGGTGAGGATGCGGCCAATACTTAAAAGAAGAGCAGCTTTGAAAGCAAATTAGCACTTTGGAATGTTTGCGCCAAAGAGTTTCTTACTGCAGGTGTCATGAAAACCCTCAAAACCTGTGAAAAACAAAACTCCCTTTACAAATGCGATGGAACGGTTTATAGATTGTTTACAAAATGTTCATTCATAACAAAGTGAGAAAAATACTTTTTTCCTCTCATAAAAATCGCCACATTGAACGAGGCAAAAGGAGATCGTACCACATGGGGTAGAGTTTGAGTCTGAGTAGCTCTCTATACAGTTGTAACTGAAAGGAAGGCATTGTGAACTTTGGCCCCTTCGGGTGCTTTTGCTCCATGGGTCATCAGCTCCTGAATGGTCATCCAGTTGTCCAGGATCTTCTTGTTGCGCTTCTTCATCATCTTGCGCTGGCTGAGTTCGATTATGCTGAGCTCTTTGCGGCCCTCGCCGCCGCTCTGCGGACATTCTTTCAGACTCTCGAGCCGGCATCGCTGCATAAACTCCCGCCGCCGACGCTGCTCCTTGGCCCGCAGCAACTGCTGCTTGCGTTCTTCCTTGCTCCAGTAGCGACCCATCTTCATCTCACTCATGGTGTCATCGTCCGTAGTCATACCACCACTGCGTTCCTCTTTGATCTTAAGTGCTCGTTCGCGTAACAGCCGGTCCCTCACTGGGCGCTTGGTGATATAGCGCGTGCCATCGCTGCGCACTTTTACCTTCCACTCGAGTTTTGGTTCGGAGGGTTGTGCAGGAAGACTGAGCTGACATTGTGCGTATTCTACAGCTGAACTCTGCTGAATTAGCTGCATGTAGCTCTGGTAGTGTGTGGCGTGAGCAGGGATGTCTGCTTTCTGTTGCCTGGAAGGGAGGTAGGGGATGCGTGATCTTAACGTTCTCTCTTTTCTTTGTAAGCTCTCCTCCTCTGCTGGGGGCGTCTGCTCTGATTCAGAGGGGTTGCTGTGGTCAGGGCTGCCACTTGGTGCTCTTCTGACTGGAGGACAGGGGGCAGACCCCCGTCCCACAAGCATGGTGCTCCTAAGGTTTTTCTGATTGGTTAGGCTGACTAGTCTTTGCACTGAATGTTCTGGGGAGCGGTCCATGAGTAGCGGCGTACTGCGTGAGCTTTCTGCCGTATTATAAGCACTTGAACTGTCCTTGTCCGACTTCTCCGGACGTTCACTGATGTGGGCCAGCTTGCCTCGGTGAGGACTCTGCTTCCCTTGCTCTTTGACAGACCCTGCCTGCTGAAGCTCCTTTTTTCTGAGCTGCTGTGCCTGCATGATGCTCTGGCACTCCAGCTCAATGCTTCGCAGTTCTTCATTGAGGAGACGCAGCTCACGCTCCATGCCGCTGCTTCCGCCCTGTTCGGTCAGGCTGCACTCAATTGTGCTGCTTCGGCTATAGAACAGGTCGTACTCGCCGCTGTTACGGATTTGGCACTTTAGCTGCAGCAGCTGCTGGTAGCACTCGCCTTCAGAACGCCCATCCTCTTCCCTTGGCGAGTCTTGGCTCTCCCGTCGCTGCCTCAAACACCGGGAAAGTCTCTTCTGGAGCTGGGCCAGAACACTCTGCTCAGAGCCCTCACCAGCATGGTGTGTGGATCCGGTAGCACAACTCTTCTCTTGGCTGGAGGAGCAGCAAGCGCTGCTGCCCATGACATCCTCATGCTCTGCTTTCCTGACCTGAAAGAACATGTATGATTTTTTTAATGTTAGGTCATGCAATTTAAATAAATGTTTTAGGTGTTAGGGGTAGTATTGCAATTAATTCTAACTTGCAACTTTCTCAAATTTGTTTATTTATTTTCACAACATTTATTGCAAGTGCAACAGCTATTTCTTCATTTTTTTATGCACATTTTTTACATAAAGTATTTACAAAAGTCATATAGAAGTAGAAAGTTAGTGAAAGCCAAGAATGGCAGCAATATAACTATTATTTTGGAACAGTACTTATCCTCTTCTGTTAACAGAACTATTAACCCTCAAGGTCTTTCAAAGATTACCTTATTTTCTTAATTTCTAATAAATGATATATTCTCTTTCAACGTTTCTGTATTTGAAACTTCACTCCTTAACCCCTGAAGTACCAAATAATAGTTTTAAGCCTCATTAGGAGAGCTTGTAAACTTGCAGTCTATGATCCAGACAGTGAAAATTTCTTCACACCCAGATAAATACATCAACAAAAGAAGAAAAGATGCTATGATTATTTTCCCCCAAAACCTGGAGGTTGTTGGTCCTGCTGAATACAGTAGACAGGATTTGAGTGGTTTTGTTTGCAACATGATCAATTCCTGGGGTCAATAAAGTACAGCTAATCTTGTCATTTCTATTTTTTACAATTGCAATGGAGCAGAAAGGAATGTTGTGGTCTGCAAAACAGAACTCAGTCATAATTTCATGCAAGTTTTATTTTCCAGATGTTGCATTCATAAAAAAAGACCAATTGATTTGCAGTGCAGAAGAAATTTGGTTTTGCATAATCAAACCAGCAGTAATGGGGCTTTTTATCACACAAGACCAGAATTCATACTGGGTATGAACTTAAGAATTCAGGCCACGTGTGAAAGCAGTCTACTAATCTCTTAGCAGTTACAGTTACACAGCTTATGCCTTGGCTTTAATCTTGGGTACAGCTTCTGCTATAATATTTGTCCTGCCTCCTGTCATCGATCAGGTCTTTGCCTTTGGTGTTGATATTGTGCATGTTTCAGTCTTTCATTCTCTGTCACATTTCCTCACTCAGTCTCAGACCTCTCACCATTCCCTGAACTCTGTGTCTGACTCTTTGGTTGCTGTTATCTTAGTCTGTGTACCTCAGTGACAGTCTCAGCCCCTGACTCGTGTGACATTTTATCCTTCGACTGAGCTTTAGTTTCAACCCTTGATGCAGCTCCAGTATTATATCCAGTTCTGTCCTGACCCACTTTCTGCTCCAGTCCCCACTTGATAATCCAGTTATAAGTATTCAGTCCCTTTACCCATAAGAAAGTGTTATATTGTGTTTCCAGGGGGTTGAAGTATCAACACTTGTACGACCTTTTGATCTATTTCCTCCCTTGAGCCAAATGTTAAGCAGTGGATATATAATAGAAATGTTATGTTTGGTCCTGTTTTTAATACTGTTTCCCCATATATGCTGCTGGGTTATTACCGTTTTTATGTAGTATTTCCCTGTGTGTATTTACCCATCTGTCCTTGTTTTGCAGAGTTGGTTCACATTTTAGACCTTGTTCCTAGGTTCCCAGATCTTAAACTCCTGCACTTCTAGTTTTCCATTACCTGTGTCCAAGATTTCTAGTTTAGTACATGCCCACACAGAATCTGCGGTCTGCTTTAAACAGCCTGCTTGCTTGTAACCAGGGTATGGATTTTTTTTTTCAGTATTCAGCCAAACCATGTCTAACAACCACCACCAATGTAAAATATTCAGTAATATTGCACAACCCACCTGCTCTTCCTCTTCTCTGGCTGCTCTCTCCATCTCTTCTTCCTCTCTTCTTTGTTCTTCCAGCATTTCCATTTTGAGTTCTTCTAAAAACTCAGTGTGCTCATCATCCAACCAGGCCTCCTCCAACTGCACAAATCAGAAAGAGACATTTACTCTATTGAATAAACTGGGTCTAGCCAAGACAAACAACAAAGACAAACCCTAACAAAGACAACAAAATGAAACCAAACAAAACAGCGTTTGAACTTTTATGAAAATGGGAATTGTTTTCATAGCAGCCTATTAAATTGTGAAGGACAGACTTGTACAGTAAAACAAGCCAGTGCATGCCATGTTATCGGATTTTGCAATGCTCATTAGATTGCTTCAGGTTAATAAACTTTGCGTGTGGCATTTAATGAAGCAGGCTTTCACATCAGATGGTCAGTATACAGCATGGTGGCCTTCTGACCCTCTCCTTTAATTTCTTACCTCAGCTCTCTGCCTGGAGTTTGCCCATAAAGCATGATCCATATTTATGGATTCAAATTTATTATCCAAGATGCATTTAATTACAGGGAGATGGAAAAAGAAAGTCCATTAATGATGGGATGAGCTCTGCTGCTCTGGTCTTTCAGGGCCGTTCGACTTGGTCAAAGGTTTGATTTCATACAGTATTAGTATGCTATTAGTTTTTTATGGGTGACTGCTGGAAGTCAATTACACCGACCAAGCAGGAAAATAAAACATGACTGGGTGAATGTGTTGGTCATCAGCATGAGGAGAGGGCAGAACACATCCTTTGCTCTAGGCATGTTTACTGGCCAAAATAAAATTAAATGCCAAGCCTTTTTATGCTCTGTTGCGTGCTGAAGGGAAACACCTTTAAGAGTCTGAGGGTACATCAAATGAGCCTATTATGGTACTAATGGTGTATAATTCTTGCTTTTGCTGCTATCATTTCCCTGGGATTCAAGTGATTGTGTGAGTGGGTATGTGTGAGTGGGTATGTGTGTGTGTGTGTGTGTGTGTGTGTGTGTGTGTGTGTGTGTGTGTGTGTGTGTGTGTGTGTGTCCACCTGCATCTCTGGTCTGGCTACAAGCAGTACAATGTTTCTAGTGTCCTCACAAGACAGCAGAGCCACTGCTTCCTCTCGGTTCTGCACATCCTGACCATTTATCTATTGAGGAAACATAGCAATAGCCGAGATTAATCCTATTCACAAGGAGAGAAACACAATGAACCAAAGAGAACGTAGATTATGAATAATGTATTCTGTGTGACACAAGTAACCCCCAAACAACCCATTATAGTCAATTGAACATTATCAAAACTGCTAATGAGAATCACCTGTCTAAACACATTGTACTATTTCTAGTGTAAATGTCATGTGATATTGTATATTTTAACAAAGCAGTCCTAAACCATTTCATTTTTCATTTTAATGCTTATCATAATGGTCTTGGATTGCTTAATAATAATATAGGTTATTATATATTGTCATAAACCAAAAAATATATATGGCAGTGTCATATCATGTAATAATGTAACATAATCATTTGTAATAATCGACTATTACTTTGTACATGAACAAACAATTATATGATCACTCATAATATATATCACATTCCATGAAAAAAACTGTAACAAGACAAAAGTAACTGAGCAGGTTTAGATGTAGATTTGGAATATTAACATTTGTTGCATGATATTGTAGCTTATACGAATATAGGGCACAATTGGAAAATATATAGGCCTCTATGTATTATGTGGCTGAATAATCCTATTTGGAAAACTCTATTACTCAAGGATTGAAAAAAAAACAAAACAGTTCTTATTCAGTCCCACCCACTGAAATGCTAGGGACCTAATCTTACAAAATGTAATACATTTTGCCTAATGCTCCATCAATGTAGTGTATTTTAAGAAATCACTGAGAAGGGACTTGTCTAAAAGCAGTGATGCAGAGAGTCATTAACAAATGTTTACCACACTCATTCAAAAGCTTTTGTTTTCTTGTTGGAAGTGATATTCAGGAGGTAATGTATCCTTATTGCACACAAAAGAAAAAGAAAAAAGCTCATGAGACATTTGTGTTCGTGAGTGCTTCCTGCCTGCATCTACCCAGCCACACAATTAAGTGCCCTGTGACAGCCAGCGTCCATCTTTTTCCAAGATGAGTAATAGTGCAGTCATGGCTGGGATAACAGTTTCTACCCTGCAAACCTGCACCAATCACTTGCCGACGCACACACAAACACGCACACACACATGACCAGGTATCCATTTACAAAGAAATACACATTTACAAGCGTGTGCACCCACCCACACACACTAGCCTGACATGGTCTCATATGCCAGCCTCAAGGCCGTTTTTGTGAATTTTCATGAATGCCAAACATGCTTGGTCAGTTCAGGGCAAACCAGGAGTCTTGTGCTGTTTCTTTTATGTCTCAAGCAGATTTAGTTCAAATCCAGAATTTTTTTAGTTTATATTTTTAGTAAAATCTCCCTTTTCTGAAGATATACATTCTAAAAGCAACTGATCACCCAGATATTTTACAGTCATTTTTTTCCAGGTAGCCAAAAGAGGATTAACACATTAGGTCACTGGAACATCCTAAATAGCCAATAACTTCATCGTTTCCTCTAGCTCAGCAGAAAATGGATTAAGAATTGCTTTACTGAAACTGTGGTTATATTCAAAAAATATCTCCTTGTGAAGTTCAGGATCTCCTGAGAGCCTGTAATAACCCACTCGAAAATGCTCCACGGGGAAACATTAACACTTCATGCGACCAGCACAGCAACACTGCTCCTGGCTAATGATGCCAGGGAGATCTCATCTCTGCCCAGGGTGTGTACACACACACACACACACACACATGTAATGATCCTATAAAGACCATTTTGAAAAAACTTTGGAAATGTATCAGAGGCTAAAACTGACTCTCTCTCTCTCTCTCTCTCTCTCTCTCTCTCTCTTAAGTACTTCTTCGAGAACCTCACTATAGTAGAATTCAAGTGTGTACTCCCCCTGTGGGCTGTCTTTGCTGACTCCTACACCAACAGGGGTTACACGCGGGCTTAATGTGCAGCCATTAAAAATGAAAGAGCCCTCTAACTACGAGACGATGACTGCTCTGCTGGCGGAAAGAGCTCCTCATGAGCGCATAATGAGGATTGAGAAGTAACGTTACCTGCAAGATACGGTCTCCTTCTCGGATACGACCATCTCGGGCTGCGATGCTATTTGGTCCAATCTAATACACAGAAGAAGAATGTATCAATGAGAATGCATGTGTTGCTTAAGTAAATAGACACTGGCAAGTTTTTTTTCTTCTCTCGCCTTTATTCCAACACTCTGTTTTTTGTTTATTGCTGTTGTATTTCAAGGTGAAGAACAAAGCATGAGTGACAGTAATGCATGCCATATTCCGCCTGAAAAATCACAATAAATCAATCAGACGCAAGTGTTTTGAATGCTGACTCAAAAGAACAAGTCGCTGAGCTACGCAGTAGTAGTGCACCCTGGCGAACGTTGAAAGATGGAAGTAGTGAAAGATTTTTCAGGCAGTCATGTAGATGCTGTTGAACAAATCAAAGCAAAACTGATAGATGGTAAACCTCAAAAACTTGAAAACAAGGTTACTATTAGCTAGAAGGTACATTAAATGAAGCGTGTAGAGATCTACTCTATACTACATTCCAATTAAAGATGACGATAGGAAATGGTTATTCTTTGTTGCAAAATCTGTATTCAATTTATCCATCCTAAGTGCAGCAAAATGATTTTACATTTGAATATTTAGTAAAATACAATACCATTACATTAACATTACTTTAATAGCGATTTGAAGATCATCTTTACTGGTACAGAAAACAGCTAATTTTCTTTTGTTTCCTGTAGTAAAATGTTGACATTTTCTAATATATATATAGTAATAAAGTAGACGTAAAAAGATGCAGGAGATCACAAACTTAAAATATCTTTCCCTTTTGCAAGACTTATCAAAGAAATTTTAAGCAGACTTGGACTGGGAAGATGCTTCTGTCTTGCCAATCTCCCATCTCCATACACGATCTCTGGAGCTCGACCAAAATGACCATCAGTTTCTTTGTAAGCTCTTCTAGAAAGTCCATTTTCCACAATTTGCTCAGTTTGGATGAGGGGCAGCTCTAGATAGAGTTGTTCCAAACATATTTCTTTTAAGAATACTGGAGGCCAGTGTGCTCTTAGGAACTCTTGTGAACTCTTTTTTATTTTGTGGTTTGGGGTGTATGTTGAGGTGAAAATTTTTTTTTTTTAATGCAATGTAGCATAAGGCTGCAACATATCAAAATATTTAATAAAAAAATTATAAAGCAATATGAATACTTTATGAATGCACAAATGTTTTAGGCAAATTTTCTATTGTGAACATAACCCAGTTTTTCATTGTTTTTGGCAGGAACTTGGCAACACTGAAATCCCATTTTCTTTTTTCCCCAGAATACCGCATACTAAATATATTCTACTAAATCACATTCTGATGGTACAAATCACCCCAAAATTTGTACGATCTCAAGAGAGTTGTATTACAGCCTGACCAGTAAAGCTATTCTGTCTACGGGTTGTAGACTTCAGGCAATGTGGAACATTAATACTCATTTAAGTGTCACTGACTCCAAAGGCTTGAGTGGTTCTCCAGTTTAGCAATGCCATAGATCCTCTGTCACTAATGATACTAAGCAAGGGGGCAGGCCCATCTTTCAAAGGCTAATCAATTCTTGTCGTGCCTCATTTGTTTCACTCTGTCCAATCATGGTGCATCTCCAGAGATGATGGACAATTGGAGTGTTCCATCTTTATGACACACCAGGCTTTCTCAGAATCACAGCTTTTTGAAAAGATGACCCTCATACTGACACGGTCATCTTGCCTTTAAGAGATACCACTGATAGTGTGCATGTACTGCTGATCTCTTAAAGCTGCCTCTCGGTTAGAGTATTTCATCTTGTAGATATTCATCTAAAAAGACTATAAATGTTATATCATTCAAGGGCTCTGACCTAAAGTGTTTTTATCACGGAACAGAATTACAGTGACTTGTTAGCATGGTTAGTTTTTGTTTCCATATTATGACTGGCAAAGCTTTTGTTCTCGTATTATTCTAACAAATGAATAATTTGAACATTTGCCACCTATAACGCGAATCCCCTTTTCGCATTAAAATGCATTAAAATAGAGTTACAAGGATCCCGCTTTCCAGTTTTACAACCTTGTGAGCTAAGGCTGTACATCACGAGCAGCTATAATATGGCACATAGAGCAGGCCACGGATCTGCAGTCTTCAATTTTATGGAGTGGAGATTTTAATAAGCCTGTAACTACTGACTTGCTCTGACATATCTATATTCAGCACGAGGCTTTCTCTTAGAGCACGTCGCAGCTCTGATGCAACTTCAAACGAATCAGGGAGTACGTTTGGTAGAACAGAGAAGAACAGCTTTGGTACTAACAAGTGTGAGAAAAAATTGCCAGCCCAATCTTACACACATATCCTATGATGACTGGAGAGAGACTTTGCCATGCTAGAAAAAGCTTTACTTTAGCTTTACCCTTAATTTATGTTGTCTGATGTAGCACCTTGGTTCTGAGGAAACATGGTTGGAAAGACAATAAAGCCTACCTGACTTGACCTGTTTGACACAGGCAAGCAGAGGTAACATTTACATTTACGGCATCTGGCAGACACCCTTATCCAGAGGGATTAAGAATGGTCCCATTGATTCATCTGAGCAGGTAAGGGTTAAGGGCCTTGTTCAAGGGCCCAGAAGTAGCAGCTTGGTTGTGATGGGGTTTCAACTCACAACTTTCTGAACAAAAGTCCAGCATTTTATGCACAAAACTCCACAAAGCTATCACATCTAACTGCACAAACCCCCCTGCCTTTGTTGTACTATTAGCTCACAAGACTGAAACTCACAAATCCATAAGTGAAAGCTGTACAATCCAAATCATCAGTGGTACAGAAAATACACTGTAATCATTATTAAGCTATTTGTTTGCCCATATTTTAGAGGACAAAATTGAATTGGTGAATTAACCAGCTTGTTAAATTCATTGAACATCCTATGTTTTCCTTTATTTCTTTAGTCTGGTACAGGGTCATATTTTTGTATCTCATTTGTTTATAAAACTCAAGTCTTTTCGAGATAGAAGGTTAGAAAACTTGATCGGACAAGGTAATCCACTATAGCAATGAGTTTATACAAAATGTGTGCTTATTCGTGTTTATTATACAATATTTTTTACTGTAAAACAGAAGCAAAGCACGGGATGTAATAAAGAAAAATGTGCTTGTTCAAATGACCTTTGTGGTTACATTACGGAAAAATGTCTCTGACGTTGCATTTCATCGGCATTGTTTAGATTCAGTCCCAGTTATATTACATATACTTCGCTGTTCTAACAAATCATTGTTTGCTCAATCCACAGCACTGCAGATTTACACAATGTGTGGTTAAGGATTTGCACATCAGCTCCTCTGTGAAACAGCTCACACAGCTCTACACAAAAAACCTGGAAAATCATTTCAATAATCCAAACAGGCCTCCCAGAAAAATCAAATTTAGCACACTTTTAGTTTAAAGAGGTGAAACTTTTTCCTGTGGATTTACTGCAATATATTTTTTTACTTTAAATGCAGCTCCTCTGAGGTCACACCGAGGTGCAATCCTTTTATTTATTTTTGTATTATTATTTCACAAGATTCTCTGCACATTTCCACCCACATGCTAGACTGTTTTCTTGATATGGAGGATTGAAAGCATTTTTGGAAGGATACAATTCTAGAAACTGAACTGCTTAACACAACAAATATTACCGCAAATGGATTTGCAAGGTTTTGTTTAAACCTACTGGTTCATATTAGTTATTAAGTATTCCTGCTATACATACAAAACCATTTCAGCAAGTCCACTAACTTTTATTACATACACTGTAATGAACAGACAATTGTAAAATACCGTATAGTATTTAGTACAATTAAATCTGTGTAAACACAAATTGTAAAAATTGTGTGCTAAAGTTTTTATTTAAAGGCATGGTGTTGACAAGATGCTATGTTCGTGGCTTTTTTTTATTGCAGTGTTCAGTATCATTTATATTACTCTGTAAAATCTGGTACACGTTCAGAATAAATAAAACACCATCCAGTCATATCTATCACTCTAAGCACTTAGTGGAGCACCAGACTCAGATATGACTTTTGATTAAGACATATTTGCAACGGGTGCTGTCTCTCATTTACATGCTTCCCGAATGCCTTTCAGAAGAGGAATAATAATCAGAGGCATATTTTTTTCTTTGTCAACATCACAGAAATCCTCAGCAAGCGAGAAAAAAAAAGAAAACATGCCCCCTTGCTGTGATATGCATCAGAGTTCATAAATATTTAATGAACATCATTATTAGCAAGAGTTAAAAAATAGCAGACCTGCATTTCACTTTTTTTTTTCTTTTTGATATGCAATCAGTCACTGAAGAATGATGCACAAATACTGCATTGCTTATCGCACACCCGTATATAATATATAATATATAATATATAATATATAATATGTATATGGTAAGCCCTGAAACTACTATTAACCTTATAAACTCTTAGGAGGTTGACAGCAGCCCGTTGCTCAATACATAACTGTCATATTAATAAAATTTATAGTTTGTAAGGAATATGCTTTAACTAAGTGAGCGCCTTAGGGGGTTAATCATGAATCGCGTAACCTGCAATGAGGGCCAGATCTTGTTTATTTAATGCCTATTGTTAGAGTTGACAAGCAAAGAAAAAAAGAAGCTCACCTCTGACACATAGATGGCAACATCTTCCTCATCATCTGTTCTGTAGCAAAGAGTGAGGCCGAGCTTCTCTTGACTGTTCAGGCGGCAAAGCTCCACCTCCTATATGGAAAAAACAGTCATTCGACATTATCCCATGTGTCATACCTATTATTTAAATATTAGGTATTATACAGATATATAAAAAATAATACAGTAATGCAGCTGAGAGCAACGACATAGAGCAAGAGTGCAAGGCTTTTGCGCCAAACCTCTTCCCAAACCAGTATCATCAACAGGTACCTAAACCCATTTTTCCCTGTAATGTTATTACTGTTAGACCCAAACAGTCTGTCAAAACTAATAACCCTGTTTTTAGCACAGAATGAAATGCCAAAGTCAGCATCCATTTTACATTTACAAGTGCCAGATCATGTCTAAGAGTCTTTTTTTTTTTTTGGGACTTTGCACATTGGTGAACTTACTATGCAGTTTGGTTTCCAATATTTATGATTGCTTTGTAAATAAACCGTTATGCTATTAAGCATTTATTTATTCAGTCTGTGATTGCCGTGCAGATGAAAAATTCATCGGCTGCGCTGCGGTCGAAATGGTAAGAGCTCGATTAAAATCGGAGCATCACAAACAATAACCTGCAACGTCACCTGGGAACATTTTAGATTTGATTGACAGGCATGTGAAACTGCAATTAATTTCACAATGTTTAGAGTCTGACCTTGTAAGGTTTAATCATGCTGTGTAGTGAATGTTCTGTGCAAAATCCAATGCATGGCAAGAGAAGAATCTATAGTAATGTCAGAAAGCATTAGTTGAAATATCTTTGAGACTGTAACACACAGGAGATCGGAGTGGTTTGAAGATCAGTGTGCCTTGGGGTTTACTCAGTGAAAAAAAATACACAATCCAGTAGTTAAGGTTATAAGGTGTACAATGGTAAAAACACAATCTAGTATAACATGAATGGAAAAGGTCTCAAAATCATTCACTTTACATCAGATTCAGAATTTCAACACACTAAAAGCACCTTGGGAGGTAGTTTTTTGGTATATCCTGATGTATAAGGCCATATTCTGGTGTGACAGGAGTAAACTATTTATAATATTGCTTTAAAAGGCTGATGCAAACTTATTGCATTGCTGAAAACATGGACTACCTGTCCTTCTGAGCTACTTGTCTGTTTCTAGAAATATTAAAGCATTATTACTTCATTCAAAAAAAAATAAAAACAGTTACACAAAATATATTTACTGCACACTGTTTTTTTATTTATAGAATTAAACAAATATTAGTTACACCTGATGTTTCTACCTATGTCTATTCCTTGACAAGGATGCCTTCTGATTAGCCCCGCCTACTTCTCTGACTGATCTAAATAGGAGTGGTATGGTCTTTTTGAGCTGTAATGAATATGTAATAATTGAATATTTGCTTCAAAATGCATTTTATATGTATTTTTCTTATTAATTTATGCTTATATCATGATATAAAGGGGAATACACAATTGGATATTTATTGTTTTTATTTCAGCAGAATAAATGGCAAGTTATCACAGCTACAGATGTGTATTAATGTATTAGAAAAAAACATGACAGAGAGACAAAACGGGGTACATATGGCATTGTATGATGTAAATGTTTGAAATGAGAAGTATAAAATAAACAAGAGGAAGGCTACAGCCTGGTTACAACCTTTCCTACAGTTTGGCTTCTACAAACAAAAAATTAGAAGCAAGGTGCTGTTCCGTATCGACTGTGAAGAAATAATTTCACAGGTTTCATTGGTACAGACTCCCTAATAAAAGTCTATTCAGAGCAAAACAAAGAGCCAAGGAAAGCTAGCAGAGTGAGCCCTATGCTGCAAGTACCGCCAGAGGTCACTTACACGTCCTCCTTCTTCTCTCCCTGTATTCATCAAACAGTGGTAGTCCGTCACAAACCCATCAGTCCCGGCGTCTGCACAGCTAATTACTCCCCAGAGCAGCAGGCCAAAAAGGAATGCAACTATATTGTCAGGCTTTGTGTTTTTCTTTTTTTTTATGCACTCCAGCAGATCTTCTTTCAGATCTTTAATTGAACACTTCTCCAAGTGCCAGGCTACCGAAGTATGTAAAGCACGCCAAATAATTCAAACCAATTCGATTCTATGCGATGATAAAAATTAATTATTCACTGGGAGGATTTTCTATTTTGCTTCATTGGTTTTCATTGATTTCAAACACTCAATTATTGTACTTTTGTCCTTAAATTAAAAACATTTCATAGATTCCACACACTGTGTTTAGTAAAAAGAACACTGAGATGAAAAAAACAAACAAAAAAACAAAAAGATTATATTGTTAAATAAGACAATGATCCTATATGAATCTGGATTAGAGATAAGCTTTCTGTTCCAATAAAAGTGAATGTATTTCAGGTGCTGAGAAAACCACCAGGTGTAAACAGCATGGGCAGCCACGCTATCAGCTGCAAACACCTGCAGTTCAGCCAGCGAAAGGAAATTCCTCATACAATGTCCTCTCATCCCCAGGGGTCACAGTATAATACATGTATTGTGTGTATCCCCTTAGTGGCTCAAATCTGTAAGCATCATCCAATCTTCTTTACAAAGTCTCTTTGCGGGCTTACTCTTGCAGTTTTACCCGCTCCCTACAGTTTCATTTTCTAGATGATTCCGATGCTCAGGGAAGGAACGGCAGTGAAGATGAAATGCTTTGAAGACTGACTGTAAATGAATGTGTATGTTGGAGAGATTGGATGAGGTGACTGGTCAATGTCAAATTGAGCAGGATGCTGTCAAAACAAGTGCGTATTTGCAGCCTGGTAATGCAAAGGAAAGGTTGGGGATGGGGAAATAGTTAGAGGGAGGAAGAAATCAGGAGATTGAAGGACTTGGAAATTTTTTTAAGTGACTTGTGTTCATGGGTATGATGGCATAGACTGTAAAACCTCTAAAAGTCTCCTTTTTTTGCAATTTCATGAAATATGATACTTGCTTTAATTCAGGGGTGTCCAATCTTTTCCACAAAGTGAGTGGAGTTTTTCATTCCAACCAAGCAAGTCCACAGAAAATTCTACCTGTTTAAATCTAATGATTTTCAATTTCAATGACTACCATGTGTGGCCCTTGATTGGTTGAAATGAAAACCTGCACCAACACCATCTCTTTCTGGAAAACAGGGGCACCCCTGCATTTAGTGAATAGCTCTCTCTCTCTCTCTCTCTCTCTCTCTCTGTCTATATATGTATAGATCTGTGCACAAATTTTCTCCTGACATGGAAAATGAGGATGCGTTTGTATAGCATGAAATACAGTAAATGCAGAAAGCACATTGTAATAGGATTAGTTAATAGAAATGAGCTGTGTAGATCAGCACACAATTTATTTACCCTGCCTTAATGAAAGCAGCAGGAGTCACGAGTGCATGCATAAATCTTTTGAGAAAAAAAGCAGAAGCTCATGCTCGGAGGGGGGAACAAGCATTCAAACAAATTCAAATGAAATAACAACATCAAGGATCTTATAATTTATCACTCAAAGCTCGGAAACAGACCGTCTCCTCTCAAGTAGGCTATGGAAATGAAGAAACGTTAAAGCTAGTGCTGTTTTTTCCTGGCAAGCCATGTGAAAAATATGTTTATCATTCATGCTGGGGGAAATGTACAGTCGACTGCTGGAATCATCTGTCAGGCCTCATTATAATAATCAGGGATATGATTGATGTTTCACAAAATGACTAACATTACGATTCTGAATGGGGTGAGGTTTACTGATGCTTTTTATATCGCACATATTGTCGCCTACCAAGGCCAGGGTTGAATAAACACCTATGCTGTTGAATTAGTTCTTCCAGGGTTGTATCCTGCTAGACTTTTATAAACACAACAAGGTCGTAATCGACACTGAGCATTTTACTGTGTAGTCTGTACCCATCCTGTTAAACCACAGCCTCTTTGCCCCAGTCCATTGTGTCTGGCTGTACATTTGATCATCATCATATTATTTGAGCTCTCTAAATCAATAAAACCTAGGAAAATCTGAAGGAATCCAGACAGTCATTATGCCTTTGATATGCCTGAAAATGGAACTAAATTTGATTATCGGGATATCTGGACGAACAGACTGTTGGTACGGGAAGACTATAATTATTCAAAAAAAGAAGATGCAACAATAGTGTCAGCATCCAAGGGCAACAGCATGAATTAACTCCCACCGATTATAAACCACACTGTGATCATAGGTCAAAGGTCATGACTGTGACCCATCATCTGTCAGGAGAGACCCATGGGGACAACCATAGGGAGTCTATTACCAGCAGGTCTGCTCTTATGCCTCGGAAAGGTCTATTACAGGCAGTCACGCTGGGTGGATATCAAGTGTGAATAATAAAAGTGACAGGAGGAAACAGGATGATGTCCTACCTCATACTCTAACTCATCAGTCCTCTCAGCCTCAGCTGGCATGTTGGAGAGATACTCACTCCCCTCGTAGTACTCCTGGCCCATGGTGTGAAGAGAGTGACAGCTGGGGGGAAGAAAGAAGAAAGTGGGTGAGGCAGTGAGAAAAGTAAACAGTGTAAATAGACAAGTAATGAGTGAGGAAGAAAATAGGGCATTGGGAAAACACTGCTAAAGTGAGGGAAAAATAGTCAGGGCAACAGTAGGGCAGAATGATAGTGGGAGATGAGAAAAGACATGCTGAGACAAAACAGGTAGAATAGAGAGAGAGAGAGAGAGAGAGAGAGAGAGAAAGAGAGGTGAGGGTAATGTTGATTCACACAATTTTTGCTCACAGATGCACTCAATGCTTCACTTCTTCACATAATACTCTCAAGTCACTTACTGTCACTTCCCGATTCACTCAGTCACTTCCTGTTTGACTTACTAAATCACTCTTTCACTTTCTTAGCGATTGCCTCAACTCATTTTCATACATACTCATTTACCCATTTACTCACTGACTCATTCAGTCACTTATTTACTGACTGCTTTACTAACTCACTGATTCATTCACACGCTCACAGATTCTCACAGACTTACTCATTGTCTCACTACGTCAACCACTGACTTACTGACCTAAATCCTCCTCCTTTGTCCTTGTCCTCGCCTTCTAGACAGAAATGACAAGTGAATAATGTATCGTCATACGTTATTATTGATGATGTCATGAGCGGGGGTTGAGGTGAGGAGATGCGAGATATTCTCTTTAATGAATCATTATAAACCTTTCCGTTCATAATGATACCATCACTTTCTGGCCTCCATGTCCTTGGGGAGACCATAATGACTAGGCTCTCTATTTCATAATACACAAGATTTACTCCAGACATCTTAAGGAAAATGTACTCTTTTTTCTTTATATTCTCTTATAAATAAGACTCTACGAACCCTAACATATGAAACACTTTTGCTGTGGTACTTTTGGAGTTTTTGAAACTATACAAATATATGAGCTGAACATATCGCAATACACCTTCTTGCAATACATCCTAAATGTCACAATGGTTTGTATCTGCCAGCTGCCATGTTGCAATATGTGAATACAGCACATTTTTATGATCACTTGGGCGATACAGTGGAAATGTAGTCATTGGATATATAAAAGCACTACTCTGTCTGAGGCATTTGATGGCAGATGAGGAGCCAACAGGAGTGTTAGTTTTATGGGACAGCTTGATTACATTGGGACTCTGCTGCAGGCTATAGGAATAGATGTGGACCTAATTTTGGCAACTACAGTATGGCTTCCTGTTTTATAGGCCTGTGTACACTTCTGCTACTTCCTACAGTTGGAATATACAAATAATTGCTGGTGATCGCAAAATTTCACATGCTAATTATTAAAACGGCAAAAGATTTGTCAGTATTAGAAATAAAGAGTTTGAAATTGAAAGATATATTTTTAAACCACTTTACTGTAATAGAGCCTTGTACAAGTTGCCAGACGTATGAAAGTCCTCAGAGTTCGCCTGGGTGTCATAAGAGTATGAATGTGGCTTGTCATCAGATTCTGTCGCCATTGTCTAGTAAGACAAAAAAATTCATTCGAGAAGTCCAAATCCAAGCACCCAACACCAATGGGATTTCGAAATGCAACATGACGCTTATATGAGTGACAAATTTTAAACAATGAATTATCCAAGGGCTATTGTGTAGTAATAATTACCTCTTTTACACACAGTCTTTGTCTATTTTTGTGTGTGTGTGTGTGTGTGTGTGTGTGTGTGTGTGTGTGTGTGTGTGTGTGTGTGTGTGCGTGTGTGTGTGTAAGGGCGAGAGCCGGGCTCAGATGACTTCACAGCATTGCGGAAACAAACGCCTACACCTACACCATGACTGTGTCTCGGGGGAGGAAACCCAGATATTCTTTATGCTAAACTACATCTTGTTCACACTTTAAGAATTCCTCAGTGAGGAGCTTGAGAACAAGAAAAAGTATATTAAGCAAGAAACAAAAATACATGTACTGTGGCTTCCTATTCATATTTTTTTAGAAAACCCCATAATGCTTTGAAAAATTCATTACTATTTCAGGAGCTTTAACTTAGGAACATTTACACTGAAAAAACTTTTGTAAAAAACTTTAAGGAGACCAAAATGAAAAAGTTGTCCATGCTTAATATACAGAATGTATCAACAATACAAATTAGCTATAGCTGACAATCTTTACTGTAAATACTGTAAGTCAGCAGTTCCTACCTGTCTGAGAGCAAGAAAGGGCAAATGTCTGGCACGGGTGGGCTGCTTGGCCGGAGTTTGGCAAGAGCCATGATGTGCTCGAAGGTGATGTCTGTTTGCGTGCATACATCCACCAGCTGGACATCCTGAGTTGACCCTTGACCAAGAGGTAGCGGTTGCCGCCGGAGCACCTGGACCACAATAGGATCTTTGGCAGTGCGGAAGGCCTGCACTGCCTCCTCATGACTGGCTCTCGATAAATCTTTCCCATTTACCTAGAAAAGAAAACGACATTACATCATACATCATACATCGCAATCAAGCACTCTTACACTCAAGACAGGTTTGAACAGTTTTCTTTAAGAATACCGCAATTTAAAGATTTAGATCCTTATCTGAATAACATTGTACCATTGTCTGTCTAAATATGAGATTCTAAATGGCTGAAAGAGGTGCATTAAAAACAAATGTACAGGTAGTTCCAGTAATCGTCATTCTGAAATAAAGTATTGTTGATAAGCAATTGTAACTATAGTAACATACATTTACAGTTACATACAGAATGACAAAGCTGACACAGTATAGGTCATTTTCACACACACACACACACACACACACACACACACACACACACACACACACACACACACACACACAAACACTATCTCATGCGTTCGTATAATAATAAATATTTATTTATATTCATTTACAGCTTTATCTTCTAAGTTCTGTCAAGTGACCATGGTATAAATATTATTAGGTGTGCGTCATGTGGTTCTTTGCCTCCATGTCGTGTATTTAATAATTTTTACATCATCACCCAGTGATGGCTTATGCCTTAAATTATAGACATTTTAGAAACTTGTTGTATAAACTGTAACTTAATTAAGTGTATAATACCTATAGTGGAATATCAGATCCAGAAATGACACTGCACATATTTTTATGTCCAGTGTATTATGGAATCATATCTTTTAGACACCAATAGAGCTTCTTTCTTTACAGTGTCAAAAAGTTTACTGTTCAAAGGAACTTTTTTGACTACAGGAAAAAATATTAATCAAATATATTATTCCCAAGATTAAAAAAAAAAAAAAACAAGATTATTACATGTATCACCAAAGGCCCTGAAGGCTTGTATACATAAACCCTACTCTACAAGCTGCTGATCAAACAGAATTCGGAGCAAAAGGAAAACTGGAAGACACACCTAAAACATTCTACACTTTTCTCCACATATAGATTTATGCATATAGCCCTTCTTACAAAAAATTGGGCCATAATTTCTAGCTAATTTTATAATTACATTTACTGTACTACTCTAAATTTTTTGCCATATTTCCTAAATGGACAAGCAGAGATGACAATCCATGGCTGAAGTGAATGGGGTGTGATGGTTGATGAAGGCTAGTGGTTATGTATTCAAATAGCAAGTTGCCTTATGATCTGTCCCCTGAGGGCTAGTCTGGCTTTGGTTAAAATGCGAGCTTAGTAAATTCTGCTTTCACCACAGAATATTATTAGAAGTAATGAAAAACATCAATCGTTCTCCGATTCCTGTAGAGTTACAAAACAGGTGCAACCTAATGAAATAAACAGTTCTTCATAATATCTATTAATGCTCCCCTATGTATGAAGATTTAACAGTGCAATCAAATGGATTCAACTCAATATCGCAAAAATCAAGAAAATGCATTAAATATCCAGCAAAATAAACCAAGCATTAAGCATTAAAATTACATGTTTTTTATTAAAAAAATATATTTTTTTGGGAGAAGGGAATACTTATTGCCTGCAGTCTCACCACTTTCACCAATACATTTTAGTTTTTATGTCGACCATAATTCAAGTTTGATCCTGATTAGCTATTGAAACATCCATCCCTGCAGCTAAATGAATAATAAAGCAATTGCATGCTTCCCAGGAAGCCATAAATACCAAATTATTAATAAAAAACAAAACAAAAAACAGGAATTGTTTTCAATAAGGAAGAGTGCACAAATAGAATCTCTATAGTATCATTGAAAAAGTATGATCTCCTTTAATGGTCAGTCTCACTCAGAAGCTACGCAGCCGGTACCTCTATTTACTCACTTAGTTGAATATCTTTGCTCAGCACATGGCGTATATATGGAGAAAAGGCTAAGGGTTCATTTAGCCCGGTAATTGGGAGCCAGAGCGAGAACAATACGGATGAAATACTCCCGTGAATAGGCTTTGAAACACAAGATAAGAATCTGCACCTCAAATATGGTCAACCCAGCAAAAATCCTCCCCACCCCACCACCAGCCTTCTTTGCTTTACACTGCGTTTTCCCCAGCATTTTTTCTCATTCAGATTTTCACAAAAGAAAAGATAGTTGGAAAGAAAACACAGAGAGAGAGAGAGAGAGAGAGAGAGAGAGAGAGATAGAGAGAGAGAGAGAGAGAGAGGAGAAACTAGCACATACACAACAGATATTTCCATATTCAAATAATGGCTATGATATACGATATAATTATTCTATATTATGATGCACGACTTATAATTTCATTGGTTCTCTGTTATACGTGATCTGCCCAGCCACAACAGCTGACTATGTGAGATCACTGACAGATCCCACAAGAGTAATTTCTCACATTGCTGCCAACAAGAGACATTTCCAATAACACTCTCTCTAAAGATGCTTCTTCTCTCAGTCGAGTGACCTTTGTGTAAAGCAATGTTGCATTAATCAGCTAGGCGATAAAAGTAGGTCAAATCTCCAGAGGGGCATTCACGACAAACATGAGAAGAGAGGGAAAAATGGAATCAACACAATCACAGCCACTTGGCTCTACTACTTTACTCTTCTATTTCCATACAATTTTTCTCTTTGTACCTCCTTCGAAATTCTTTTTTTTTTTTCTCTTTTTTTGCTAGTCAGCATTCAGAGCCTATTGTTGTGGTTGTGTGAAGCGCCTCTGTTATGGCCCAGCACACGATTTCTGAGGCAGCGAGATTTCAGACAAAGAAGTCACACTAGATAAATGAGCATGCCTATAGCTTACGGCAGGCAGAGAGAAAAAATGAACATATTGTAAATGCTAGCATTGGCTTTTTCCAGCTTCTAGCCTGATAGCAGATGTGGCCTTGCTAAAGGAAAAGAAACAGTTTTTACACAAAAACAAAAATAAGTTTCTTGTTTATTGTTTAGATCTGCTCCAGATGGACTGATTAATTCCCATTTGCAGGATTCAATATGAATAATTCTAGGAATTGCAGGCATGTACCAGGCCATGCTGTAAGCATTCTGCTACCTTTTAGTGAATTAGCGCTAACAATGTCGTTCTAATGCCACACAGATGTTCAGAGTAACTTACAAGGACAATGTGTGCAGAGAGTATAATGCAAATATGGGCAAAATACAGTTCATCCTCTGATGTGGTCCTACTTCAGGTGAAGTATTTTTAATTCTATAGTTACACATAATGTATACAGTACATGTTGGTAAAATGTAAATAAAGATGCATTACTTTTTAGAGATTTACTACAGAAGTACATCTTATGTTAATACCTGTGTGCCGACATTAACGCAAATGCATCTCTATTGCTGTGACATGGATCAGGCAGACATGTCAATGCTGGAATCATTCAATTGTTGTTCACACAATTCCTTAAAATACACCAATTCCATCTTATCAATTGTTTGGAGCTAAACTTACTCATGCAAACTATAATATCCAGTCACGTATAGACTCCAAATGCAGCGTTGTCCTATATTTTACTTTCAACCTTCTGTTTTTATTTTTTTTACAGAATTTGTCCTCTTTGGCTGTTTTCTGACTAGAATATTGTGTATAATTTGATGCATTTGCCTGTAACTGCATCTGGGAGTTTGGTTAGTATAAATTCACAGGATAGCAAGGCAACTCAACAAAAAAATACATTTGTGGGGTTCAAAAGCATCTCAGAAACCACTCTTCAACATTAGCAGAAAGCATTTAAAGGCATTTACACACATTCATAAATACACAGTATGTGCATACTGTAGAGAACTTATAGGTCTACTGTACCTGGCACTTAAACACACTTACTACTGCATGTCTTCAAAAAGGTTAATTGCTTATAGTCTACATTACTAATCAGGTGTCACTGTCACTTAGAAGAAAATGGGTTCCCTTTTTGGTCTGGTTCCTGATGTCCTTTCAGGAGGTTTTCAGGAGGCAAAGTCTCCTTTGGCTTGCTCATTAGGGAATTAAATCTATACCCGTACTTTTGTAATGCTGCTTTGTGACTGTGTCTATTGTTAAACATGCTATACAAATACAGTTAAACTGGATTAGAGACCTTTACAACAATTAGCAGCTTAACCAGATAAGACCTGCAATTCAAAGAAAAGAATAGACTCAGCAGTATCGAATAGGACATGAAAGACTGAAAGGTGCCCTTGCTGTAGGGTCACTTAGTGGACAATCACCTAAAATTGTAGGGTCCCATTTTAACCCCTTATTTTTCTAGGAAGGATCAAAACACACCAATTGACCAACTCTTCCTAGACAAAAAACTTGGACCAAATTCAACCACAATTTCTTCCTCCAGCAAGCAGCAGTGTTTCCAGCAGGAGGTTGATTATATGGCTTTTCCACAGATGCTTATGGGTTCTCAATGCTGCCCTTGAGATACTTCTTAGCATAATCCTTAAACTTGACATAATTAGCATCACCCACATGTTGAATACTTTCAAAATCTGAAGTTAAATTAAACTGATGTTAGATCATTTGCACATCACTGGTGCTTTTGTGCGGAACAGTGGACAAAGCGATGGAAAAGCCTATGTATGAACAGTGTTAAAAGTGGTAATTTGTGCATACAGGCAAGCAGCAGTAGTGGTTGTGAAAGAACCGTTTTCATGCATAGTCTGATAACACCCTATTTTCACATTCGGAAAATTCACTCAAAACAAACTAGTGTCAATCTAGGAGTAAGCACGGGTCTCTTGACATAAAAATTGTTTCTCGCAAAATCTCACTTTTCCCTCTCAAAAACATCGCTCCCTGTAACTTTCCCTGAATCGCTACTCTATTCATATACAAAAGGCATGCTGAATGGAAAATATTTCACAATGACTTTCTGTGGTGCTTCCATTGTTGTAAAGTATTTGTGCCCTGTAGATGTGCGATGCAGAGTCAGGCGATTTTTTAATAATATCCTAGCAAGAATATTTCAAAGCTCAAAGGTTGAAATGCAGGTTTTTGATAACACGTTTTGTTAATTTGTCAGGCTATGTAGCTTATAATGTAGAAAAAAAAAATTTAATTTCAATTTTCTACCTTGAACAAATCCAATAACACTGAAATGAGGGTTTTTATTTTTTATTTATTTTTTTCCAAAGATAATGCAACTGACAATTTATATATATATATATATATATTAGTGTATTTTAGCAGCCCATCAGATCAGTTATACTATTGTTTACTAGACTCTGATCTCTGATCTCTGAATATGACACCATTATCCAGTTCACAGGGGAGAGGCTGAGTAATATGACTACACTGTGTCTTCAGATCGAAGTAGACTCTTACAGCATTATAAAAGCAATAAAAATTAATAAATAAAACCTGCTCATACACCCAGGGGCTGAAGCATGCAACTCTACACAGACAATCATCCTGAGATATAAAAGTAAGCAAATTTAAACACAATGCATGCGTTCGATATGACACTGCATTTTCTTCTATTCATTTTTGATGAATCAGCAATTGTCTTAGTTTTCACACTGAACAAAGGAACAGTAGGTGTCAGATGTAAGGGGGAGGGGTGTGTCCGGGAGCCCACTCTGTGCACTACGCTCAAGTTGCCTGCAGTTGCTGCAGTCCCATTTGCTTCTGACTCGACTGAGCACCTCTCAAGTGACCAACTATGCTCCACTGACTCACCCTTTTGTATCCCAGAAATCAATTTACATTTTCATAAATATTATCCAGTGTTGATGTGTGAGGCACAGGGCCGCTTTAACCGAGGATTGGTATTAAATTGAAGAAAAAGACGTAATTCCCTAGTGGGAAGAAACACCCTGGTCCGAACTAGCCGCTACTGTGGTTCCATTCAAGCAGGCTAAATGACTCATTTCAATAATAAGTGTCAGACTAAAATGCGATGAGATGTGTGGTACAGTAAAGATGATATGAGTACATTAATCATACGGTTGGGTTTGGGGGGTGGGGTTTGAGTGGCCGCTTTAGCGATCCCTGCCACATGCCGTGCTGCTCCACTGACACAGAACTGGGAAATAAAAACTGTGAGGAGACCGCAAGGGAAATCTGAGAGGCCCACTGCATCACAACATCAAGCAGCCAAACATCTCGCCTTTCACCCCACAGCAGCATAAAACAAAAGAGCAGCACAACAGCTAGCTATTGTATACATTAATAGAGCCTGTTCAACTCAGTAACGTTAAAATAATTTTCTTGCTCATTCTGAGCATCCTGTGCAGTGTCTTAATATTCTGATGGGGATGAGGATTTTTGAGTTGAAATAGTTTGTGAATGGGAAACTTGTCTTCATCAGTCGATCAGGATAAAGGACATTAACTGGACAAAAAAATTATAAAATGTATTTACATTTTCCTTCTTTTACATTTACATGCCCTTATCCAGAGCGATGAACAAAAGTGCTTTGAGTCTCTAGCAAGGAATAAATCTACACTGGTATTACAAACTTAATATAAATATAACTCAAACTCTTTTGATCTACTATTCAGGCTTTCTAGATCAGGCAATGGCATACATATGTTTTGAGGCTTCGAAGGAAGCATTTTAGTATTGCTACATTACATTTGGGGTTTCATCACTAAAACTTGAACTAATTTCTGCCAAAATGTCTGACGTTCACACGCATTGCGAATACACAGCAGGGGTGAACAAATCGGTAGCCAAGGATACCTACATAGAAAATAATTTCGAGCAAAACTTAAATACCTTTCAGAAGTAACGGTCAATTTAACAAATTTAAATATAAGAAAGATGCTAATTTGAATATGTTCAAAAAGATTATGGCTTGGTGAAAAAGTGGAGAGAGCCTGGTTAAAAGAAATAATTAAACACTAACCTGAGGTAAACTTTACCCAAATTGGTGATAAAGCAGTTACTGGGACTAACATATGGTGGTATAGTTCTTTTCTTCTATCACTGTGAAAAATTTCTTTTCCCCCAAATCCTCACTGCTTCAGAGCCAGTTGGTAAAACTTGCTCTGCTGCAATAGACTTGATACCTTTTAATAGTCATGATGTTTTCATTATAGTGTTTAGGAACATAAAACACTTAAGTGGGTGGTAGAAACTATGAAGAGAAAATTCTGATGGCTCATTCTGATGCTAGTGGACAGTGACGCCCCGCATGGATGCGTTTTATAGGTTAAAGTCTCTGACTGGCTCTATGTTGGAAGGAATATGAAGAAATAGGCTGTTCTTCGCAGTTGGAGAAAAGAGCTGTACCACTGTACCACTTGCAAGCAATTTGCATACATTTAAACTTCAAGAGTCACTAACATTTGCTCTTCTGCTTGTTGCCTTTGGAGATTTTCTATTTTTAGTAAAAAGACGGCTGATTTGTGGGTGGATCTACATATATTCTGTAGCAGTAAGAGTGTGAGTGCAGCTGAGTGTTATAACTATGTTTCCTATTTGCTTTACTGTAGTTAGTGAAGAATTCATTTATTCATTTTTTCTATACCTTGTAATTGAGGTGAAGTCAATCACAAAGCACCATGTGCACACATTTATGCAGTGCAACACCTCTGAGTTCAATCCACCTGCTTGCATGTGTTTGGAAGGCAGATAGAAACCAGAGATCCCACAGAAAACTCATGTGGACACAGAAAACACACTAACAATAATCTTATTGAGCCACACACCCTGAAGCCATTAACTGTCTTGCTACAGTTCCTCTCCTTGCTAATTGAACGATAAGAATGACTGAAAAACAAGTTATGGAATTGAATTAGTGTTTTGTTTTCCTTAAAGCAGTATACTGAGTTTTAATTGATTGCAACAACCATTCAAAAGAAATCATTTCCAATTTAAAAGCCCACTTGTGGTCATAAAATGCATGCTTATTATCATGCATGAGATCGCTTTCTTGGTTAGTCCGTCAAATCATCCTTTTTAACCCAGGAGTTTATTCAAACCAGGCGTTAGTGTCTAAGGTTTAAATATATTCTCATTTTATAATAAACCTGCCAGGGTTTCTTTTCCAAATATTTAAACGTGACGTAAAATTCGAAGATGGTAAACAAAGCCCTCAGGAGGATCTCATATTCAAACACACACAAACTGCAACGCTTCTCCTTTCTTTCGGAAGTAGCTCAGTCTCACTACATCTTCAAATATTGTTTGGGGAAAACACATTCCAACTGAGGTGCCCTACAGCATATAATGTGCAACCTCTATTGAGAGATTGTGTGTGTGTGTTTGTGTGTGTGTTAATATATGTGTGTGTGCGAGACAATTTTAAAAGCCTCACTGATTCTCTGCACATTCATTTGCACATCCGCGACCACAAAGTGCACCACGCAGGAGGCAATTAGCATCATGTGAGCGATATTTACATAGTGCCAGACACATCCTCGCTCACAACAAAGATGCTTCATATGACTGGCTGTCTCTCGCCCGGTTAGTTCTCTTCTCATTACAGCACAAACATGGGTCACGGGGTGGCCGTCAGAGCACACAGTGCTGTAATGAGCGTGCAGGGCACCAAGGGTCAGTCAGAACCCCTGCTGGTGGCCCTTGATGCTTACTTGCAAATAATTGGGAGTACTGTAATGTGCATGGAGGTGTACACTGAGAGAATCAAGGTGGGGGAGACAAACAAACAGAGGAGCAGAGAAAATAAATAGTTACAAATAAATGAAAAACTGACTATTTGTATAGCACATGTTGGGTGTATCTGTTATATAAACTTGCTGCCTATTTAGAATCTATACTGAGACAGGAGTTCTGAATTGAACATTTAACATTTGCTTAGAACATGCTGATATACCTCTGTGAAAGACTTTTGCTGCCCTAAAATAAAGTTGGAAAAAGCATAGTCATGAAATTGCACAATACATTTTTTATTTTTTTTTAAACAGTTTTTTGAGACCCAACAACACTATTTAATTTAATTACATTTTTCAGTAACCTGGCAACATGGCAATGCTGTCAAAACTCATCTCAGTAGGTTTCCATACAGGTCCCTTTGTAGATATCAAAGTGCTTCCTTGTAAGACACTGATTTATGAGACAGTGTAAGAAGCTAGGCTTCAAGACAGCTTCTGTTTTGGGGCATCGTCAACGACATTGTTAAAGCAATGGAAAAGCTCTAGTAAATCAAATATATCATCTGAACTTCCAAACAAGTGATTACTAAACAATCCTGTTTGGTTTCATGAATCTCATAAAAATATCATCCAGTTATTTATAAAAGCCTATCACCAAAGTAATCCCCAATTTGCCTCCCAAATCATCCACAATCCGTAACTGAAATCTGTTCACACCATTTTTTTAAATTCAGTGTCTATTAACAGATGTACAGCAGAATAAATCTGCAGGGATCAAAAACAAAATACACACACACACACACACACACACACACACACACACACACACACACACACACACACACACACACACACACACGGCATATATGAACAGTCTTTCTATATGCTGCTATAAAGCCAGGACTACTCGGAAAAGCAAAGTGAGCTTTGTGCACTCATTATTCATGCGTCTTTGTCTCTGTCTGTCTGTGTCCCTCACGCAATTTTAAACTCCCTTTAAGATCTTAATTTCTGGGTTGGAGACAGCTGGAATGTAGCAGCATTCAGACACAATCTGACAGGAAAATAGTTGATTCTACATCTTTGTCTCCTGTCACTCGGATAAATTAGAGGTTATAGGCTTGGAGGTTAACAAAGCACTGTGCCAGGGAGTCGTGCTGAATGTGCCAGGAACACAATGCATATTGTCTACAAGTGCTTTTGTCACAGTGTGTGGAAAAATATGAGGACCATGAGGCCAGGCATTTCTCTCATGATAGAGTAAATTTGGACTGCAACAAATAATTGAGTGAGATTCCAAAAGTTGCCAAATAATTTCATTGTAGTTTAGTTGGTCCATGTTATGATACACACACACTGTGTTTCATTTAAACCAAAAAATGTTGAATTGATAATTCAATTCAGAGTAATGTTTTTGTGATCAACATGACAATCCTTGCAAACACAGTGTCCCGAGTTTAATCTTGTTTAATACCCACTGGATTGTGACCCAAATTTATAATTATATTTGCCTTTCCTAACCTATCCAAAAGAAATATATTGTCCTACTGTGACTATAGATTGATTGATGGGCTGAAAATGAACCCATGGTCTCAAATGAATGGTTTGTGAGACATCATTTTCTCTTCCATGCCATAAAGTCAAATTCATTTACATTGTGTTTCTTTTATTTAGATTTGCCATATCAAATTAATACCTGAACTTTTAATACATTTATGAGGGTCAAGATACTATTTATGCAGTTTTGGATAGAAGAGTCCATGTTAGAAGCTATTTGATTGAATTAAATATTCAAAATATTTATTTGATAAAGTGTAAAATATTGCAATGTATTCAGTTTTCTTTACTTTTCCTCATATGTTAAATTGCCCCTTTCCTTTCAATGATTCCAATCACTAAAAATGAAGACTCAAACCCAAATATTTTAGTTGCTCCCGCATTAAAATGACTGCCTTGTGCAAAAGAAAAATAAATTCAACACTCAAGCGTTAGCCAGAGAGCCTGTGGATACTGGCCTTTATTTTGAATTCGGCTGATAGGTATTGAATGACTAGTAACATGTAAATGCAAAAATGTGTGCAGAAGCAGGAACAAAGTAAAGCTTTACAAAAAATATACAAAAAAGTGTACACCACATGGCATGATAATGTGGCCTGTTTTTAAATACTGTAGTAATATTTTTTAGCTGATTGGATTGGAAAGGTGCATATTTTTACTTGTCACATGTACATTATAAGAAATTCTGTCTTTACATATCCAATTGATATTAGGAATTTGGGGTCAGCCATAATACAGCACCCCTGGAGCAATGAGGTTTGAGGGCCCTGCTTAAAGAGTGGTAATTTAGCAATGCCAGGCCTTGAACCTCCAACCTTCCAATCAGTAACCCGGAGCCTTAAGCACTGAGCTACCATTTCATTTTTGGTATTAAAAATACTAATGATCCAATTAATTAAAAAAATAGTTGATTTCATCTATAGATTAAATTTTCACAAATGCACTATAACATTTCAGACTAGTTATACTTCAAGTTATACTCTGGCTCTGGTATTAAACTGTTCATCAAATGAACAAAGTTTCTTTTTCTGTATTCAGTGTTAGATGACCGCTTAAATCAGAAAAAGATGTACTCTTTGTATGCTGGTCTCTAAAAATTAATCTCAAAGTCCAAAGAGTTCAAAAGTCAGTTTTTAAAGCTGTAGAATTTAAACTAAAAGAAAAACTGTAATTGGCAAAGAGAACAAATACTCTAACATTTTATTTAGAGATTTTGTACACATGGGTCATGACTGATGCATAACACAAACATGAAACAAAATTACTTTAAAAAGATCAGCTTCATACAGACCTGATACAGTACATGACCTACAGTAGGTTATGTTCAGAAATACACAAATTGAATAGTGTCAGTTCTATAAGACATGTGGTATGTAATTTGACACACAGCTTTGATATGTAATGATTTGTCTCACACAGCCATCAGATTAACTCACCCAGTATGAGGATGTTACTTATAAGAATATACTTTTAAACAAAATGTTACGTTTGAACGACTTTTCTGAGCATGTTAATTCGTACTGTAATTAATCATCATTCATTTATAGCAGTTATGTCTGTTGTGTTATGCAAGACTGAATCAGGGCTATTCTGGAACACTGTCCTGTACATAATTACACTTTATACACATTTATCTCACACCCACTGTGCAGTTGTGGTTACAGACAGGCCACAGTGGCAGCAAATTAATCCTTCTTTATAACACACACACACACACACACACACACACACACACACACACACACACACACACACACACACACTTCTTATTATTATTATTATTAAAACACCCCTATATTACATCAGCAGTTTACCCCTAAAAGTCTGAGCAGTAAAATAAGTACTTCTAGAACAAGAAGAAAATGTGTTTGACAAGCTGATGAGAGTATGGCAATACTTTGTTTCTAATAAGTTATATTAAGTATAAATGCTGGCCTTATTTATACCATGATTTGCTTCTCTATGGAGTCAGTAGTGGCATCACGTTCGGTGCCACATCATCCCTTCCGGGACCTCAAGCGTTGTTGCAGTTCCATCATTCAAACTAAGACATTGAACAAGTACAATGGTAGGACAGAAAGAGAAATAGACTGCTAATATATCTTACTGATGTATTGCACCTGAGCAGAGGGCAGGAGTAGATCAGCAGATAAGGCTCGGTGTTTGCGATCGGAAGGTTGAGTTCAACTTTGAGGATTGTGTCACTGTCGGGTTTTTGTGCCTAACTATTACGGAAGCTCAGACACAGGGCTAGATAAGGTTTTGCCAAGAGCTATAATTTACAGTATTTGCTGATTTGTGAACATCAAATGAATAAATATAGGAGTAAACATCGAATTCCAAAATATTCACAAGGCCTAAGACATATTACTGCACATTTAGTTTTGCTTAGCTCAAATCTCAACATGGCAACGTAACCTTGAAGTTGAGTAGCTTAGCAGGCACTTTTCCAGCTGAAGGAGTTCTCAGTAGAAACGATGACCCTGAAGGCATAGTTGCATTTTTTGCATAATGCAGCTCATTGCCTCAAAGATTTGTAGACTTGCACTCAGATTTCATAGCGCTTTTCCGCTACAAATCCCTGCTAGATAATTAAATCAATTACTTGAATCATTAGGATAAAAAAAAGTAAGTCACTCTGTATGCTAGTGAATTTAACATTTTCGGCTTAATGTAATTCGTTTTAGACGTGTTCTACTCCAATCACAGCTAGCGTTCAGGATTATTATGGAAATTAATAATCATTTTCTGGAAACACAATTTCCACATACAGATCCTACAGAAAACACACTTTAGTGAAAATACCTTCCAGGGTTTTTCAGGCATGTATTCATTTTGTGCCTGGTGTTTATAGTTATAAATATGTCATTATAACTAGATTAAATCACAACCTCTCTGAATCCTGCAATGGATACATTGGGCAGCATGAATGTATTCATTGACTGAATGCATAAAGAGATCAAGCTGGCTGGTCAGTGTATGTACGTGTGTATTTGTGTGTGTGCTTATGGGGGATCTCGGTCCAATTCTGCTGGCAGTTTGAACACTAATAGCTCTAATAAAGCATTGTTTCTCAGAGGATTCACTGCTTTATTCACGTTTTTTTTTTTCCCAGACAGCAGGTTGCAATAAGCCAAAACTCCCACTTTAATTTCCTCCTCATATTCACATGCCTGATTGACTAATGAATGCATCTCCCACTAAAACGCACTCATGCACAGCTCGTGCTGAATTGTTATGATCGAATTTATCTTTAAGCAGCAATTTAACAATCAGAAAATCCTAGCACAGCAGCAAGATTGTGAATGGCTCCTGAGGAGACGAGGTGTCACAAGGGGTAAACAAGGGGTCAAGCATGAGGTTAGGCACGTATACACCAAACATTAAATGACAGGCTGAAGCAGTGAGCACGGCTAAGTCGAAAAGTGGAGAACGAGTGAAAATGATAAAAGTCAATATCTGAATTTATTTCATATTCACAATATAAGCCTATTTACAACCAAAACATCTGCTCTACTAAGCTCATATCCAGGTCTCAGTAGATGCATGTCATGGCTCACTCTGCAATACACTGATCATTTCTGCACACGTGCCAGATTGCCATCCATATTTTTATAATAAATCCTCTTTTTTTGTAGGATTTGCATATTACCTACTGAGCTATTAAGTACGAACCAGGTCTTCTTCAGCATTTCCCTCTGTGAGCAAGCAGACAGTCTAAGAGGCTGCACTGCGGACATCCGTCTGCTGACCTTGCCCCGGCACTCGGCACCACTAGCAGGTGCTTAATTGTTAGACGACTCTGCCAAGCGTATGGGGAAAGCCCTGTCATTAATGCTGAACACTGAACTCAGCATCAGGTAAAAAAAAAGTCTCCTCTTTGACTCTCAGACTTTCAACGTCAATATCGGAAAGCCATCAGCACATCCAGGAAATGAAGTCTGATTTCTTTGTTCCTTAGAGGAAGTCGGAGCGATTATATGCAGTTAGATCAGAGCGTCACTTGGCGTGAAAGGCAGCACCACATGGAGCCACAGAAGCACCAGGATGAGACCAAATGGCTTCCGCAATTGGAAAGCAGAGGGCGGTGGGAATTTGGATGGGGGGATGATGGTGGAGCGAAGGTACATCTGTTCCAAATTCATCTTGTGTTTCATAATGAGGCAAGCCCAATTGGTTCAGGAGCAAAGCGTCTGTTAAAGTGTGATCTTTCAGACAACAACAATTCAACTGGACAGCGCTTGGCTTGACACAAGTGGTAAGACCATTAATAAACCCACAACAGATATGAACCATATTGCAATGGAGGCCTGAATGTTTAAAAAAAATTGCATGTCCAACACCTAATTTGAAGCATACAATACGAAGACAGATGGAGACAAGCTGAGTTTAACTCTGAACAACATGCTAAGAGAGTCTGGGATGCATACCACATGGTGGACAGTATCAGTTCAAAACTCAGTGCCAAGACACTGAATGCAGAATACGTTATGCCACATTGGTAAAGATAAACGTTGACTTTCCAATCAAAATCGAGCTCATTTTGCTTCTGTTTGTAGTAAGAAATTACATTTGTATTTATAAACCCTGGAGTTAATGCGTGTCATGGTTCTGGGACTCTAAGCCATTTTATCTATTTACTGTATATGGCCAGATGCTAGGGAATGGATACTTTCATTTCATTTCATGCATCGACTGCCATCAGTGAAAACTTCACAGGTAGAGCTCTCATTTTTTATTTTTAGATTTTACACAAGTGAGGAGGGGCTACTTTCTTGCGTCTCTGAATATGTCAAATCTGGAAGACTTTTCTTTTGAGGCTGTGCGAAGTAAACAGGCAACGGTAGCCGAGTTCTTTGCACCAGCTCCAATGGGATGTTTCATTGCTACAAGGGCTTTTCTGACCCTGAACCGGGTTGTAGAGACCTGTAGGGAGATTTCCAGTGTGGGCTAATGACCTGTAGTCCTGTAGCTGTGGGTTACCCCCACTTTTTGTATTTCTGGCTCATTGCCAGAGTCGATAAACATTTGCTCCAGTGGGTGAAAGCAGGCAAAAAAAAAAACCCTGATCTCCATCTCCATCTCACTTCTGCTTTCTCTGATTGGTGCCATGTATCCCCTTTAGCTGTCCCAAAGCAGCCTTTAAGGAAAGCACAGTTTCCAAATCAGCAGTTCCAGTGCCCTTAGGTGGCATTTTTCTCTACATCCCTGCAGTGCGCAAAACAGACAATATGGTAAAAGGCACTTTATGCATGTCTAGCTTTAAGCAGACACAGTAGTTTCTTTTTTCTTTTACCGGCTTTGTAGCCCAGTTTAAAATCTGGTGTATAAAGCAATACATATTAATTTCCTAGAATTACTACATGTTAGATAATTTTCAATTCAGGTAATGGTGGAACCTTGTGTTGCAAATCCGACCGTATTTACACACAAACACTGTTTTTCTTTTACAATTGTAAACCTTTAAGATTTTTTTAACACACTGGCTCAGGCAAATATTTATCGTCAGTGCTACATCATAAAGCAGGTACTACAGGAATTTATAAGACAGTTTATAATGTATCACGATTGCATCTTAAATTGTTATCATATTTACCATCCACTTATTCGGTTTTATGGGTGGATGGAGGCATCTCCGAGTCTGCTCCAGGCACACTATCACATCCTCACAGGTTTGAGTGATGACTTCTCATTAGGTTCCCTTTTCACTGAGTGGCATCGTAATACCAGAATGCACTTCCTCCAAACATACACGTACACACACACCAAAGGTAACAGATGTGTCAAAAATGAACTGATATAACTAACGATACACAGTGAGCTCATTAAAAATGATAGAAAAATCAATTGTGAGTGATTTGACAGGAGTGAAGTCATTAGGTGTAACGATATTAAACACAAATTGACAGGACCCAGTTATGACAAAAGCCAATAACCAACAAAAATGTAGTATGGGCATAAAAGCAAAATTTTTCTCACGTTTTTACATATTACCTAAGCAGTTACAAGTAGAACACAAATCAGACACAAAATAGTGTTTTACTAACAATAGCCCTTGTGTATGAACTCTGATGTGTAAAAAAAAAAAAAAAGCTCTTCAAGCTGCAAATGCAGAAGAACGACACTACCCTTTATTTTGTTCTTTATCACCTGCTGTCCAAATTAGTCCAGGTGAGCTGCAAAACCTCAGCTATGTACAAACCTCTGTCTTTCCATCAACCCCGTCTGCACCCCTGTGCCTTATCAGGTGGGCTGCAGAGAATGTCCACT
Source organism: Silurus asotus (assembly GCA_024362625.1). Classification (NCBI taxonomy): domain Eukaryota; kingdom Metazoa; phylum Chordata; class Actinopteri; order Siluriformes; family Siluridae; genus Silurus; species Silurus asotus. Next base: position 429,836 of record MU579904.1, on the reverse strand, counting down.
GACCTGGAGGCTGACATGCAGAATGAGCCTCTCATCAGGGAATCTGTGTCCCAGAGCCCAGCCTCACCAAAGCAAAGCATCTTCCATGATTGCTCTTTATCCCTGGAGCGAAAGAGCAGGGTGACTTGTGCAGTCCTCCTTATCTCAGACAAATGTTCAGCTCTGCGTTGACATCTAGCACATTTCTCGAAATGTCAGAGCAGATATTGGACTGGAGATATGTCAGGGGGAAAATAAAAAACACATAATGTGCAGCTATTGACAAATAGAGCTGATAACAAGCAATACTAGTTTAAAAGATATCTGAAGTATATTCACTCAAAGTAGTAACATTGTATGTTTTATTCAGCGGTTATACATCTTCTATAGACCTACATTGTGACAGGTATGCCATAATATCACACTTTCAATCAGCCACTGCACCAAGCCTTGTGTTTATTTTCTCATTGTCTGTTCAACACCACTTGCATATTGACTCAATGTTGTCTCTCTGACACCTGTCTATAGTGAATGCTTATTTATAAATGCTTATTTTCATGCTTATTGTACTCTTGTTCCCTGGTCCACATTTTCTGGTCTTTGTTTTTTTTTTATTAATTTGGTGATGTGTGTGTGATTTTATTTTGTGGGTAAATGTGCACTTATTTTGCAAATAATTTTTGCACTTGCATCCCCTTCCCTCATATTACATGACACAAGGGCTATGTGTGTTTAGAATAAGGGAGTTTTGTTATGAAGAATGGTCTTGCATCTGAACTTGAAACAAGGTCATAACACTTCAATAAAAAGCCTGGATTTTGTTCCCCTTGCTCTATAAAGACAAACATATCAAACCTGAAGATAGCTGTTTGCTTTTATTATTGACTTAGATATTGTTACATTTGCATTTATATACTGATGACCTTTTCTTACATTCAAATAGCATAATACCAGTGACGATCAAACTTCAGATTTTGGACGTTAAGTACGAAAAAAGACGAGAAAGAAAAAAATTTTAAAAAGCTAGATCTCTATTCGAGGGCTCACTTTTATACTTTTATATCATAGCAAGAACCATTAAAAGATCATATACATGGAGTGTAAAATGTAAAAATGTGAAACAAAAGGCATATACACAGACAATTATATAAATCAAATCCAAACCTTTAACCCCACCCGTAAAAGCCATCAGATATCGAAACTAATTCACCACTTAACATCTTAATAATCACTCCTCTTACCTCACAGTCACAATCCCTCTCTCCTACACAGCCTAAATGAGAATAATCAAACAGACGGCAGTTCTTGTTTGTTGCCAGTTGACCAGCCAGCCCCATATGTGATTTCATTGGACTACGGTGTATGATTTCAGTTTTATTCACTGTTCAATGCCCAGGGCCAATGCTGCAGAGGATGTTGTCACCCCAACACAAGCACGGCGAGCCAGACACTTCATTACACCCCAAACAATCCCTTCACTATGATTTCCTCCTAGCCATAAAGGAGGGAGATTGCTGCTTTGAAATGCATAAAGTGCCATTTATGAGAAAGGGGTTGCTACAGCTTCCCACCACTGAATTTAATAATGTGTCTCTGCCAGTAAAAAACAGAAAATATGGCGCAACATTTCATTTATAGCCCTCCAAAGAGAAGGTGAACAATACGATGACATTGTAAAGCCACGGAGGCTGACGTGCCCTTTGACCATAATGTCTGACTGTCATTAAAAGAATACAACAGCTGTCACTTAGCAGCTGTTTTGCAATATTGGATCAATAATTTGAGAACTGTTGACAAAACTGCCAATACTGAAATTCGTTAATGAACGTTACTTACACTGTTAGTTTCAGCCGAGATTTCAAAAAGAATCTCAACTATTCTATGAATTCCTATACCATCAAGACATGGTATGTATGTACTGTATGTATGTACTGTAGGAAGCTCTAGGTAGGATAATTCTTTTTAGAATGCAATTATACTGAAAAGCTGAAAACATATTCTGACCAGATGCTCTTCCACAGACAGTTCAGAGTGATATGTCATGGATTTGGTGCATGCCTGCAAAGGTCAGTGCTGCTCTTACAGGGATAAGTAAGAGGTGCTAACGCAAAAGGGCAATTCGACAGTTCTCTCTTAAATCCTTATCTCATCCTGCTTCCTGAATGAGATTTTCAAAAAGTGACTTATAAAGCTTCTTGACTTTATATCCAGCTATAGAGTGCACATTGATGGCAGATTGTACCTCGGAATTACACACACACACACACACACACACACACACACACACGCACACACAAAATTCCAATAAATGATGAATCGCAGCTAAATAATATTCAAAGTCCGAAGGCTATTCACTGTCAATATCATATGAACTAGGTAATATAAAGTGCATTGTAAAAGCATTAATCAAAGGAATACACAAAACCAATGACCAATGCACTGAGGATATTCAGGAAATGCACGCACACACATGCTATGAGCGTTCACCTACGCAATACCCGCTAGCTGTACAGTGCTTGCTCCACTAGACAGGCGAGTCTTTGTTGAAATACAACACCTAACCACATAAAAGCAGAATTTTGACAAAAGGAACTAAGTTAATCTTCTTACAAACAGTCAATCAAATCTTTCTTGGAGTAACAGGTAATTAAGACTAATACCATGTTCTCTCACTTCCTAACACCCACACACAGCTGTTCCCACACCTGCAGTAAACTCTGGCTAGTTTTACAGTTTGTGTTTGCTAAAAAATTTCCATAGTAAATTATTTATGACACTGTATCTGTTTCATTTGATTAAGTTGTTTATCACCGTGTTGTCCTTTCCACTTTTTTGTCCCTTTTGAATAGATATAATCGTCTGATCTTTTTCCAATATTTAGCTGCCCAGTTTCAGTGATCTCCTGCCTCCTGTAGCTTCAGATTCCTGTTCTTTGGTGACAAAAGCAAACCCTGACTGGATATCCACCTGTTTATCCCATCTGCCTCAAGGTCTGATGTGTTGTGTGCTCTGAGATGCTTTTTTTGCTCAAAAGAGTTGTACAGAGTAGTTATTTTAATTACCAAACTCATACTAGCTTGGCCATTCACTTCAGATCTCTCATCAACAAGGCATTTCAACCCTCAGAACTGCCACTTATTAGAAGTTTATTTGTTTTTGCTTTTCACACTATTTTGTGTCAACTCCAGTGACTGATGTGCCAGAAGATCAGCAGATTCTGAAATCCACAAACCAGCCCATCTGGCACCAACACCCTGCCACGGTTGAATATGCTGACATCAATTTTTTCACAGCCTGGTGATTGATGTAAATATTAACTGAATCTCTTGACTCGTTTTTGCATGGTTTTATGCACTGCCATGTGATTGCATGAAATACAACAGAGTTAATGTCAGAGTGTTAGTTCTTAAAGCATTTCTACTGCATCTTACAATCTAAATTGACTGACCATCCATCCATCCATCCATCCATCCATCTATCCATCCACCCATCCCAAATTGTGGGTATGGGCAAGCTCCCTGAATGATCAGCAATTTGGAATTTTCTTTTCTTTGAACACTTCTTATTAGTCTAATTCCTTTACAAGTCTTGGAAGTGCATCTTTAATTAAAAAATGAATAACACAGTTATTAATTACTATTTAGAAACTTTTCAATTAACATGTACAAGTCAATCAAACAATTTAGGCTATTTGCACTTACAGTTTAAAAGTTTTTTAAACACATGTCTATGTTAATTGTATATGAACTGTATATGAACAATAAAATCTCCCCTAAATTAATTTAATCCATTTAACTATGAACAAAATTTAAGTAGAGGGTTCACATCTTTTATAATAACCCGAAATAAAACATTTGTCCTTTACTGGTTCACTTCAAACAAGATAAATGCAAAAAATATGTCTGTATTCTTTCTTAGTTCTTTGTCTGTCTTTATAGCTTTCTTTAAAAATCACCTGTTTCTATATTGAATCTTTAAGAACGGTTAAGAATGCGATATAGAGTGGGGCTGCACTAAACATTTTCCATCTTCAATGAATGTGCTCATATCTTATGAAAAGACTGACATTTAACTCATGATTTAAACTACATCAACTAGGAATATATTTGGTGAGGACGCAAGACTGAAAGCTAGTGCTCTGAAGGTTTGATGAATCATACAGGCTACTGCAAATAGAGTACTCTGGAAGTCAGTCTGAATATCACACTGGCTATATTAAAAAAGAAATCCTGATTATATAAGGCACTGCAGTGGATTAGATGTATGAGGTGGAGAGAGAGAGAGAGAAAGAGAGAGAAAGATAGGCAGAGACAGAAGTGGGTTTAGGCAAATATTTCTGCCTCTTCTTGTATGCTTATTTTTCTTTTATGAAAGAAGCATCAATAAGATATCAAGACGACACATTCAACATTTTATTTAAAGTAGAATGGAATGATATCTGTTTTCTGTGATCAAGTGCAAGTCTCTCTCTCTCTCTCTCTCTTTTTCTCTCTCTCTCTTTCTGTATCTCTACCTTATATATAATACTTCACTGTAATCTCACAGCTGGAGACAAGAGATCAATCAAGTCAGGCATTCTTCGCTTTTTTTTGTACCTCCTCCTTTGTTCTTTCCTATCAATTTTAATGGCACAGGACCATCACTCAGAAAAAAATGTAATGGGACAAGAAGATGGATGGGAACATTTGTAGCACAGAGGCAAGAGATAGCACCTGGACGTCATGAGGGGTGACCAGTGTTGAGAAGGGTGCAAAGGCCTCGGGCCATTCTTTACACATATATGATCTCATACACACACACATGGTGGGGGTGACCCAAGCAGAACATTCCCCACCAGTGATAAAATCCATTTATCAGAACACACGTCCTTTCACCTGTTTTCACACCTGTCCTTTTCCACATGATAGGAAAGGCATGCCCAGAAGAATTCACTGCTCTTCTTTTTACCTTGTCTAGCTGAGCTTATTATTACAGATTGTGTCACTGCATCCAGGGATCCTACAGGGGGCACTCACCAACAGACTTTTCTGACATTACACACAAGTGTGCGTGAGCGAAACTGTCTCTTGAAAAAAACACATCCCAGGCCGTATGGTAAAATCCGAAAAACAGCTCAAGCTCAAAACACACACAAAGGAATATTTAATGAACGTGATAACCAGACAAAAAAAAACCCTAACAATTCAGAACCCGACCATATTATGCTCAGCAGTGTGTGTCAGTTTCTCATCTCCGAGTCTCTCTAATTAGGCCAAAACAGACACACACCAGTGAGTTTTTACTCCTTCCAGATGCTGAGCGACACTCTCATGTGAAGTGTTCTGCCAGATGTAAACGCATGACAAGTGCAATGGGAAGACAGGGACACAGAATAATAATAAAAATAAAAACAAATCCTTTAACAACTAGTGTTGGGTGTTGAAAATTACCAACAACAGAAGCTTTCAAAACAAATAGTGTATATCAGCTATACTATTTTGAGAGGGAGGGGGGATCTAGTCCATAATCTAGGCCATATGAATCTCAATTAAGGGTATATTAGTAATATTTTTTTTTACTAATTATTACATATACTGCAATATCCACTGTGTGTCTAGTGTGTTTATGAGACAGAGGGTGAGAAAGGAAGAAAGAAGAGTTAAGGAAAGAAAGAGAGAAAGAGAGAGAGAGAGAGAGAGAGAGAGAGAGAGAGAGAGAGAGAGAGAGAGAGAGGGAAGGAGAGAGAGAGAGAGAGAGAGAGAGAGAGAGAGAGAGAGAGAGAGAGATGGACAATCCACTGGCAGAGCTCATAATCACACTAACACAGTTTAGCATGGAGCCTTTCCAATCCTTGAAAAACACTGCATGATTTGCAAGGTTATCATATTACTGATGACTATTACTGGCTGGTCATACGGTCAACTACACACACACACACACACACACACACACACACACACACCACACACACACACACACCACACACTAACAATCCAACGACTGAAATGAATCCAAAACTAAACTGCTTATTTGTTAAAGCCGTTCAATGTACAAAAGATTTTTATTTCAAGTGGAAAAAAACATTTTTATTACCACCACTTGTAATGCTTGTTTAATCATACACTGGAAACAGTACAGTATTTTAATTCGCTGCATTTCATTTTCGCTGTAATATTCATCAACACCTCGCTATTCACTGACTCTCTCTCTTTCTCTCTCTCTCTCTCTCTCTCTCTCTCTCTCTCTCTCTCTCTGTGGTAAGATGCCAGGTGCTGATGTGGCAGCAGTCCCCTGCAGAGCATGAGGCTCTACTTGTGCATGGATCAGACTCATCCTCATCTAACACTCCTTGGTCAACACACACCTCCTGCACCAGGACACAACACACTGCCTTGAGTATAAACTAAATTCAGCTCCCACATAAGAGGAAGCTTTGTCGTCTGAGGCTGACCCGGTTGGAAAGACAAGCCCAGCACTATGTCTGATTCCTGTTACTAATATAAAACAGGAAGGAAGAAGATAACAGTGGAGAAAATAGTTTCTAATCCAATGTTTCACTATTTAAAAAAAGCTCATTTGTTAAGTGTTGCAAATATTTGCTTCAGTCAATTCTAGTGTCCACCTCTAGCCACATGACATCTGTGAAACTTTCCACTGCTGAAATGTGAGCTACAAAATGACACACAATCTCCTCTAAGGGATCAGTGTTTTCCGGCTTCAAAACAACTCGCAGCCCTTTGCCGAAACCCAAATCAATTGGAGTACGATGGCAATTACCCATGCTGATATGCCTTTGTGTACAAAAGTGAAACAGCTTTTTCAAACTCAGGATTGAAAAGTAGTGCTCATGAGTCTGTAATCATAGCAAACTAAATGCAGTTGGGATGGATGGATGGATGCAGGGATGGATAGCTGGATGGATGGATAGCTGGATGGACGGATAGCTGGATGGACGGATGGATGGATGGATAAATTGATGGAGGGATGGATGAATAGATGGATGAATAGATGGATGGATGGATGGATGGATGGATGGATTATTGGTCAGTCAATTCAGATTATAAGATGCAGTAGAAACACTTTAAAAACCAACATTGTGACATTAACACTGTAGTATAAACACTGTCGGTGGAAACTCTGTAATGATCCTTGTTTGTCATAGAATGAGAACGCATACTCACATACCCGAAAGAAAAGGAATAAAATACCTAAAATCAGTCTTTCTGTTCCACACTGTAGAATATTTGACATATACTGTATATAAACTTCAGCAATTCAGGACAAGAAAAAAATGGGCACTGCAATATATTCATTCGATGTACCAAAACGAGAAAATGTGTACTACTGATTCCTAAACCAGAGCACATATTCCAAAGTCGAGCTAGAAAAAAAAATCATACAAGAATTGCTCATATGGACGCACTAACCCCAAACTGTCAGAAGAATTGGGTCTCTTCCATGCATGTGTTGGTTCAGCACAGGTGTTTGGATACGATCTCTGCTATCTCACCAGGGACCTTTTCTTTGGCAAGAACAAATTATCACACTTCCTCTCTAACAGAGAAGGCATACACACACTCACACACTCTCACACTTCTCCCTCATATTTTCCTCTTATATTTTTGCTATTATTTCCTTCCTTACATGGAACAGAGCGGTACCAAATATAACCCTCTTCCTTTGGCAGTGCTTTTTAATCCTGGAATGGAAATTCAGGTGGCAAAATTTCTTTATTGTGCAAAAGTCTCTCTCTCTCTCTCTCTCTCTCTCTCTCTCTCTCTCTCACACACACACACACACACACACACACACACGCACAGTATACATATATGCAAACTGGTGTAGCAGTGCTCTCTCTCTCTCTCTCTCTCTCTCTCTCTCTCTCCTCCATCCTACCTGCGAGATTTCATAAAGCAGTTTGTAATGCTCCTCTCTCTTCTGCAGCGAGCACAGATTGCAGCCCATCCTCGCCGTCACACGTTCGCAGGAGCTCTCTCTCTCTCCCCAGAATCAGTAGGGGGGTCACCCTCCAGGAACGCACACCGTCTCTCATCAGTCTGCCCTGAGCACTTCTACCACACACACACACTGTGCACAGAGAGCTCCGGTCAGCAGCGCATTGTACAAGCACACCAGCGTGGTGTGTCTGTCTGTGTCTATGTGTGAGAGTGTGTGTGTGTGTGTGTGTGTGTATAATGCGATCACAGCAGCAGCAGCAGTAGTAGAAGCAGGAACAGCCGTAGCGATGTCAGTCTCCCACTCGACTCCCCCCTTCTCCGTCACTACCCCACACATACACACACACTCACGCTCTCTCACTCGCACGCTGTGGCTCCTGGTCACATACACAGACACTCCCCCTTTGCTCAAACAACCTGTGCACATGCCTGCTTCATGAATATTGATAAAGGGCCTGACGCGGAGGTGTGGCCAGGAGAGTGGGAGGATCCTGCGGCCCGTGAGGAGCCGCTCGCTCTCATTAAGGCTCTGCCACTGTAAAGACAATGAGACTTCTTTGTGTCAGAGGGACTGAACGTTGCAAGAACATCCATTGGAGCAAATACAAACTGAAAATGTTTAAAAAATATATATATTTTTTTCTTGGGAATGATATGATACATATCTGGAGCAGTTGATTTAGAACAGCCATAAGGATAAATGTCCCTGAAATGGAGAATTGGGAAAATTGATTGGACCACTAGGTCAACCGGAATGACCCAAAGATACACGGCTTACAAGAAAATCCTAATATGCAAAGCTGGTGGGGGGATGGATGGGGGCATTAGGCTTACCACAAATTTTGTTCTGTGGATGAGACAGCTAATTATATTTCCAATATGTGTGCCAACAACAGTGAGGCAAAAAAAAATTGCTGTGTGACTGCAATAAACTGCACCAATTTTTTTCTCTCTCAAGAGACCAGAGATCTGCACATTTGGTTTCTATTGGCTCACAATTTACTGTATGGGTCAAAGTTTGCTTGAGGAAATCATAAAGAAATCACAACTGGTAACGTCTCATGTATCATCCCATTCAGTAATTTTTTATTTTTTTTTATTTGGTTGGGTTTTTTGTTTGTTTCCTTATGTCTTTCAGCTTTTAGTTAAATGATCAATTAGCAATTATACATCCATTGATATTGCCACCTCTGAAAAAACACCAGCACTTTAAGCCCTTGTTTGAACTACACATCCATAATGATGAGCTTGAAAACTAGTTGTTTTATATGCACTTTGGCTCAATATATCAGCAGCAACTTGCCGGATATAAAATGTGCTGAGGCAAACAAAATCTGAGCCCAGGAAAGAGAGGGATGGGGGGGTGACATACTGTTATTGAAACTCAGGAGCCAGTATTGCACTCTTCACAATCAAGTCATCAAATCATCGCTCAAATATATCACTGAGAAAAATATTTCCATCACGGCCTCTTAACGAAGCACGGCTATGGTGGATGAATAAAATCATCTGAAGGAACACAGTCTCATAACATAACACATATACACACTGCAGTGATTGCTGGTGTCATCGTATTATAATAGCATCGCCAGAAACAAGTCAGCAATCAGAGCAGAGGAGGTTCATAGTGGGCTGATAATAGCAGATGCGTCTCTCTGACTGCGATAATTACAGCACAATAGACCAGCAGTGGGGTACAAATCCAGGAGTCCCCTCGGATGCAGAAGGGAATTATAACGAGCTGTAATTGTTAACAAATTGGCCCTGGAGTCAGGAACCACTCACACACCCTCTCACACACACACATATATGTATATGCATGACTATTGTTATGGATAGATGATCTCCCACCAGTTGGCTATCAGACTCTTCCCTCTGGGAGACAATAATCTGATTTAGTGGGCTTTAATTTCCCTCCACAGCTTGAGGCCAGACAGGGAGAGACCTTACCAACTGTCTACAGTAGTCCTAATGCAAGAACATCTAATTCTGGATCTCTAATTCTTATGCAGTAACATATACTGTATATTATATATATATATATATATAAACCTTTTTATATACGAAAAAATACTTTTTTAAATCGATGCATCACATTGTTACCTTTTTTTCTAATGCATCAATGTGAATAAGTGAACCTTGCCATCCCTTGTCTATAAATATATAAAGCTTGTTTTAGCTTGACACTGCCCCTGTGTACAAAGCAAGCTCCATGAAGATATGGGGTACATGGTTTGGAGTGGAAGATCTTAAATGGCCTTCTATAGAGCTCTGAACTTAACCCTTACTGAACACCTTTGGGAAGAATTGAAATGCTGACTGCACCCCAGGCTTCCTCATCCTACATCAGTACTTGGCTTTATTAACACCCTTGTGGATTAAAGAGCACAAATCTCAACAAGCACACTCCAAAATTTTAGTGAAACAGCAATGTGAAATGGGATGTTCAAATTGTATTATTATTATTATTATTATTATTATTATTATTATTATTATTATTATCAGAATTATTGGAACACTTCATTTTTTAAATTTTTTAAAACAATTTGTATACATTTGGGTACCAACAACTGCACCATAGAAGCCATACTTCAGATTATCTCACAAAATGCAGCACTCAAATTTCACCAGCTTCATTAGCATTTTTTGTGACAAAAGGGGACAGTCTAGACAAAACACCTAAATCACACTGTAAAACGTGTTGCTGGGTCATCGTGGGCTGTTTGGAGGTGGTCTAAGGTGAATATCTCCCTGACATGTTTGCTGTGCCAGGGGGTCAGACTTTAAATCAAGTGTCAGTTCTTGCCTTTGAAATATTGAGTTGTTTAAAAATACTTCTAAATCAAGACAGATATGGTTATCACATGGTTGTAAATCATTTTAAAAACTTTTTGGGCCTCAACTTTGCAATGCAATACAATGGTCGCAATATCACTAATCGTGTGTACTTTATATATATATGGTATATAATGATTTTTTTCACAATTTAACAAAGGATTCCAATAAATGATGAGACCCCAGTACATGATATTGATGACATTTACAAGCTAGTATAAGCCTGTACAGATTCTTTCTAAAAAAAAATAAAAAATTTGATTTTTTTGCAGTTGCCAGGCAATACCAGATCCCTGAAGTGGTATCCACTAAAGTGTCAATTTTACATCAAAGGGTCTTGTTGTGCGAGGAGAGAGTACAGAAAGAATGGGGTATGATATTGCATTTCAAGGGCTGCATGCAGCATGAATTAGGATTCAATTTCAGGCTTTAGAAGCTACGACAGAAGGCTTGGAATGTTGCAGCACACATACACACACACACACACACGCACACACACACACACACACACACACACACACACTTGTTCGAAATCTTGTTGTAGACAGATCATAATCGTAAGTAGATTGTAGATGAGATGCATCTTGGGATAGGGTCAGTTTGTGAAGTATTAGCTCAGATCAGATTTTATCAGGAGGATATTGGTATTACAATATTTGCTTATATAGCCTGTGCATCCAATTTTCCACTAGATAAATGCACATCTAGCTACTTCTTTTCCCATAAACTTGGATGTTTTCATCATGGTAAAGCGATACATTCATATTTTCAGGAGCATGAATATATTTAAAGAGTGTTACAGCGATGATATTGGTGAATATTCAAATAGGAAACAGCATTGCTATAATTGTAATGGCTTATTTAATCAGCCTGCAATGATTGCAATCTTTCCTTTTTCCCTTTTCCCTTCTAATGAACTCCATTTTAATGAAAATATACCTATTACAAGTGATAGGATACGTGTTTTCATCACACTCACTAAGCAACCAGCGGCTCACGAGGTGTTTTACTTCTAATCCACAGGCAGTGCCTATAAGGTGACATCTGTCTGCAAAATCAGAAATGCCTAGAGCAATGGGAATAAAATTGTCAGGGGTTGGAAATATAAATAAATAAATTAGGCTGGCATCGTTTTAGGCTGGAAAAGAAACACTGATAATGAAGACCTGGATTGAAATTGATCTCAAATGTCAAGTGTTTCAAATATTATATAGCAGGTTTTGATTTTTTTGTGCCATATTGATCAAAAATTCTATAACAATAACATGCCACATTTAAAGATGCTGGAAAAAACACACACAAAATCCTAACATACCATATGCTGAGTATTTACAGGAAACAGTTCTGTCTGTACACATGCAGACTCAAGCTGTTCTCACTTTTATATAACACTGATATTTGTTTTTATTTTGGTTTCTTGGCCCTCTCCTATTTCCTCTCTTTCATCCATCGTTTGCTAAAGTCTGCCTAAGTAGTGATAACCCGGCCTTGCTCTCCTTTCACAGACTTCCCACAAAGCCGGCTAGGAGAAGCTATCCATCCTCACACCAAGGGTCCTATTACTTTATTTCCTACACTATGTCTTTTGTGAAACCTCGATTTCACGTGTACCTGGGGGCAGGCGGCCCTTCTCTGCTAAACCCAAACACAATGCATCAAAGATTGACCACTGACCCAGCGGTATGACCCACCCAAGGGATAAATGTTAGGACAAGAGAGAAAAAAAAAACCAATTCACTTGTTAGCAACGCCCACAAGTTGGCAAAGAGGAATTGTTCTCCCTCATACCATTGAGTTGTGATGGAGATGTGATCCAGAATGATAAAGAGGAAATATATATATATATTTTTTTTTTGTAGCTGCTCGAACAATATTTACAACAATAATTACAACATGTTGCCTCTCATGCATGAGAAAAAAAAGATATTGCTATTATATGAGTAAAGTGGGTAAAAGCTTTTTAAAAATAAAGGTTCTGTCTCTCTAAGGTCACATGCAATAAATGTAGCATATTCACAGCTGCACAGAGAAAGAGGCATCAGTTACTAAGTTATTTCTTTTCATATGGCTTGTTTGAAGCAACTCAAGTAGGTTACATTTGACACCAAACCAGGACACATCATTTCATCATGCTCTGCCAAAACTTTGCTCCAAATTCCTTTGTGCTGCAACCAGCAAAAGACTGCAGTTGTAAATATTTAGTTAAAAAACACATCTCTGAGGTCTTTTATATTCACCCTTCATGCCTGACTCGCTGCTCGCTTCGATCGTGGGCCTCCCACACAAGGGTCACAGCATCTCAACATTAATGAACGACTTCAGTAACATAAGATCCTTCCAGACTGAGCTCTCCAAATAGTATATGCTTCTAAAATAAAGCACAAATAGAAAACCGTGCTCTAAAATATACATGCATACATACTTGTAGGCTTTTTTGTAAACTTTAACCTATATGAGAATACCAGATTTCAGCCCTTTTTTACTCAACTCTCCTCTAAGTTGAAGAAAAATTACATGCTGTGGGTGTGTTCAACAAAAGTTACAGCAAGAGCTATTTGACACAATATACATTTCTATTCTAAAAATGATTGCTAATTAATTTTAAAATTTATCAGTTGTTTTATGTTATGAAGCACATTGTGGCATGCTGAGTCACATGCCCTCGTGTTCCAAACAGAGAATCATGTTTCAGGCCACTTGTGTCGATCATTTAATTTCCTTAATATACACAATATATATATTCTTTATAAATACTCAGTGGACAAAAGCACCTAACTCTTGCAACCATAATTGCTCCTTCCCCAAACTGTTACTATTAAGTTGGAAAGATACAATTGTAGAGGGACTTTGGATGCAATAGCTTAACACTTTTTTACTTGAATTAGAAGACCCAACCTGTTCCAGCATGATGCGCATAGTGACCTCCATTAGGATATGGTTTACTTGAGTTGAAGTGAGATGATATCATGCTATAGAGCTCTGACCTCAACCCTACTGAACAGCTTTGGAACAAATTACAGTACACTGATTGCCTCCCAGGCATCCTACATCAGCACCCGACTTTACTAAAACCCTTGTGACTGGTGCAAATATTAATAGTTGTTGAAACAGAATGGGTTAATTAAGAGTATTTGTCGGAGTGGGTAGGATTGGTTAAAATTCCTTTGAGATTGGAAAGAAATGGATTAAGAACAGCACACTTTACAGCAATACATAGGCAAAAAGAAATGTTTAACTTTCTTACAGGTTGTGAAAACTGGTTCTGTTGTTTTGGCAAGTCAGAAGAAAACCAAAAATAAACTTGATTGATAAACTAAATATCAGTGCCTTTGGGATGAACACTGACTGCACCCCAGGCCTCCTCACCCTACATCAGCACATGACTTTTCCACAGCCTGTGTGGCTCCAAAAAATAGTGGAACATCTCTTCAGAAAAGTGAAAGTTATTATTAAAGCAAATGGTGTCCACAAAATGTTTTCTATACTAAGGGTCTTTAGCTTCAATTATTTATATTTAGACTTACTGCTATTTTACACATCTGCATATGCTAATAATCTATATGAATCTGCTGCATTATATAATTTTATCTAACCTAAACAAAATTTGTTTTACCAATATGCAGTGTTGTCCAAAACCTCAAAATTGTTCTGTCATTGGACTGAACTCGTAAATTTGAACCTAAAAGTAAAAACTTAAACAAAATGAAAAGGATTCTCATTTTGCAGATTAATCATAAATTAATCTAGATCTGAAGGTTTTTGTTAGTGAGAAAGCTGGAGGATATTAGACTTTATTTTGTCTCATCAGTGCTAAACCTGAAATCCAAGTTATATCTCTCCGAACAAATCAAAACTATGATCCACTGGCAAAAAAATGGTGTAAAACTAGCAAAATATATTTATTTAAACACTTTGACCATATAATAATCTGTGTGCCTCATTTGGCTGACAAACACTTGATACTATTCTCATGCTGTGACAGGTTATCTCATAAAATGTCAGCTGTATTTTAGTTAGAGTCATGTGGTTTAATTAAGCTGTTTTTCTTTTTAATATAGGCATTAGTTCTATTAAAATACAACACAGATAAAGGTGGCACATGATCTGATGTCATCTATCTCACCAACAAAATGTAGTTGATTGAAATTCAAGATTTTCTTTTCATTTACTACATTAAAATGAAAATCACATAAATTAAATAGATTTAATTTTTTTATATAAAAATAATTTAGTAATTGCATCCCTAATTTATAGAAAAATAAACATCTTTAATAATAATTTTCATCATTCTTGAAATAATTATTTTCATTTAAAGAGGTGAGCTTCCCACAGGGAGCAAGTAGTGAAGCAATTTTATATGCGCATTTTGAATTATTCTGGCGAGTGATCAAATTAACCAAACAAGCTATAAAAGAGTTCTTAGTATGTAGGAGAAACCCAACAGTCTCAACTGCATCACAAACACATATTCTACTATATACCAATGGGTACTAATGATATTAGCGGACAATTAATCGGTTTCTGATGGGGTTATGCAGAGAAATGCAAATTACACACCAAACAACACTTTATAATAGTTGGACTAAAAAGAAAAAAGCAGGCTACTGGCAATCATAGGCAAATAGCAAATATGGACTAAATGTTGAATGAAATGTTCTAAAAGCACATGAATCCTATTGTCACAAACATTTCAGTATTACTGACTGAGTGGGCAAATCTCTGTTCTCCATGGCAAACTGTAGTAGGGATTAAAATAAGCTCATAGTGGAAAATAAGTATTAGTTCTCATATTATTTTAATTTATTTTATGTGTTATGCATTTTATATCTTGAGCAGGAGCAATTATTAAAAAAAAGTGATAAATAGTACTAAAGTACCTCTATACTTTAATAAATCACAATTCATTACACTCTCTCTTTCTTATATTTTTCGAATCACATGCACATTATATGATGTGACCTTTCAATGCCATCTCTATCTAAGATATTAGACTTTTCTAATAGCGAAACATATAGATATTTCTTGTTTTATGCAAACAGTCCCATCTTCCCGTTGAAAATTTCATGTAGCTGTGCACATGGCACTGCAGTAATGTATCACTCAGCATGTACTGTCTGGAAAAATCTTCTACAGCTTTCTCTTGTACATGACCATCTAGAGTAAATATTTCACCCAAAGATTGACTTTTTTTTTGTTTTTTTTGTCCAATCAGGTCTGGGTTACAGTTGCCACCCTTGAAATAAGCACTAGAATCCAAAATTGAATGATAATCGAACGCACAGGAGGAAGAAAGCGCGGCCGTAGAAAGTGTGTAAAGTCCGGAATGGAAGGAACGCATAGGGATGCGCATAGACCAACAAACAATAACAGGCAGTGAGTAAGTGTAGAAGAGGGGTTTATATAGGAGCCAGGAATGAGTTGTAGATGAGTCCCAGGTGTGTGTGATTAAGCCAGGAGCGGCAGAGATAGCGGCAGCATGACAGCCGCTGAAGGGGGCGTGGTAGATGGGTTCCTGCCATTAGAGGAGGGCCTCGACGTCCGTCCAGGGTTGAAGGGGACCCGGTTAGATTCGTTGCGGAACTGAGGAAAACCAAGGATAACCTGAGGCGAATCGATCTACCCAGCGGGGAGCTGAAACTGACAACGCCCACACTGGAGACCTGGAACAGAACAAAGCCCTCGGCGGAGGCCCGGAACGGAGCGCTGTCCACTGCGGAGGCCAGAAATGAAGCAAAGCCCTTGGCGAAGACCGGAGGGGAGCAATGTCATCAGCGTAGGCTGGGGGACAGAGTAGGGTGGAGTCCAGAGGCTGAGGGACTACCTCGGAAGAGACCAGAGGCTAAGGGACGTCCACTGCGGAGGTCTGGATTGAAGGGAACGGATTGCAGAGTTCAGGGAACGAGCGATGCCCTCAGCCGAGGTTTGGGCCAGAGCAACGCCCTCCATGGAGGCTGGGAAACGTCCTCTGCGGGTTCAGGGACGGAGTGTTTCTTTTTGCGGAGGTTTGGATCCGACGCTGGGGTGTGAGGGCGTCCTCTGTGGGTGCCTAAGGTGCTATGGCACTTTAGGTGGATTTCTGAGGCGAGACATTGTCTTTAGGGGCTCCTGAAGGCGAGACATCACCTACAGGAGAGTTTGGATCTGTGGTTTCACCCTTAGGGGAACCTGGAACTGCGAACTCATTCTCTGATGAGCTAGAAAGTGACCTGCCGCCCTTTGAGGGACCTTGGACCGCATTTAAGCTTCCCGAGGGGTTTTGGATTGTGACGTAGCCTTCAGTGGACCTTGGAAACATCACATTATCTTTGAAAAGGTCCTGAACACAATGGCTCTTTCGTTAGGGTCTTGACTTGCTATGTCGTGGCGGTAGGGACCGTGGATCGCGACGATGCCTTTGGAGAGACCTTGAAGCGTGCCGTCCCGTTCAGCGTGACTTGTAGGTGGGACGTCACCTTGAGTGGAGCTCGGTTGCGTGACGTCGCCTTCAGAGGAGGTCAGAGGCGAGACGTTGCCGTCAGAGGAGCTCAGAAGCGGGAATTCACCTTCAGAGGAGCTTGAGAACGAGACATTGCCTTTGGAGGAGCTCAGAGGCGGGATATCACCTTCAGAGGAGCCTACAGGCGGGATGTCGCCTTCGGAGGAGCTGGGGAGCGAGACGTCGTTATTGGAGGAGCTTGTGGGCGAGGCGTCATCAGCGGTAGAGCTTGGATACAAGACATCATCTGCAGAGGAGCTTGGTCTCTGGTGTTGCCCTCGGAGAGACCGAGCATAGCAAAGGTGCCTCCACAAAGGCCTGGGACGGTATCTTCACCCTAAGAGGACCTTGGGACAGTCATGCCATCTGGCAAGTGCAGAGGAACTTGATGACGAGACGTTGCCTTGAGAGGGACTCTGTGGCAATGCGTCAGCATCAGTGTTTATAGGAGCAGGGAATGAGTAGTAGATGAGTCCCAGGTGTGTGTGATTAAGCCAGGAGCAGCAGAAATAGCGGCAACATGACAGCAGCCAAAGGGGGCTTAGCAGGTGGGTTCCTGACAGACAGTAACAGCAAATGAGGACAAAATCTGTATTGAGATGTACAAAAAGCAAATATGAATCTTCAAGGAAATATTCAAAGTCTACTAAGCTGACAATAACCACCTCCGATGTAGTCTAGTGTAGTTTAAACTTTACATCAGCAATCACAAAGGAACCAATTAAGGTGTCTTCACAACATAAAAACCTAGATAAAAAATATCACATTCTATCATGTTATTAAATGACAGAATAAAGAAAAACTTTATAAAAAAATTATACATCTTTGCAGAACCTTGTATGTATTAAATTATACATTTATTTATTTTACCAATCTAGTTCTAGTTCTGGTCAGCAGGATGTGCATTTAAAAGCAATTGTGAAAGATGCTAGGAAAATGAGCACCAGCAAGTAACAACAGTAGCAAATAAACCAGTTACACAATCCATTTCTCTTACAACTGGAAATTTGCAGAGATTGTTGTACTCTGATTTAGTCTATAGCACAGGCTTTAAAACATATCTGGGGTGACAAAGCCAAACACAATATGGATGAAACCCAGTAGAGTGAGTAACTTGATTTGGTTTATTAAAAAATAGGTAGATTTCTGTATTCTTTATACAGTAAGGTAAGGTTTAACTCATAAACAGTGACAATTTGTTTCACTCTTAAAAATACAAAATTACAATTAGTAAGTCTTAAAAGGTACACACATTTTTTTACATTTATCATGTGTGTACTGTAGCAGTAGCTGAACTCAAGCAATTCTTGAACAGAAAGTAAAATGAATGCCAGAGGCTAGTAAGTGTTGTTTGTTATTATAAGTGCACCCCTAGTTCTACATATAAATGCAAAAAAAATCAAATGCAGTAACATATATGATAGTAAAATGAGTAAAGAAAGTACAAAACAATAAATACATGTATATAAATCATTCCCCATGCTGTAAAAAATAATGAGACAAAGCAGGCAAAGTATGCAACAGGCTTGTCATGAAGTACAATTTGTTCTTTTTCTTTAGCAGGCCAGCTACTCTGCATTCAACCTTAGATGACATTTCCTGGCTAGTTCCTCTCATCATTCATCTCTAAGACATCCTCTGCTGCTTACCATGAATTATTAAACAAACAGGCATCATCTAAAACCCAGTGGACATAGCTGAGAAACTGGGATTCCTCCAAAGTCTGCCAAACATTCAACAAAAGTCGCAGGTTGAATTTACAGCTTAAAGCACACCAAAAATAACTTTTAATTATAATAATTTTTAAAATAAAATAATATTGAAGAACAGTGCAAAATGCAAACCACAAGGTTCTTCTATCATATAATTTTTCAGGGTCAAAAAAATATGCCTCAATAAATCTATATTTCTCTGTGTTTTTTTCTTTTTTTGTTTAGGAGCAAAAAAAAAAATGTATGACAAAACTAGTGATAAAGTGATACCATTTGGTTTTATGTTTATGCATAAAAGCATGCACTGGTTTTGATGAACCATGACAATGATAATCAGTTTATATCAGTTTAACAGTTTTAGTGACCTGCCAGAACAACAGAAACACATTTTCCACAAACTGTAAGAAAGTTAATGCTTTGAAACTGTTGTAGGCCCTGAAAGGTGGGCAGTTGTTGAACTTTCCTTTGTGCCCAGGAATTGTTGTGCAGTGATCTTTATTTATCTTATTTCTACTTTATCCTAAAGAAATTCTGTTCAATCCCGCAGACTCTCGCATGCTCTTGATCAACCCTATGTGTTCCAACAACTATTAACATTTGCCGCAGCCACAAGGGTGTTATTAAAATCAAGCGCTGATGTAGGGTGAGGATGCCTGTAGGTGCAATCAGCGTTATATTTCATCCTAAAAGTGTTCATTGGGGTTGCGGTGAGAGCTCCATAGCGGGAGATCTTCTTACTCCAACCCAAAAAATCATATCTTTATAGAGCTGGCTTTATGCACAGGGGAATTGCAATGCTGGAACTAGTTTGTGTCCCTGAGTTCAAGTGAAGGAAAAATAGAATGCAACTGCATCCAATGACAATACAAGTGTGTGCCTCCAATTTTGTGTTAACAGTTTGTGGAAGAACCACATCTTTTTTTTCGGCTGCTCCCTTTAGGGGTCATTACATCTGTCATCATCTGTCTCTATACTAACCTGTGCTTTACATCTGCCTCTTTCAGACAAACTATCTGCATGTCTTCACTCACCACATCCATAAACCTCTTTCTTGGCCTTCCTGGCGGCTCCATACTCAGCAGTCTCCTACCGATATACCCCATGTCCCTCCTTTGCACATGTCCAATCTCTCTCTATCTCGCCTCCTTTACCTTGTCTTCAAAACGTCCTAAATGCACTGTCCCTCTAATAAACTCATTTTTAATTCTTTCCATCCTTGTCACTCCCAATGAAAATCTCAGCATCTTCAACTCTGCCACCTCCAGCTCCGCTTCCTGTCTTTTACTCAATGCCACTGTCTCTAAACCATACAACATCGCAGGTCTCACCACAGACACTTTCCCTTTCACTCTTGCAGATACCCTTCTATCACAAATTACTCCTGCCACTCTTCTCCACCCTGCCTACACACTTTTTCTCACTTCTCCATACACTCTACATTACTTTTTACTGTTGACCCCAGATACTTAAATTCATCCACCTTCTCCACCTCTTCTCCCTACAACTGTACGACTTCACCGCCCTCCCTCTTATTCATGCACATGTACTCTGTCTTGACTTTCATTCCCTTTCTCTTAAGCATGTACCTCCACCTTTCCAGGCTCATCTCAACCTGCTCCCTACTCTCGCCTCAATTGACAATATTATCTGCTGGAAAAGTCAGGTGTCCTAATTCTTTCTTCCATATAGTGTACAAAACAGGTAATGCATTTATGACTAAAATCAATCAGTTACTAAACAAACAAATAAAAGGCATGCTCAAATACATAGCTTCACATGAGCACACTATACTATACTATACTATACTATACTATAATATTACATTACATTTTCTTTGCCCCTTAATCTTAAAATTTGACATATTTTACCTATGAAAAAGAAATAAATTGCAACTACTACCTAATGTTATCTAATATAATGCGTCCCCATATCTATATATCATATGTATATCCTAGGTTGTTCTCACCTATCATCTGTACAGTGCATCTGAAAAGTATTCACAACGCTTTACTTTTTCCACATTTTGTTTCAAGTTTTAAGTTTATTTCTATAGCGCTTTTCACAATGGGCATTGTCTCAAAGCAGTTTTACAGAATTTAAGAATTAAGTGAATGATGTGTGTTTATCCCTGATGAGCAAGCCTGGGAAAACCATGGCAAGGAAAAACTCCCTTAGATATTATGAGGAAAAAACCTTGAGAGGAACCAAATTCAAAAGTAGAGTATGATTATAAATCTTAAAAACAATACAAAACATTGGAGAGTGAGAAAGTTTTGAGAGTACGTATGTAACCCTGGTTCCACAAGGAAACGAGACACAGCATCAACAATGCATTGGGAATGCATCTGTGTGAAAGTGCGATGTCACCTGTGACTTCCTCCACAGGGCAGTTCTGGAGGATAGAATGCCTAGAGCATGACTGGCATGGGACAGTTGATGAATGGTATCTACCACCTTGGCTGAGAGACAAGAGGCTAAGAGGACACCAAAAACTGGAGGTGGCAGGAGAGGCATGCTCGAATGCTTTGGAACTGCCTCACTGATGGCAGGAGAGTGAAGAGTGTGTGTGAGGGGTGTGTGGGGTAGTCCACAATACTGTTGGCTTTGCGGATGCAGCGTGTGGTGTAAATGTCCATGATAGAGGGGAGAGAGACTTAGATGATCTTCTCAGCTGTCTGCACTATCCTATGTAGGGTATAGCGATCTGAGACGGTGCAGTTCCCAAACCAGGCAGTGATGCAGCTGCACAAGATGCTCTTATTGGTCCCTCTGTAGAACATGGTCGGGATGAAGGGTGGGAGATGAGCTTTCCTCAGCCTTCTCAGAAAATAGAGATGCTGCTGGGCTTTATTGGTGATGGAGCTGGTGTTGAATTTGGTGCTCTTGACGATCTCCACTGAGGATCCATCGATGAGATGCATCGTGGAGATGTGTAGGTGTTATGGAGATAGCTTTGTCCGTGGAGCAGTTTGAACGATACGTGAACTGCATGGGGTCCAGTGCGGGTGGAAGCTGGGTCTTGATGTGCCCCATGACGAGCCTCTCAAAGCACTTCATCATGATAGGTGTGAGTGCAATGGGACGATAGACATTTAGGAAGGAGACAGAAGACTTCTTCGACACAGGAATGATGGTCATCGTCTTGAGGCTGTTTTTAAGGCCGCCTTGTCCCCTGTTTTGAAGGCAGAGTCTATTGTTTTTAGCAGCACACGCACCTTGGCGGTCATACACGGCTTCTGGTTGGAGCATGTAGTGATGGTCTTGGAGATGGTCACGTCATCAATACACTTGCTGGCGACTAAAATCTCCGGCGTCTATAAAAAATCCATTAGGGTGTGTGTTTTGAAGTTAGCTAATGGTCCCGCAGAGTACACTGAGCACTTCCTTAGCATTAGCGCTAGGTGGTATGTACACTCCGAGCACAAGAGCGGTGGTGAATTCCCGGGGTAAAAAAAAGGTCTACATCTCCCAACAATAAACTCCAGCAGTGATTAGCAGTAGGTAGAAACAAGGACAGAGTTTTTACACCATTCGGTGTTGATGTAAACACACAAACCACCGCAAGTCTTACCGCACAGAGCTGTCGGCACGAAACGTGGCTAGCCCATCCAGCTAAATGGCGGCGTCCAGAACTCTGTCGCTCAGCCATGTCTCAGTAAACACAAAAACACAGCAGTGTCTGTACTCACACCAAGTAGCTTGTTGGAGCTGATGTAGTCTAATTTATTGTCCAGAAAACAGACATTAGCCAGCAGTAGAGATGGTAGAGCGGGCCGGCTAGGGTTAGATTTTAGCCTAGCATTAGCGCATGCTTGCTTTCCACGCTTTTGCTTCCTCGCGGCACACTTAATTCCCCCTCCTCCATCCATCCGCCACAGGTGACGCCGAGGTCTGGGGGCCTGGTTTTCGAAGCACGCCGGGGTCGTGTAATGTGGTGCAAAGTCCACATTCTGATGAAATTTAGGGAGCACAGTCCTGATATTTGCATGGTTGAAATCTCCGGTGACAAACAATCCGTCAAGGTGTGTGTTTTGTAGTTCGCTAATGGTCCCGTAGAGTACGCTGATTGCTATCTTAGCATTAGTGCTAGGTGGAATGTACACTCCAAGCACAATAGCAATGGTGATCTGATAATATTTCCCAAGGGAAGCATGTGTTTTGTGCAAAGCAAAGATCCTAAAACTGAACCTTGTGGCACCCCATAATTTATTGCATTAACCTAGAAAAATCTTCCGATAATCTACAAAATCGGAACAATTAGAAGATTAGAGGAAATTAGAAGAAAGTCATGATCTATTGTGTTCAATGCAGTAAAGCTGTGAAGCTAAAAACACGTAATTTGTGATTTTAACTAAAGCAGATTATTTGCTATGATGGGGCCTGACTGAAATTCTTCAAATATATTGTTTTCTTGTAAGAAGGAGCATAACTGGGTAGACACAATCTTTTCCAGAATCTTAGACATTAACATAAGGTTTAAAATGGGTCTGTAATTTAAAAAATCAGTTTTCTTAATGAGGGGCTTAATAAATGCCAACTTGAGGGTTTAGGGAAGTGGGTAAAGATAGAAAGGAGTTAATAATACTGAGAAGAGGCCTGCCAGCTATGTAACACTTCTTTCAGTAGTTTAATTGGACTCTATCAACTAAACCAAAATCTAATAAACATGTTGATTTAGCTTTGGTGAAAATATCATACAGATCTTCCTGTCCTATACTTGTAAAGCATTATAATTGTAATTGTGGAGCTTTAGGTGAGACTTAGTCACGAGATGCTGTCAAAGGTTGGACCTCCACAATTGTGTTTCTAATACTTTAAAATGTTTTCAGTGAAGAATTTCATTATCACTAATAAACTGTGATTAAATTTTATTTTCAGATATCTGATTTGTTGTTTATTTGTTGTTAAGCCACTGTACTAAAATAGAACCTGTGATTGTTTTAGTTGTTTTCTATGAGTTTGCTTAGGTGCTCTGTCGTGCCTGTATAGCACCTGTCTGCAGCTGAACATACTGTGTTTTTACGCAACTCTTAAACCTCTAATTTAGTCTTTCTCAATGAGTCGCTATAGTGATGTTTTGTTTAACCCCAAAAGAGTTTAGTAATTCCACAAATTATCATTTGCATCACCTACATGAATATTAAAATCTACAAGCAGCACTTTATCAAAAATGACCAAAAGGTCCATAAGAAAACAACAATAACTCTTCATGACTCTCTGCTCTCCCCTTCAGCCACTGCTTGCAACCTTAGGGTAACTATATACAATCAACTGTCCTTCTTACATGTTGCCGACCACTTCTGTCCACACAGGCTGCCCATTTGCTTGTTTAGTCTCTTGTCATTTTGAGACTGGACTACTGTAACTTTCTGCTGGCAGGTCTTCCTCTGCACTGGGTGCACCATAATGTGAACAGACGCCATCTCGCAGCATATGACCTCCCTGTAGAGGGAGCTCTGGACTGGAGAATGGTTTCTGCCACCTCGGTAGAGAGACCAAAACCCTCAGGGGCCACAACCACAACCTCCATAGCACTGGTCTGGGGTGAACTGTTGTGCCCCTGATTGGAAGAGGATCTCTTATGGAGGCTGCTTGAAGAGGGCCACCTGGTCCACAAACCATGGTTCGGCCCAGCCACCACGTGCTACCAGGACAAGGCTGACTCCGTCCTGACAAACTCTCTCCAGAACTCCCAAATGCAGCGCAAAGGAAGGAAAAAGGCTTAGACTGTGACATAACGTCCACACAGGGCTAGGGAAAATATAGTGAACCACATGGGACAGTGCGACATCTCTTGAGATGCAAGCAGGTCTACTTGGGCTTGGCCAAATCTTCTCCACCACATGGTGAAGATGCAATTCCCCGGGTCTCGAACCATGCCTCGACAGGGTGTCTGCTGCTTCATTTAACCAGCCTGTGATATATGTACAAGTCAGAGTGGATCAACACGTAATGGCCTCTTAGGTCTGGAAATAAACGCTTCAGAGCAAGACGCACAGCCAGCATCTCTAGGCAATTGATATGCCATAGTAGACGGGGCCTCTTCCATAGACCTTTCGCGGAGTGGCCACACATGACCACTCCCCACACCATAAGGGACGCATTCGTCCTTAGCACTACGCGACGACCAGGGACTCCCAGCATGGGGCCTTAAGATAG
Source organism: Silurus asotus (assembly GCA_024362625.1). Lineage (NCBI taxonomy): Eukaryota > Metazoa > Chordata > Actinopteri > Siluriformes > Siluridae > Silurus > Silurus asotus. The sequence continues at coordinate 404,739 of MU579904.1, read as the reverse complement.
AAACAGGGGATCACTCTAAACATCCAAGTCCTGTAGGCATTGCTGTGTGACCTTGATCATACGGAGAGGTTTGCCCTTCCACAGGAACCCATGGGTCATAAGCGACCACTGAAAGGAGCAAATTTTGAAGGCACGAGCAAACCCACGCTGCCGGTTCCCCGTTTTTTGCGGAGGGTCGCATCAGTCTCTTAGTTAATGACGTATCACTCCAATGCAGTCTCACCCCACATCGTCACATATCGACACTGTGGATGTTGCGTCTGACGGCGTCCACATCCGACGCCGAGTGTACCCCCTTCGCGTCGCTTTTCGACGTAGAGAGACGGTACCTCCCTTCATGTCACTTTTCGACGCAGATGGTTGAGAGCCCATGTGCTACACTTTTCAATGGAGATCCCTGTCCTATACACTAAATAAAGTATTAACTATCATAATAAGTGTATAGGAATACTTTCAAAATTTCGAAAAATCCTAAAGATGTCCATAACCCTAACCCTAACCCAAACCCTAACCCTAACCCTAACCCAAACCCTAACCGTAACCCGCAAATGGAGTCCCGTCCATTTGCGTCAAAAAGCGACGCGAAGGGTTTTCCATCCCTCTACGTCAAAAAGCGACGCAAAGGGGGTACCCTGGACGCCGTCAGATACAACATCCACAGCGTCGATATGTGACGATATGGGGTGAGACTGTGTTGATTACTCGGTCGCTCTCATTGTTCAGTGCAGCAAAAACGTACCTTTTTTTTGTTTCATATTTTAATTTCACTAGAAATCTTAAAAAATGTCTCCCAAGTAAATCAGTGATTGTGCTGTGAAAACAAAAGTAAATAGAATTACCACGGAAACCGAGGAGGTTATGAGCGAGCTGTGCATCTCACACTCGCAATCAACCACTACCACATGGGTAAGTGTTATGCGAGAAACAGGGGAGGAAGCCGAAGTCAAAGCAAAAACGCGTACTCGCAGTAACTGTGGTGCGCGGTGGGAGCGCGGTCCACTAGTCCAGAACTGGATGAGAAGCAGTCTGTGTAATATCTAAAGGAGCGCGTAGGCCGCTGACCACAAGCACGGGAGAATCGTGACATGTACAGCCAAACCATTGATAATAACGGACAGCGAGTGAGGGTGAATAAGGGGTTTATATATGGTTGGGTGATGAGTGCTAAATGAGAGTCAGGTGTGTGATTAGTAAGCTGGCGAGCAGCTCCATGTGGGCGGGGCAAGCACGGGAGAAGAATCAGGGAGCTCCCTGACTGTAAGTGTTAAATTATGTTTACATTACGGTAATTTGCGGTGTATTTGTTTGTTAAAATAGGCTACAATTACTTTTTAAGTGCAGAAATAAGCGATCGAATGAGATCTCGGAACGAATTAAATCACTTTTACATTCATTCTAATGGGGAAAATCAGTTTGAATGTACAAGCAAATGGACCTACAAACAATTTTCAAGAACGAATTATGCTCGTACAATGGGGTTCCACTGTATTAGTTTCACTATTAAGGATTATTCTCTCACTAATCTAAAACATGTAATTGAGAGTAAAGAATGAAACTTTGGATTCACCTTTCATTGCATCTAATGCCATCTATGCCCAAATGTCATTAAACATGTTATGTGACTAAAGAAACCCAATGAAGGCAATAATTGAGTGAAGTGTTTTGGTATTTAATAAGTAAATTTACTGGCTCAGAATAAGAAAAAAAGATATAGTATAACACAAGGACAACACCATAAAAACAAGAAAACATTGCAACATAGCATGAATGTAATGCTGTAATACATGTGCAAAGAATCTACTTGAGCAATTAAAGAACAGACATAAAAAGATAAATGACACAGTAATACCGGTGGATGCAGGTGTAGGTGATTAGAAGCAGGGGTTGAGGCGGCAGTGCTAAATGGCTGCATTATTTCCAAAACTTCACTACAAATACAGACATTTGCATCCCAGAAAGAAAGACAATCGTACTGCACTTCAGAGCTTAATGGCATGGGAGAACACTACAACACCAGAAGACTATGCTACAGATGAGGCACGAGGCTGACATGTAAATCAAATGCACCCCAAAGTTAAATCTGTAATTAAAACGACATAAATCTTCATAAATCTTTATACACGTGCTTTTACTTGTCACATATTTGAAATTCCGCAGTTCCTGATCTTAACTCTGCAGATCGGGAGATTTGTGACACATCACATTATGCTGACATCTGAGCATCAGGACCCATAGTGGCTTCAAGAGACAAGACAAATGTCCAAAATATGAAGTGGTGTTGAAGTCCTGTCATAAAACAAAATAATGGCTGATGGCACAATTATACTTTGCACAGACATGTTCAGAAATACAATTACTGCTCCCATGATTTAAAATATAAATAAATAAATAAATAGTTTTTTCTGAGACTAAATTAGAGATTCATTATTATAGCAATCTTTTTATTATATTAATTATTATAATATTATTAGATATTTTTCAGTATAGATAATTGCAAACAAATCCAAAATGGCATATTCCTGACCCAGACCATTAAATTATTGTTGTATTAAATTATTATAGTTCATAAATTTTTTTGCTTCTGAAACCCCATGGTTTTTACGAAGAAATACTTGTATCACTTATTTGTTTTCTATGAGCAAATTTAGGCATTTTTAAATTAGTCTCTAATATCAGTGATTTCCTAAAATCAGTACACTGTCAAGGACTTTATGTTTTACAGATTGTTTTCTCCATTTTGAAACCACAGGCATCCATGCTTTCTTTGCTTTTATACTAACCACCAATCTTCTGGGAAGGCTTTCTACTAGATTTTGGAGCATGTCTGTGGGGATATGTGTTCAATCAGCCACAAGAGCATTAGTGATGTGGGGAGATGAGAATTACTGATCTTGTGTGAGGATGTCTGGAGTGCACCTCATTCTAAAATTGTTCAGTGGAGTTAAGATAAGGTTTCTGTGCAACACACTGCAGTTATTTCCAGATTCCAACCATTGGAAAACCATGCCTTCATGGAGTTTACTTTGTGCACAGGGGCATTGCCATGTTTTAAATGGTTTGGGATATGGAAATCTTTCAAAATTGTGCTAACAGAGTGTGGAACATCTATATACAAGGTGGTATCAAAAGGTTTAGAGACCCATGGTGCTAATTGGTGCTATTGTGCCCACGTGTGTTACCATGTCCACAATTTATTCATGAAGTGCAAGTTAGAACAAAGAGCAAATGTGAAGTTCTTTCAGGCTTTGGTCATCAAACGAGAAAAAAAAAATCTCCTGAAGAAGGAGGCCATTGAGGTGGTCCTTCCATCAAAACAAGAGTCCGGGTTCTGCAGCCGGTAGTTTATAGTTACAAAAAAAGGACGGTGGGTTGTGTCCTATTTTAGATCTATGTCAGCTTAACCGCTCACTCGTAAGACTCACGAACTCACGGTTCAGGATGCGATAACAAGGGATGCGTCCCTTACGGGGTGGAGAGCAGTCATGATTGGTCACTCTGCCCAAGGTCTATGGGAAGGGCTCTATCAACTTTGGCATATCAATTGCTTAGAGATGCTGGCCATGCTTCTATCTTTAAAGCATTTTCTCCCCGACCTCAGAGATCACTACGTGCTCATCCGTACAGACAACACCTTGGTGGTTTCTTACCTCAACCATAAAGGAGGCCTGCGCTCGTGTCCCCTGTAGAGGCTATTTTTACAATATAGATGCAGGAATAGGTGATTATAATCAGACAGTGCCAATTCCACAGACACTATATTGCCAAAGGTTTGCGGACACATGGTCAAAAGTATAGTATGTGCTTTTTGAGCATTTAGTCCCAATTTAAACTTTTACTTTTCTGGGAAGATGTTTCACTAGATTTTGGAGTGTGCTTATTGACATTTTTGTTCATTAGCCACAAGGGTGTTAGTAAAGTCAGGTACTGATGCAAGAGGAGACCTGGGGTGCGGTCAGTGATCCAATTCGTCCCAAAGCTGTTCAGTAGTTTCGAGATCAGAGCTCTATAGCAGGCTACTCAAAATACAATTTTGTGCCTCCAGCTTTGTGGTAACAGTTGGGAGAAGAACCACATATGGCAGGAAAGGTCAGGTGTCGGCTAATTTTTTTACAATAAAGTGTATATCGCCATCCAGAATTCCGATATCACTGCATTTTAAAATGAAACCAAGCTTTATTTCTTAGCTGCAGAGTGTTATCATTAGAGTTAACACACAAGCCCTGCAGAAATGGCACAGGTGAGCTTCAGACTGACACAAAACTTACATACTGCTCATTCTGATGACATACAACCCTTGTATAGAATAGGCACAGCATTGATTTTACATGTTTAAACCTTCTTCTTCTAGAGTGACAGTCAATAGAGTCAATAAAGTCCATACAGTAAAAGTGTTGAGTCCCTTCTAAGCATAGATAACAGATCCATAGGACAATCTACAGAAAAGGTTTTGAGAGGATAACACATACAGTATATGGCATTTTATTGAGAGTTATGCTGATCGTAGCAATACACTAATAGACTCGTAAACCTTCCCTGTCCTAGACAAGGCCTTTTAGCCAATGTCATTTATTTGTGCAGGGTGAGAAGGGTAGGATGCTTTTTAAGCAATGACCCTGACGCATTCGTTTAATGTATCACAGTGTTCAGCATTATTGAATCGAACTGCTGGAAGCAAGATATTCCCCAGCAATCTTTTCAATAACATCTTGCCCTACTTGCAGCCGTTTAAATGGTTGCTTATGCGTCAATGTAGTGCTCACTTTTTCAATTTGGTCCATATAGTATCCATGTAATCGATCGTCTGTTGACTGTCTGAAACATAAATTTAGATGGTGTCTAATCCTTTCTACAAGGGCAAACAAATAAAACATAGCCTGCAGGAGACAGACAGCAGCGCATAGATAAGAAAAAGATGAAATTGTTTATGGTTATTAAATATATTTATAAAAGGGTTGTGTGCAGAAAATATAATCTTGCAAGCCTTTAGCGATGTCATTAAATACATTTAACAAGCAGCTATAACTATTGTATACACTTTCTTTTTTTTTCTTTTTTTTCTCAAAATTGAACCAATATCTTGACCAAAAAAGAACCCTTGGTTTTATTTCCAGGATAAAATAAAACCACCAGGAAGCTGAAAGTATGACCATCAGCTGAACTGTGCTGCAATTTTAGCACCAAGTGCATTTCTCATGACCTGCAGGGTGAAACAATTCTGCAAGAGTAAAACAGGCAGGCAAGGAATGACTTATAAAAGTTATATGTGCAAGCCAGCCAGGCACAACTGACTAATAAAAAGGTATATGTTCATGGAGGCAATTCCATAAAAGTTTGACAGATACATTTGTTTCTCAAATGATGCACAGCCGAGTCTAAAGGCAGAAGTGGATATTCCTTTCTTTAATTTTGTTTATTATCACAAAACACCAAGTAAAAAAAAAACTTCTTCATGCAAGAATGCTCCTTAGGGAAAAAAAAACCCAAACACAACAATCAAAGCAATGCATGAAGCCAAGCTCAATACAACTAGCAAAAAATGTAAAAGCTGTGCAGTCACCAACATTTCTAATAACACCACAAACTGGCCCCTCATTTGTCGATAATCTTTTAATAATGTATTATGAGCAGCCCAGCTTGCATATTATATGTTTTCTTGTTAAGGTAGAAAATATTATTAGGGATTTTTTAAATAAACATTTCTGTAGTTGGCACATCCAGTGGACTCTGCAGTGGAAGCATTCAAACACTGACAAATTTTGTGATAGAAAAAATATATATGTATGTAATATGTATGTTTGCCAATGTAAACTTGAAACTTGATGAGTTCAGCAATATCAGTAGGAAATTACCATTTAATAAATATACTGTAGGTTTACTGTAGATGTAAATATAATTCAGACTATAATTTTGTACATAATAAAAAAGTACATATTAATGCATTTTGTAAAGATATTTTTACTAGCTGTTTTTGACAGGCAATGTATAAGCAAAGGAAAAAAAATTAACCTAACAAAAATGTTAATCATCTTTTATCTGATTAAATCGATAATCACAATTTCTCCATGAACTTAACTGATATTTATATCTTAAAACTATGGGTTATTTTTAAGAACTAGAAACCATTAACCACTATTAACACCATTAACTTAAATAATGCAAAGTAGCAGGACAGGGCTAGCTAGCTAGCTGAAAATGTTGCAAATTTTGTCATTAGACAAAAATATTACTAAACAGTTAATTAAACAAACTGGCAAACTTAGCCAATGAAAGGTAAATACCTTTAGAAAATAATTATACCTAGCTAATGTACCAAATAAAACAGGCTAGCTACAGTAACTTGAAAAAATAAACCTGACTCTTGCTTCTCATATGCTACTGGTAAGCAGCTAATTTTGTTCAAACAAACACACATTTTTCAATTAATAAACAGATGGAACACACTGAGACTTCAAGGACAATCCTGAGTTTATTGCTCAGTTGTTTCTCAGTGAAATTAAGCTTGGACACTTTTGCAAGTACTACACCCAATTTAGAGCCCAAATAAATCTTAAAACCTCCTAAAAAACCTTGAAGTATACAACAAGCATTTTTAGACAATAACATTATTTTTTACCGCAATTTCTTGCCAAAGGAAACAAGTTTATTGTGTGTATAATTATTTTTCATTTGCAGTATCTGCAATACACAACACATTTGTTTATCACTGCCATTAATGGCTCCACAATCCTTATAGCATCAATCAATGGTTGTGTACATAGTGGATACACTTGCATTTAGTTTTTGTGTAAAATAAAAACCAAAATATTGAACATCACATGACACATGACAGTGAGTGGTGGTCCATGAGTAGGTCTCCCAAATTTGCTTGCTGGTGCTTGGGTTTGTCAAAATGGCATGACAAGGATTCTTCTTTTGCAGAATCTCATCTGAAAAATAAAATTAGAAGAAAAACATATTGTCTTGTGTCCACCCATGGTTAATAGTGCTGCAGAGAATTCTGTTAGGTAGACGGAAATTGAGAAATTGGCTTTTGTACAAACTCTGAGAACTTCTGGGGCTCATTGCTGCATGGCACAATGGGGTAGACTGTGTGTGTTCTTATAAAAAATAGAACAGGAAATTGGATGCTCTATTATTTAGCAGTGCTAGATGAAAACATAGAGACAGTTTCACGAGAAAAAGACAGTGATATGTATAATATTGAATAATAATACTACTAATAAAGAAAGAAAAATACATATAGACTTAATTTCATTGTATACTAAAAAAAACTTTTTACAGGATATTATTGATCATGTAACTGCTTAAATATGATATTATATGTCGTGGGTGTCCAAACACCAAGCTGTAATCTAGTACTAGTATTATGGGGAACAATTTTAAGAAGTCAGAGAGTGAATTCAAATTGGTGCAGCAGGAACTTTGCCAGCTCACAGTTTAGATTTCTGTCCTTGTGGAGTTTTGCATGTTATCCCCTGGGTGTATACCCACCTGTTCCTGAAATAAGCTTTAGAACCACAGCAACACTGATGAGATAAAGCAGTTACAGGTGATAGTAAATTAAAACTGTAAAGCTTGTACTTTTTCAAACTTATAATAATATGAATACATATATTTTTATTATCTGATTTTGGCAATTAAACATAACACTTTATATCTCCTTTTGTTGCACATGGATATAATTTTAGTACCCATATTAGCAGTGGTGGAAGAAGTACACAGACCATGTATTTGAGCTAAGTAGAGATACACTTTTAAAATAATACTCCAATAAAAGTAAACGTGTGCCCTTTAAACTTTCATTTGAGTAAAAGTACAAAAGTATTTGCCTTCAAATGTACGTAAGTATCCAAAGTACTGTCATTTATTATTGCTATGTCCAATAATTAGGGGTGTAACGGTACACAAAATTCACTGTTCCGTTAGCACCTCGGTTTTTAAGTCAGTACATACCTACAAACCAAAGTTTAATAATGATAATAATAATAAATATAAAATGAAAGTGTAAAGTGGAGACTAAACAATATTGCGGTCCACCACACACTATGTTCCTAATGAATTACATTTACTTTGTTAATGTCCACGATTGTTGTATTTAGTAATCATCAATTTAAGTGCACATATAGCCAGTAAGTAAAGATCTGCCAAAAATGCAGTAAACACAACCACAACAGGCTTAAACATTACATCTGTGAAATTGAAAAAAAAAAAAAAAAAAGAAGAAGAAAAAAATCACTTTTTATCACAACCCTTTTCCCCTCACCAAGTTTAATGGCCGGCTATAAAGAAACTCTTTGTTCTAGTGCAGGTCTTTTACACTCCTAGGCAAAAAAATAATGAGCCTAAAAACAAATCATTTATCAGAACCTAAGCAGGAATTAATGACAAATGCACTCCCGAGACGTCCTGTGCCACCATTAGCCTGATTATCATTTTGCTGTAGTGAACTGTTGAAAAGCGGGAAACTCACTTCTATAGTCTGCATATGAGTGTGCAAATGTAACCTGAGTATTAAATGTTTTTGTCCTTAAAAAAGATGTCATAATTTGAGTATCTTCTGCACCATCAAGGGCCTGACAAAATGTTTATAAATAAAACCAGAATTTTTACAGCTGAAAGAGTACGACATGTGTTTTATCATTGCTTCATTACCTGGCTGATGAAAGCAGCAAAAACTAAAAGCAATGAAATTTTAGCATTTAAAAAAATTTCAGATTGCTTAGCATCTGTTTAGGAGTGCCCCACTGTAAACCTGGTAGTTATTAGATTCTTGCTGCTAGAGAAAAAACAATTATCTCATTCACAATTTTATATTGGTGTATATCTATGTGTATACTCATTACTAATATTTATGATTATAATTAAATGTGATAAAATAGCTACTTTTGCACAAATCTAATACTAATTGACATCAAGACCTGGATTAAGGTCAGGATCAGATTAGCATCAAATGTCTTTTGAAAGGTTTTGTGATCACTGTGTTGCCAAATACAATTTTAGAATCATTGTAAGTATTATTTGGGAGATTTATATGATCTAAATCCACTCAAATGCACAATCATTTTTTTCGCAAATTGCATCAGGACATCCAACGTTCCTCTTTTAACGCATTTAATAAAGTCATTAAGTTCCTGGAAGTCCATCAGTGCCTGCATTTGTCCTTCATGTTTCCCTGCCAACCTTTGGCCTGGGCAAGATTTAGTGATGGTCATTTTGTCACCTAATTGCAGCACTAATATCCCAGAGGTCAAGAGCAAGGAACAAGGAATAAGGGGGTACCAAGAAGGTGAAACCTATTACACATAAAATGTGGCAACATACAGATACAGAGCACAAGAGAGATACTAAGGTCACCTCATGGATGGAGCATGTTCAGTTTGCACTGCAGCCTTTATCGTGTTTATTGCTCAGTATCAGGTGCATTTTTATTAAATAAGAAAAAAATCATAGATCCCTGTGGATTTTGACCAGGGATCAAATTGCCATCTTTTATTTTTCACAGCGCAGCCACTGTTTCTGTTTTCCATTCAATGCAGTCGGACTGTACAGTGATTCAAATTTAAAGTCCCTGGCACCAGGATGTCAAATGTACAGGGAAAACATTATTATTTATTAAAGGATAAAAACTACCAAACTCTGCTTTGTGCTCAAAAAAAGCAAGAAAGTAGGCTTAAAAAAACACTGATCAGGCATAATTTTATTGCCACCAATCAGGCATAACATTATGACCACCTGCCTTATATTGTGTTGGCCCCCTTTTTGCTGCCATAACAGTCATGGCTCATCAAGCATTAACAGCATTACCTTCTTTAGCAATTTTAGCAACTTTAGCAATGACCACCACAAACTTGTACACACAGTTTTCACTCTTCTACTATCAGGAAAGAGGTTCCAAAGCATTTGAGCTGGCACAACCAGACGATGCAACAGTTTTTTCCCCAAGCCATCAGGCTCCTCAACAACACAGGACTAACTGAAACACTCACACCCACACTAACTCAACTGTGTGTACTTAACTGCTACAAACTGAACTTTTATTTTATTACACTCCTGTTTCAAGTTCTGTTTTGCACACTGCACTGTATAATACACAGTAGGTATACTGATGGTGCTATTTTGTGTTTTGTGTCCTACACTGTCTTGTGTTGTCTTTTGCACTATCTTGTCCTGCAATGTTTGCACCAGGTTGCACACGATGCACTTTATGTGGCAAGGACACTTACTAGTCCTTAGCTCTGTGTTTTTCTGTTATGTAGCTTTAGGTTGTTTATGTAGCACCAGAGTTCTGAAGAAACGTTGTCTCATTTCACTGTGTACTGCGAAGCTATATATATATATGGTTGAAATGACAATAAAAGCTTCTTGACTTGACTGTTGGATCGGACTGTTGACCGCCTATGACCCTGTCACCGGTTCACTTCTGTTCCTTCCTTGGACCACTTTTAATAGATTCTGACCACTGAAGACCAGGAACTTTGCAGGAACCAGGAACACTGCAGAACCAGGAATAAAAGCTAAAGTTTTGGAGATGCTCTGACTCAGTAGTCTAACCATCACAATTTAGTCCTTGTCAAACTTCTTCCTTATGCTTGCCCATTTTTTTCAGCTTTTAACATATCAACTTAAAAAACAAAATTTTCACTTGCTGCTTAATATATCCCACCCATTAACAGGTGCCATGATGAAGAGACTACCAGTTATAATGTTATGTCTGTTCGGTGTATCGGTGCCTATTTTTGTCTATGCTCACACATTTAAAATGACTATAAAAAATCACCCTGCAATGCACATAAAATCCACTAAATCATTGACTAAACCCACTTCCTTTGTGTTTCCCAAATCTCTTCATGTATCCTCTCACTTGTCCTCTCTGTCCCAATTAAGCTACTGTATACCAGCAACTGAAAATAGTAATTATATACTGTAACTAGGGGGCTTTAAATGTTCTGGTTTTGCATTCCCTCACATCAGATTGGAAACCAAATACACTGAATCACCTATGAAACCAAATCCTTTCAAAGCATATTGTATTTATCTTAGGTACAGTAATTGGACAGTTAATAGCTCACTTTACTTTGCACTAATGCACACTTTTTTTTTCTTTCTCTGAACATATATAGCAAGCAATCATAAGAACTGGCAGTTCCCATAAAAGCAAACCATGAAAGCAAGAAATCAGGAGATCTCAGATTTTATCTGTCAACAACAATTGTTTGGCGCTTTGTTGAAACACAAAAACGAATTGATGAACAAACCAATAGAAAAACCTAGCAAAGCATGGAATACTACACTAGTGGATTTCAACCATGACTGGACATGTCAATCACCTGCTCCCTGGCATAAATTTCACTTACTGAAGTTAAACATCCCCAAAACAACGAGGAATTAAAAACAACAGTTTGGGCCCTCTGAAAATTTGTTAAAATGATAATAATTTAATTGTGTTAGATTTTATTAATGTGCATAGCATGATTGTACAGTGGCAAGCATTAAGCCCTACAGCTCAAGGGTCCCTGCTTTAATGCTGACTCAGTCTGGTTTGGTTTTCATTGGGATAACTTGGATTTCTCCCTTGTCTCAAAAATATACCTTTGCATGAACTGGCTATGTTAAAATACTCTTAAGTGTGAATAAGTGCAGGTATGTTTGTGTTTGAAAAGTCCTGATATGTTACTAGGGTAAACCCTGGATTTATCACAACTTTAAACCAGAATAAGGTTGAATGTATGAAATAAAATAGCAAATATAAAATTACTGCATAAAACTGTAAGTGTGTCATCACCTATTTTGCTCCGATTTCGAAAGCAAAAAAATACTTTTACTTTTTACTACATTATTTACTGCCAAGGTGTACTATATCTATGGAAAATCTGTAACTATAGCATGATACAATTCTTGAAAGTTTTTTAGACAATAAAATATGTTAAATAAGCATCTTTATCTATACAGTGTCCATGTGGGTTTCTCTGATTTCCGTTTCTTACAACCCCCTAAAAATATGATGTTCAGTGGGCTGTCTACTCTAACATGGACCTAGGTGTGAATGACTGTGTGTGTGTGTGTGTGTGTGTGTGTGTGTGTGTGTGTGTGTGTGTGTGTGTGTGTGTGTGTGTCCACCTGCATCTTATGTAATGAACCTGTAAATGATGAAAATGAGTACTGATGCTTACGAATTATTAAAGCAGTGTGGCATGGAGACGCATCATCTTGTTCCCTCTGGGAACCATGGTTACATATGAAACCTGGAGACATTTCCCTTCAAGAACTTGATCTGTGTCAACAACGCTTTGAGAACGAGAGTCCAAAACAGCCAGACTGACCAATCCCTGCCTTGTGTGGATGAGCACAACTAGGTGAAAGACAGAGGGGCCAGGAGTGGCACTAAGATCAAGGCTATAAAAACCTGATAAAGGTCAGTGGGGTGGACCAGCCCACAGCGTTACAGATGTCTTGGAGGCAAACTCCAGAGGGCAAAGCCTTAGAAGCTGCCACAATCAAAGTCAATTGAGCTCTGTCCTTGAAAGGAGCAGGGAGACCGGAGGACTCATAAGAGGATGAAATAGCATCCACAAGCCATCTGCTGAGCGTCTACTTGTTCGCAGGGAGACCTCTCCTTAAAGGGCCATAGTAGACAAACAGCTACTATGACTACCTCCACAGTTCTGTTTGCGCCACTAAAGTGTTGTCTGAACAGACCAACACGTGGTGACCCTTGAGGTCTGAAAGGAAATGCTTCAGAGCTAGAAGCTGCCAACTTAGCTGCTGCCATCAGAGTGCATCCTGTACTACTTCTAAATAGATGGTGTTCTGTGATGAAGAAAGCACACATTTTTTTCAGCGTTCAGCCTTAACCCCAGCTCCTTCATGTGGGCAAGAATTACAGCTCAGTGACCCGAAAGCAAACCTCAGGAACTTCCTGTGAGCTGGAAGTATGCATACATGAAAGTATGCATCCTTCAGATCTATCGTGACAAACCAGTCCTCGGACCTGATTTGAGACACGACCTGATTCAGTGTTAGCATCTTGAACCTGGGTCTCAACAGTGACGGTTCAGCTGACAAAGATCCAGTATAGGACGCAACCCTCCATCCTTTTTAGGAACTATGAAGTACTGGACCACCACAATGGCCCCCTTCCTTAAGAGAGTGTCTACTTCTTGTACCATGACCAGAGCCTGATCCTGCCTCACCAGGGTCCTCAGACCTGTGAGCTCATGCGGCCTCTGACTTTGCATCCTGCTAAGCAGCCCCAATGAGAGCAATGTGGGAGATACCACTGGAACGCCGCTGACTGCATTTTGGCCTACTGGAACCTATTAACAACTACAATAACTGCGTCCCCGACAGTGGGACATCCAGAGGCATGGCCCTGTCCCTGTCGGAAAAGATCTGACAGGGTGAGCCATAGGTGCCTTTCAGTAGATACAAGGGTGGCCATTGGCCAGCTAATGGCCCTAGCACTCTTTTTATTTGTTCTGAGAGATAGGCCTGTCATACAGCAGAGCTCTCAGATTTTCTGACCACCCGATGTGTCTCCCAGGTCTAGCTTAAGTAGCAGGTCAGCCTGATATGCCTGCAGCATAGCCATGGTGTGTGGTGGTTAATCTGCTGAGGCATAAGCCTTGCCCACCAGCGCCAAGGTAGTTTGAAAGGGCTTGGTGGGCAACGCCGGGGTTTTTAAGGACAACGCAGTGACAGGTGACAAGTGATTTAGTGTGATTGTCCTTAAAGTGTCCATGTGCAGTATTGTGTGGTATAAAGTGACACTGTGCTGTGCAGTTCAGAGTCGAAGTGACAGTCCAGAGTTAAGGTGTCATACACTAGTGCAAAAAAAAGCTGTGCAGAAATAATTGTGCAGTGAAGGAATAAATTGAGTTGGAGAGAGAGGTCTAGTACTAGATCTACACATAAAGTGCTTAATGAACCAACAAACGCTAGCACCAGTTTTACTCCATGTGCGTTATATAGCTTCCTGGTCTTGACGTCACACCGCCGGTGACACCACGCTTTTCAATTGTCAGATTATACATGTGATTCAGAGCGTGGACAACACAGAAGCATCCCAAATCGTTGTTGACACAGCTCAAGTTCCTGAATGGGAAATCCATCTACCTAATGGTATAATGTCAATGACGTTACAAGACCATCAGTGGCATCAATTGTACACTGCAAGCTTGGATACAAGCATTAATTAGTCACAGATATTTATAATAAACGTATTTTATGCTTAAAACAGTTTGCTTATTTATTCAATTATTATTTTATCTAATTGTAGTTAATTTGCACACTTCATTGAACCAAAATCTCTTTAATGTATGCTTTATTTATATTACCTAAATGCACTGTAATATATCAAATCAAATCAAATTTTTTTTGTCACATACAAACACATACAGAGTCCGACATGCAGTGAAATGCTTTTTACAACAGAGCACCATCCTGGCACCATCTCTCCAGGTTTTTTTACTTTCTGTGGGTAGGCCGTCTCGTCGTTGTTGGAGATCAGGCCCACCACAACAGTGTCGTCAGCAAACATGATGATGGTGGCAGCTCAGAACAAAACCCTGGGGAGCTCCAGTGCTGAGGGTGAGGGTGGATGAGGTGTGTTTGCTCACCAGTACAGCTTGTGGTCTGTCTGTCAGGAAGTTGGAAATCCATTGACAAAGCAGCGTGCTGAGTCCCAGGACTTCCAACTAAGAGGTGGTCGTGGAGGGAATTAAGGTGTTGAACGCTGAACTGTAGTCCACAAACAGCATCTTTGCATAATTCCATTTTTTGTAGTCCAGGTGGCTCATCGTTGCGTTATGTATACATATATATAAAATCACATGGTTATCATGAGCTAAATCATGATTAATTACAACTTAATCGCACATTTTTATCTGTTCTAAATGTACCTTAAATTAATACATTTTAAGTTTTTAATACTCTAATCAACATGGGCATGGAAAAATATGAATGCTTTATCCAAATGTAAGTTTATTATTAGTGATTATTACAAAGCATACATGTAGAGCATCTAAAGTATGAAGACAAAATGTCCTTGTAAATGTTTTTAAGTAATTATCGTGTTTTAAACTACGCAAATTACCGTGACATTAAATAGAACTGTTGCTATGTTTCCACACGGTCGGTTTATTTGCTGGATGTGTTTATCATAGCGGATTTTGATGCTTGATTAGAGACTTGCTGCTTTTATCTCAGTAAAAAAAAAAAGGATGTCATGAATAAATGTGTGTTAGGTTGAAGGTTTTAATTTTGCCCCTTTTATATTTTATTAATTTTATTAATTAATATTTTTAAATAAAATGGTCAAACATAAAAGTGTGCTGCATAAATCGCATGTAAATAAAATGTGTGACATTAAAATTAATTTGCATTTTTTTTTCTTACAGTCCTAATATATATAGGGAAAAATTTAAACGATTTGGCTTAAATTGTCGAAGTGGGTGGAGCTTAAAGCCCAAATCAAAGGTACTGAATATCAGATGATGGAATAGAGTTGAAAATTCAGTAGACAAATTATTAAAACTATACCTAAAATATTTTTTATTTTACAATTATGTGCTGTAGTTTGTGCTCTTTTAATCACATAGTAAAACAACTAACATTAGACATTCGAATTGAAAAAACATGGATATTTCCAAATTTTTCCACATCATAACCATCAGATGATGGAATAGAGTTGAAAATTCAGTAGACAAATTATTAAAACTATACCTATTTTTTATTTTACAATTATGTGCTGTAGTTTGTGCTCTTTTAATCACATAGTAAAACAACTAACATTAGACATTCGAATTGAAAAAAACATGGATATTTCCAAATGTTTCCACATCATAACCACAACAAGAAAACAAGCATTACCAACCATCAAGCAAACTTTGGAAAAGAAAAAAAAAAAAAACATACAGACTTTCAGTTTCGGTCGGAAACACATATATTGGGGTGCTGTAGTGAGAGACCACTTCACTATAACTCATACCTTGATGCACAACCCTGTGTGTGCTCCGCATTAAACCCTTTACCGTATCTTTCCCTGGTGAAATCCCATCAGGCTTGAGGCTGTGCTATACCGAGAGAAGGTAACTGATAAGGTGGGTGGTAATAGAAGACCAACGCTCTGCTAGTCATGAGCATCCGTATAACGGCAAGCCCCAGTTGGTGTAAATGTGTTTATGGGGTCACACAAGGGTTGCCTTGGTCATTTCTCAGTCACTGTCTAACAAATGATGCAGAACTCTTCCAACAGCTGACCTCTTCTTTCTGCTAATCCCAGGCTCCATTTCCTCTGCCAGTCACTGCAGCCATAATGACTACGTGTATATGTCACTCTGAAACCACCTTCCTTTTCCAAATTAAAAAAGGTGAGAATTAACATGAATCCCCTTCTTGTAAATGATCAGTCATTCCTAACACTGTTGCCAGGGGCACTTAGTTTAATTGCATTAAAAAAACACAGTGGAATTATATTAAAGATGTGAGACGCACATGTGCTGTGTCAAGGAAAAAAGAAAGACCTTTTTTTTGTTTTGTTATATAACTTTAGTAAAGACTACACTCTCTGTCTGACATAACTGAAATGCCAGGGTAGAGGATGCTAACCTGTGTGCGGCAATATCGATATTGAAAGAGGACTACTGTTTAAACACAGAAAAAAATATGACAGGCTGACCTAAAGAGGGAGTGCTGTTAATTCAACAAGCACTTAACCATTGATAAATAATTAACAGGAATCATATCAATAGTAATACACATCTATAAATTCAGCAAGCTTTGTGAGATCAGCATTTACTGCCAGATGAATATATGAATATATGTTATGTTAGCTAGCTAGTAGGGTTTTAAACTAGACAAGATATTCATACTGTATATAGGTTATGATAGCAACCATTAAATCCAAATTTGTTTCAAATGAATTCTTACATTTTCAAACCAGGCTCCTTAATTTAGTTTTATTCTATTTGGTGACATAATATTTTTTTCTTCTCAGTGTTTTTAGCCCATCAACCTATTTCCATAATTGTGCAGCTTTTTCAATCTACCACTGGTGTATCATTTCCTGGCTCTCAAACACCACAGACAGAGGCTAGTTTATGAAGCTAACAATGAGTAAGGCAGAAGGCAACAGGAAGTCTGGCGTTAATGTGGATGAGACAGAGGGAGTCATCGATGTAAACATGACTAAGAACAGAAACATTCATCACCTGATCATCCTCATCTTTTCTCTGATTGTGTTCTATATGGTGGTTGTTTAGCCTGGATACATTCTTTAGATAACAAAATAAATTTATTTATATTAATATATTAATATCATATAAGGTCTAGTTACCAGCGTGACACTAAAACAGGTAGTACTAAAACTTCAGCTTGAGTGGAAAGATTTAGTCCGTTTTTTACTTTTACCATTTTCTTTTAAAAACATAAGTATATTTACTTTACATTGGGTATAATTAAGACAAAAAAATAATTATGATCACAGTAACAACAACAAGGAAAATATTAGCTGATCATAAAATACACCTGTATATGGCGAGCACAGACCCACTGCTTTTCAATTTTATAATTATATAAGTAATTCCTTTAAAATATTTGTATCCTATTTATATGTTCTCGTATTTGTTGGTCCATTTTCTCGTGGTGTTTGTTGTCTACATTACACATCAATCTTGTAGCACTACAGCTCAGCGCTGTGGATGCAGTTTGTGGCCCAAGAGTCACTTTTGCAGCTTCTATCTACAAAAACAATTGCTGCTCACATCCCGAAATACATGGCATGTTTGGTTCACTTCCTACAGCTGAGTTGATTCAGGGTCAAATCACTTTCTCACTGCAATCAGAATGTGCTAGAGCTCACTTGGAACCAGACAGAGACCATCTCACCCAGCAGTTGTTTTTGTACTGCACTTGAATGTGATTGCTGTGTTCATACCTGCTTTATCAAACTGCACCAAGGGGAGGAACTCAAAAGTATCTGAACGAAACAGCCTAAACGATAGATACATGAAAGCAGGCATGTGAATGTGTGTTTTAACATGAGATCGGAGTGAAATTCACTCAAACAGGTCAAAAAAAGGTGTGGATAATTAAAGAATGTGGTGCTCTTTGCAGTCACACTGTCCAAAACCTTGAAAGCACGCTTGTTTTAGTACTGTACCCACTCACCCTCTTTAGGACCGAAACCAATAACAATTACAAGGAGAGCCATTGTAACCTCCTCTAAGCATATTCCTCCTTACAATGCTGCTCCACAACTTGCTTTTAACCTTCCTTAGTTATTTTACACCGCACCATTGCTACACTCCTTCTACTGTAGCAAACTGCATCAGAATTAAAGCACAGATGCTCACCTACATAACCAAAAATAAATCAGCATGTCTCTACCTCATGGCAGTTATTTCACTCCACACTGCCCCACGGTTTATATGATTGTCTACCACTGCTTGACTGGTCCCACCATGTCTCAGGGTACAAGGAAGGCAGACTTCATTCTCTCGTCCAAGTCACTAGCAATGTTTAAATTATGTCTTAAAACTTACCTCTATTTTAAAGAATAAGCTTTTCTAGCTATATTCCCTTAGTGTGTGACCTAATGAACCAATATCAAAATGTATTCAGTGGTAGAGACTTTAGAGTTTTGTGTCACTTTAGTTATAGCATATAACAAAATAATTCTTCTAAGCTTTAACATCATGAGCAATGTACAGCAATACCTGTATTGACAAATTACATTTACAATGCTTCAGTAAACAAAACCACGACACCGACATGAAACGATTTTTATTCCAAATATTTTAGTGAGCCATTTTTTGCATTTGTGTTTTCTAAATTCTGTTTCTGAATTCTGAAGAAATTATTTAGGCTGTGTAGTACAACTGTTGAAAATCCCCCCAAAACTCTTTTAGAGGTAAAGCAGTTTGTCATGTTTAAATGAACAGCACAGTCTCATCATGGGAATCTGAAATGTGATCTGCATGATACATCAGTCTGTGTAAAAAGGACATACAGCACACCCTCCTCTTTTTATATCAGTCTTTACAGGGGTTATCTTCACTCCTATGTGTATACTTCATCCTATAAATAGACTAGTAGATGATCATAGAGGCCAGAGCATGTGTCCTCCGGGCACTGATCATGCTCTAGTGTAGAGAATGAAATGATCATTAACTTTCACCCCCTGTATATGCTTAGGATTGTGTGGCTTAATATGGCTTCTGCTTGGAAGCCAGAAAATATTGTGTTATGGATTGTATTTCAGAGGGAGTTGTTCAAGGACGGTCCATCAACCAAAAAGCATATTGAAATCAAATCAAATCAAATTTTATTTGTCACATACACATACATACAGGGTACGACATGCAGTGAAATGCTTTTAACGACGGTCCGGCATGAGGGAATAAAAATGGGGTAAAAGGAGAGTAAAAATTATAAATATAGTAACAAATTTTAAAAGAAAAATATAATAAGAAAAAGAAGGCAGATAAATAAGATATAAAGACATCCTATAATATCCTATTGTTCCATAATTACATAATTACAATAAAATAAACATCAATTTTTACACATTTGGAAGTGCACAACTGTATAGGATGTCTTTGGATATCATAGCATTCAATTTAACTTAAATTAGGAGACATGCTCCCAAACATGCTCTGAAAGATATCGGGCCCTCTATAAAGTTCTGGCCCTCAACTCTATTAAACACATTTGGAATGAATTGGAACACTGATTGTGTAAGTACTTATAATATTGATAACGCAATAATACAACTGTACATTATTTAAAAATGCACAATGTAAAAGTGCAAACTGCAAAAATTTTAAATGCTAAATAAGCACAAAACTGGACCCACTTCCCAAATTCACACAAAGCAGGACACAACCACCCCATATCGCTTCTATACCATAGACATCCTGCTGCATCCTCAGTTTATATTTAGATGCAGTCATATATTACCTTTTATAATGTGATTTCAGGAACTAGATTGGAATTTTTCACTGTCTTTATAAAGACGGATTGTTCTGTCAATAGCCAATGGACAGCTTCCATTAGAGCGCAACATTGTACACTGTGTATGACTTTCTATACCCTGAATAGAAATGCTATTTAACGCCTTTCCTAGCAAATCTCTGGTTCCTGGCTGTGACCATTAGCCTGTTAACAGCTCTAAAAGCAGGATTTATCTCTCTAAATTAGCTTGAGTATAACAGACGCGTGTACCCTGGATCATAAAATCTAAGTCAATACGAGGCAGGACAGACCACAGAAAGAGACAATCACCTGACCCTCCTTCACTTAGACACCATTTACAACATGTTCAATAATTATTTGGGTTTTTTTCAGATGACATCAGCAGATACAAAAGATACATTAACTATTAAAGTACTACTGTAATGTTTCTTTTATCTTCATTGTGGAAGCTGGTAAAAGAAGATGGATGATCATTTGTGTAAGTAATAATGTAGGGCTAAATTTATTTGTGGTTTAAAAGTTTAAGCGTGTTATTTGTTATTTTTTAGCACCTCACACCTTTGGTGTTGGAGTTTTGAGTCCCGCCTCTGACAGTTTAAGTGTCCTTCCAGTGCATCATAAGTTTCGTCTGGTTTCTCCGGGTTTCCTCCTTTAGTCCAAAAACATGTGTTGTTGGTAAACTGTCTCTAGTATAAGAATGTAAGTATGTGTGCAATAGTACCCTATAACGGGTGCCGCGTCCCCTGCCTCATGCCTCATGTCCCCTGGGATAGGCTGTGAAGGATAAGCTATACAGAAAATGAATGGATAAATGATTGAGTGGAAAAGCTGTACATTCCTCCCACATGATTTACTGTATTTTTGTAACCTGCAATCTCATTTAAAACAGTGGAGTATCACACTTGTTGTGTTATTTGATACGCTCTGTCATTGATTTTGTACCTATCTGTATCTCAGGAGCAGCACTGTATTTATGCATCTCTTGACTATGAGGTTATTCCAGGTTTTAGAGCTTGTATCTAAAACCTCTTTTTCGAATGTTTTGCGCTCACTGAAAAGTGTGTGATCTCTCTGAAGTATTTCTCAGAAATACGCACTAGATTTTAAGTTCAATTATTCAGCAGTCACTTCCCGGAGTGATATAAACTCCTTAGGCTTTATTCATTTTTTAGCAGCTTTAGGATGACTCCAGACCACAGAGACCAGTTAAACTGTGTTTTATGCATGGTGATGCTATTAGGTGAGAAGAAGCACTCACAAAAACACCAATCAATATCCTAATATATTGTCCAGTCAACATTACTATAGGAAGATCAGATTTAAAAGGACTAAGAAATAAAGCAGAAAAACTTTATTTTACCTTTCTTCCATCTCTAAAAAAAATAAAAACATTTACTGAAATTCAGATAACAAACCAGTCAGTCCCACAGTAGCCATTTGCTCATTGGCCTATTACTGGGGCGAGGCCTGGTAGTAATTGGCTATTTCACACATGTAAGGGTTGAAGTAGCAGGGGCGAAAGGCCATGCAACCAGTCTGTCATTGTGTAATGCTATAGTCATCCATCAATTATTATAAGGCACCACAAGACATGACTACATCTTGGAACAGGCGCTTTGTCAAGGCCTCCCATCTCAGCCAATGGTTAATCCATTACATTTGTATTTGTGTCTGTATGTGTGTGTGTATGTGTGTGTGTGTGTGTGCGTGTGCGTGTGCGTGTGTATGTGAGAGAGACTGGGGGTTGGTGATGTTTGCCAGGAACAAGACAAAGACTAGAAAAGCTTTACCCAACACCTCTGCACACACAAAAGCCTTTTTAGTTATTTATTTTGAAAAACATGCAAGGATGGATATGAACCTTCACAGCTGTTTGCTGGCCCCAAGCTTTCCTTCTTTCCATTTTCATCTTTTTCAATGAGCCATGGAGTTCTGTAACCAGTCTTTTTACTTAAGCACGGCGGAAATGGCACACATTGACTGCGCAGCTGCTGTTTTTGGCCCGCGTTCGTACAAACAATAAGGCAGTTTGGCAGGTCTCTAAAACAGACATGAACTGAGCCTTGTGTCTTGGGCACACATGAAAGATTTCATCTGTTGCGGGTTAGCTGAGTGCACGTCTACACCCATTACTGCTTTCTACTGTTTGCATACATGCTCCAGTACAGACACTATAATCAATTAGTGCATTCACTCTATGTGAATACAGTAGATCTGCTTTTTACACAAATTATCGCTAATATCACTGGTGCTAAAGCAACAACTCGTTTAACAATTTTTAGGCTTTCAGTATGTCCACAGAAAAGGAAGGGTGAGAGAGGTGCATTAAATAATTAGTACGTATGTACAGAATCATTTGGGTAAATGTGACAGAGATTAAATATTATGAAAACTATTATCAGCTTAGTATACCTGTGGAAATGCGCATGCAAACACACACACACACACACACACACACACACACACACATTTACTCACTCACTCACTTACTTACACAAATCCTACCATGTACACCATTCTCAACAGTGGCAGATGTTCAGTAACAGCTTGATGCAATGCTACTGATGCAAAGTGTACATGCTTCACACACACACACACACACACACACACACACACACACACACACACATAATGTTATTCACCCATTTTATGTGCCTGTCCACATACTGTCCACACACACACACACATAATCTTCTTTATTTGTGTACTTAATGATTACACATCTGTCATGGCAGCACACACTAAGTGGTTTAAAAAAATTAATTTGGTGATATACTGTTACAGCAGTCGTCATTACAATTCACACATAAACCAAATTCCAACCATTTTATTTGCTATGCTATGATTAAAATGTAAAGTGTTTTGCCAGTCAGCTGCTAGATAAGAATGTGCACAAATGCAAATTGGGTAATAGCACATCCTGCAGCCATGTTGGATGCTGGACACTTTACAAACAGGTGCGGAGATCTGAACAAACCATCGCATTATTAACCAGAATTTAGGGAGGACTCGTCCAAGAAAAGCACAGGGGGAGCTGGAGAGTCCATCAGTTCATGCAGAAAGCCCAGCTGTGCAGCACAGAGAGAACAGAATGAATCAAATATAGATTGGGAATATAGTCTTGGGGAGATACAATACCCTCGACGAATCATATATAGGTGAGTTATGTAGCTGTCTCCAACTGTGGTTTATTAGCAGGACCATATCAGGAAGCTATAAGTCAGAAGTGAGCAGAGAGTGAAGAATCATGCTGAGGCAGCAGACTTTCACTCCCTGTTCTCATGTGCACGTGGGATTACTCTTGAATACATTTTTTACATTGCATCTGCATGGTGTGTTGTTATTAAGTTGGACCCTAATAAAGTTTTACTCTTCATTACTGTATAATGAATACAAAGCCCAGGTTGAAAAATAAATAAATACATACATACATGCATACAGACATACATACATTACATCCATACCTAATACCATACCGCTCATACCAAGGAACAACCATGGAAAAGTTTGTTTTTAATAGAAAGTAAATGGCATATGCTTACTTGATTGAGCACCAGAATATCACCTTATCCATTGGTTAATATCTTACTATCCCACACACATCTGCTCACATCATACTAACAAACACAACACACAATAGGTCCCCTTCTATGATTATGCACGCAGTTTGAGTTTGAGGTTGATCAGGGAAATTAGATTCAAATGAATCACCAGGGTACTGTGAACTCATAAGAGAGAGACACTTGATGATTAAGAGTGATTATGCAGTTCAATAGATATTGTTATTCACATGACAGAACCCGAAAACAATTGTGCACTCGCTCACACACACACACACACACACACACACACACACACACACACACACACACACACACACACACATTGCACACACATACACACACTCAAACAGGCAGCTATTACAACTAAAGGCCCTTTTAGAGCTCACACAAACAATATGAGAGGAATGTCATCTACATACAAATCTTTACAATGACATGCTAGGAAGTACAGTTTGGAATCTGAATTCATACTTAAGGAAAACCTGACACTATATATTGAGAAGATTCTTGACTGTAATTGAGGTCAAGCTATAAATATTCATCCTTAGTCTCTGTCTTATCTATCCTACAAAGGGAAAAAAATAAAAGCAGCTTGTCATATCGTAAAAAACGATATCGTCCAGATACATATATATTTATAGATATAAATAACCCTCTTACCTCACAGACCTCATCACACCTCGCACTGTACCACACTGCCTGAGATCCTCCAACACTGCTCAACTGGTACCACCTTCTCTCAGAGTAAGAGGTAAGTACACTTCAAGGCTTTTCTCTGTTCTGGCAACGAGGTGGTGGAATTAACTTCCCCTAGATGCCTGAACAGCAGAGTCCCTGGCTATCTTCAAGCGACGGGTAGAGATCTTTCTCTTCCTGAAACACTTTAACTAACACTCCTCTAGTATGCTTCTTATAAAAAAACCTCAACAGAGGTATAGGCTGATTTATCTTAAATTCTAGTTTATCTATCGTACCAGTGTAGGTTAATTTATTGCTAGAGACTCAAAGCACTTTTGTACATTGCTCTGGACAAGGGTGTCTGCTAAATGGTACAAATGTAAAAGTAAAATAAACATTTTATAACAGAAAATGTCATTGTATCAACAAATGCATATGTAGATCACTTGGAAGACAAGTCCTTATGAGTTACATAATAGAATATGGCTTTTACATCCAAATTTGCTATAAAAGTAGCTATTGACTATGATACTAACCAAACAGAATCAAATTTAATGATGATGTTTAATTTTGAGTGTTTTGGTTGATGCCCATGACAATTTTATTTATAGTAACTTCAATAAGCAATTGCCCTATAAGTTTAAACGTAAACATTTTCAGAGCTGCTAAAATATATTTACTGAATTGCATGGTATTGGTATTAACTGTTCTATCTTATAACACATACATCAATCAGGTATAAATTTGAATGTTACTGAATGTTTCCCATATAGTCATCTATTCTAGAAATTGCAATTTCTGTCATGTGCAAAGTGGTGTCAGTCAAGACAATGAACATAAACTTGATATGAAACATGTCAGCGGATTTGATTTATAGTCCAATAGCAAGCCAGTGTTTCAAGCCAACATCAGACCTGTTACTGATACTCAGAATCAAATTGGTGTATCTTGAATCGTAATGTGTGTTTCTGCTGGATGCTTTCCTTAATTGCTTAATCTTAATCTTAATGAAAAGTGTAGCGCTGTGTGTCAAGAGCTTTCACCGTGAGTGTCGTACATTTCTGTGAATTTCTGTGTGTCAGTCTGCAGTGTGGTACAGTGTGCAAGGTAATGAAGCAGTCTGCACAATGTGTTAACAGAACTGCTCAGAGGCATGAAGGACAACACTAATGCTTGGTGGACCAGAGTGTTTCACTTCACTGGCTTCAGAAATCCCTACTTTTTTTACTCTCTGTTTTATCGAATGCTGCTAAAAGTAGAATGTAATTATATGCAAACCTTAAATTTAAAAAAAAAAAAATTATTAGCTAGGTTAAAAAGCACTTTTTTTACTTTGGAATTTGGAATAAAAGACAGCTAAAGTAAACTACAAACTTCTATTTAAAGAAATTATGCTTGTCTTAAACACAACATTCAGTGCTGACCACATGAAATGGCAATATTTCTATGAAGACTACAGTCCTTTTTTTAAACCTCGTTTCCTTACATGCTCCGACCACACTTTGATCTCAGACTGACCACAATTATGACCACTGCATCGTTAGTTCAATTATTCAGCGGTCATTTCCCAGATTGATATAAAATCCTTAGGCTTTATTCATTTATTAGCACATTGAGGATCAGTACACACTATCAAGAGCCTAGGACATATCCTGAAGCACCACTGGGTTCAATAAGCGAATCTGACATGCCATTGTGGTGACAAAATAAATTTCAATTACAGCTGTGCGGAATTGGATTTTCCTGTCGCATTAGGGGCTAGAGAAGTGCTGAAAGCCCTTAGCCATCGCTCTTGATGTGAGGTCTGGTCACGAGGTTGCCTCGTTACACCACAGTCCTGCACTAATGGTCTTATGAAATCAATAACTCACCCCTGACAGACATGCTCTCTCAGTGCACCGCTATGGGAGGATGAGATTAATACAGATGATTGTAGGCTTTAGATATTTTGGGGCAATTTTCTCCCACCTGGTGAGCCTGATGTTGATTGGGTCCTGAGTGACCATAAGAGAAACCTGGCTTGTATCTTTGATCAATAAACCACAAGGCAGTCAGTGGATACTAAAAATATTTTACTTGATTCTGTTCTCTGGCACACAACCATTTTTACTTCATGACAAATCGTGTTCCCATGAGAGGAGATAATATAATACTCCTCTGTTTTGAAAGAAAAAAAAGGTATTTAAAATAGTAATCTATACAACCAAACAATTTTACAAGCAATGTCTTCTGAGTAATGCATTT
The DNA here is from genome assembly GCA_024362625.1 of Silurus asotus. Classification (NCBI taxonomy): domain Eukaryota; kingdom Metazoa; phylum Chordata; class Actinopteri; order Siluriformes; family Siluridae; genus Silurus; species Silurus asotus. The sequence goes on along the minus strand of MU579904.1, from coordinate 378,283 downwards.
TAACAGCAGTGTTGGTGTTGTGCAGTTCTAGGATCTTGGGTTCAGTTTCTCAAGTGCACATGTAGGATTTCTTAAAAAAAAAAAATGCTGCCAAGTGGACTGGCTTCCATAACTGCCAGGAGGTATGAATGATTGTGTGTGTGTGTTTGTGTGTGTACATGAGATAAAGAGATCTCCTACATTGGTTTATTACTGCCTGCCTTGATCCCTATATTCCTGTCATAAGCTCTGGATCTATCACATTGCTTATCATTAATGTTACTCAAGATGAACTATGCAGTGATTGAATGTAATACTTCAAAAATAAATTCAGTATCCGAAAGACAAGCTTTCACACCCATACCATAAGTCTTCCATTAGTAATTGTCCAGCAAAAAAGTACAATTAACAACCTAAAAAAAAAAAAAAAATGGACCAAGCACATGGCCTGATGATTTATTAATGCTCATTGTAACAAACTCAATGACCCCGTACTGGAAGAAAGACAGACAGGCAATAGTTCACCAAGCAGAGCCATCTTTATTCCCTTTAGTTTTCACCCTGGCGCTTTCCCTTCCGGTATTCACTCCAGGGCTCACTTAGTCCCAGCTCGGTGACCCTTCCTCTCGTCTCTCTGCTTGGTGACACTTTCGTCCGAGGTTGGCATCTCTCTTCTCTTTATTGGTGTTGCCGGACTCAAACAGAGCGCACTGATTACTCTCATTAGCTGCAGGTGTTTCTTACCGCTCGTTCCGTCCGGCTCCGCCCTCCACTCACGCCCCGCTGCCACACTGATACTGGTAATAAAATGGGAACTGCAACAAGTACTAATAGAGTTTGGGCAGGATTTAAGCTGCCCCAGGCTTGCTCTGTGAACATTTATAGTCAAGATAGAGCAACAGACAAGAGTAAAAAGGATGGCTAGTTAAAAAAAGGATCAGCTGGGGAATAATATGATTAAAATCTGATTATTTTTACACACAAAAGAAAAAACGTGTTTATGTAAGATGTATAGTGTCTAATATGTACAGAGCAATATTCTATACAATACAGATGATGATAAAGTACAGTAAACAGCATATAAGTTAGAGAAAAAAGGGAACATAGAATAGGTAAGGTCCATAAACCAAAAATGCTTGTGCACCATGGTGACATTATTTAACTCTAAAATTGTTAGGGGGGGATATTGTCCTCCTTAAATTCCTGAAAAAAATAAATAAAGGTATCAGGTAGCTCTGGTCTTATTACTGTCCATTAATAGAGGTACTGTAGGCTTTTGAAACCTGTTAACTCTGGATAATGAAATAAACTGTACTAAACACAGTTAAATTGTATGATCCATGAATGTTACTTGTCAATTCTGAACTGTCTTTTATAAGTTTACTACAATTTTCACTATCATGTAACCTACAGCATAAGCAGAAATGAGCCAATTGACTCAATATTATTGAAGCTATATTGATATTAAACTCTCATTGCCCTGCCAAATACTATGCCGGTGCTTTATGCACCTCAGGGTGGTACAATGCACCCTGATTCTGAAACTACAGCGCTTCCTAATCCTGCTGTACTATGCCCATAAACCAATACAGGAGCTGGTTGCCAAGACATGAGCTGGTTGATGGATTAAGTTTTATTAGGTGGATTAATAAGAACTAACAGACCTTTTCTGGTTTAGAAGCACGTAAGAATGTGGATCCACTGATGAAACAGAGGAAAATATATATTATAATTCTTATTTTAAATAGTACACATCCATTTCGTGATTGAACATATCTAGAAGATGCTAGCCAGATTCAAATATATATTTTAGATGGAATGTGAAGACAAAACACAATAGCTTTTAGCTGAACTTCTTTCCTTTTTAGAAACTTGAATTGGATATGGAATAATTCAGTTATTGCATTTAAGTAGCAATCAAACTCACAATATACCTAGAGACATAGGACTGGGCATATGTTTACATATAATGTGATACCACTTTCATTAAACATTTACATTCTGAAATGTTCTGCATGCTATCTACAAGTCATATTTGATCCTCAGGCTGAGAATATTAAGATTACATTCCAATGTAAAAAATCATGAAACAATAATAAAATGAAAGATAAAAAAATATATATATTTTGATACAGTCACACATTCACATTAGTCATCTCCCGGTAACACACACACCTTCATACAGTCCCTCTTCATGAAACCACATACTTAGAAACCTAGCACAAATCACTCTCGCACATCCTCTTACTATGTATCTCTGTATTTAATTGCCCTTTTAAATTGCTTTCACTATTTACAAAATTAGCGTGCAGGAAGTCACACTGAAAAGTAATATATCACTATTGGATTGGCATCAATCTTCTTTTACAGGCTAGAGCAGGTTTATTGCACATCAATGGATTGTTTTGGGGGTCAGCTAACCCCAGTGATACAGTAAACAATAGAGGATACTCATTATATGTCAGCCTTGTAAAGCTGCAAATGTCTTTTCCAAAGATGACCTATGAGAGTAATGACTAAAGGATAAAGCTGAAACAGCCAATTTGGAGTTGGTGTATTGATCAGGTTATAGGAGTAAGGTGTTACAAAAGCATGACATTGTAAACCAAACATACTGCAGTAAGATATATATATATCTTCTTCTTTTGCCTGCTACCGTTAGGGGTCACCAGAGCAGATCATCAGTCTCCATACTACTCTGTCCTCTACATATGCCTCTTTCAAACCTGCATGTCTTCCACTTACCACATTCATAAACCTCCTCATTGGCCTTCCTCTTTTTCTTCTTCCTGGTGGCACCAACCTCAGCAAACTTCTACCGATGTACCTCATGTCCCTTTTCACAATTGTGCTTCTCTTACTTTGTCTCCAAAACATCCTACGTGCATGGTCCCTCTAATAAATGAATTGTTTAAATCATGTCCATCCATTTTTACTCCAGTTGAAAATCTCATCTTCAGCTCTGCCATCTCCAGCTCCGCCTCCTGTCTTTATTAAAACATAGCCGGTCTCAACACTGTCCTATAAACGTTCCCTTTCACTCTTGCAGATACCTTTCTATTACAAATCACTCCTGCCACTCTTCTCCACACACTCCAGCCTGCCTGCACTCTTTTATTCACTTCTCTAACAAACTTACCATTACTTTGCACTTCTGTCCTCGATCGTCAACCAGTCTATCACCACTGCAAACAGGATAGGGCTCAGAGACCATCCTTGATGCAATTCCACCTCGACCTTGAACCAGTCTGTCATTTCTATTGCACACTTCACTGTTGTCACACTGTCCTCATACATGTCCTGCACCAACCTCACATACCAGACCTGAATTCCCAAAACAGTACCACAACTCCTATCTCAGCAGCCTGTCATATACTTTCTCTAGATCCACAAACACACAATGCAACTCCTTCTGACCTCTCTATACTTCTCCATCAACATTCTCATAGCAAATATTGCATCTGTAGTGCTCTTTCTCCTTCCCATAACTTTATGGTGTGACTGATCAACTTAATTCCGCTGTAGTTACTGCTTGTCTGCACATCTCCCTAATAAAAAAAAAATAGTACCAGCACACTCCTTCTCCATTCCCCAGGCATCCTCTCACCTTCCAAAATCTTGTTAAACAATTTAGTTAAAATCTCCACTGCCATTTCTCATAAAACCTCTCCACACTTTTACTGGTATATCATCTGGGCCAACCAACTTGCAGCACATCCTTCCCATCTCCGTCCCTCTGCCTGGCCAATCTGTTCAAATCCTTTTTCCTTAGTGTCCAACTTCTAATACATATCCTAATATGCCGTTTCCTTTGCTTTAGCCACATCCCTCTTCACCTGCTGCTGCATCTCCTTGTACTCCTGCCTATTTTTATTATCTCTCTGCCGACCCCAACTCTGTTTCGCCAACCTTTTTCTCCTAATGCATTCCTGCACTTCATCATTCCACCACCACGTCTCATTGTCTTCCTTTTTTTTCCAGATGTCATGCCAAGTACCTTCCTAGCTGTCTCACTTATCACTTCTGCAGTAGTTGCCCAATCATCCAAAACCGAGCCCCTGTCTGACCTTTTCACAAAATCTCACACTACAGTCTTCAGTTTGTCAGCTTCTTCTTATTCTTGTTTCAGTCCTTACTCTCCTCATCTTATTCTTCACCTCCAAAGCCACCATACAGACCACCACCCGATGTTGTTTTGCTACACTATCCCCTGCAACCACCTTACACTCTCTACCACTTCATTTAACTCACTCCAGAATTCTTCCTTCTGCTCCATCTCATAACCCACTTGTGGAGCATAGGCACTGATGACATTTATCATCACTCCTTTAAACTTCCAGCTGCACGTTCATCGGAAACTCTCTTCACCTCCACTACACTCTTACTGCACTCTTCTTTCAGGAAGAGAAGAGATTTGATTTTGCACATTTTACGCTGGATGCCCTTTCTAACGCAACCCTCCCATTTAAGTTGGCTTGGGACCAGCATGGGACCCTAATGGCTGGGTTATGGATGGATGGATGGATGGGATGGATGGATGGATGGATGGATGGATGGATGGATGGATGGATCCTTTACCTGACTAAAATCATAAAAATGCAGCTTGTCATTATAATTTTCTTGTAATAAAGGCTCTCCCATTGTGAAAATCATGTGATTTCCTCTGGAGGTTGAACTAAAATTCAAACTGCAGTTAGAAAAAATAAATCAACTTCAGACCAATCAGAATCAATATTTGTATTTTAGCAACAATAATAATCTCATATAGTGCCAGCTAGTTCTACACATTCGAAATCTTGAAACACAGAGAACATTTGAATGCTATAATAAAACAAATTGTTTCATTCTAAAAAGAAGCTACTAAAATGTAGAAATGCACACATACACAAAAGACATAAAACTAGTATATCTTCAATGCACTACACTCCTCTCAAAAAGCTGCATGACCAATACAGATTCGGCTTAAAGGCCACCACACGCCATTTAAATCATGCTCAGTGCTCCACACTTCAACGGAATAATTGAATGTTTTTGATATCTCCATTATCTAATGACTTTTTATTGCCAGTATTTAAAAAATTGCTGATGCCAAACACTCTGAATAATGTTAAACAAGTAACAAATTCATAAGGAGAGCAGAGTTCAAGAGCTCTCAGTTAAAGTACTTCAACAGAAAAGAAAGGGAAATATATACATTTAATAGAGCCTGATTTCCAAATAAGCCTTTAAATAAAAAAAAACAGCTTGAGTATTTGTATTATACTGAAATGCAATGGTGGACAAAGTACCATCATATGTACTTCATATTTGAGTAAAGTAGAGATACATTCTGTAAGATATTGCTCCAGTTAATTAAAAGTTCTCCCACTAAACTTTCATTTAAGTAAAAGTACAAAAGTATTTTCCTTCAAATGTACTTAAAAGAAATGTATGTAACCCTGGGGATCAAGATGCTGTGTCAACAACTCTTTGGGAATCCTTCAGCATTTCCACGCTCTAAATCACGTGTCTGTGATCTGTCTAACGAAAAGACGCAACGTCACCGGTGGGGTGACATCACAACCAGGAAGTGTTGAAGTGAAGATAGAGTTAGCTTCAAAATTGAAGTAATACGTAACCTTAAAATGTTCCCTTTCCCCAAAGGACAGAGGGGCCAGAGGTGGCACTAAGATCAAGGTTGTAGGACCTGATGAAGTCAGCGGGGTGGACCAGACTGCAGCATTGCAAATTTCTGGGAGAGATACCCCAGAGGACAAGGCCTTAGAGGCTGCCACACTGCAGGTGAAGTGAGCAATTCACCTACTGTGGGTCTGCTTACTAGCAGGAAAACCCTTTTACATTAACTTTAGCAGACAAATAGCTGGTCCGACTTCTCCACACGCCAGTTTTGCAGACGTATGTGTCTAGTGCTCACACCGGGTACACCTGGTCAAGCTTCTCCTGGTCAGGGGCTTGAAAAGAAGTAGGATAGAATGCCTGTAGCACAACAGGTCTTGTAGAGAGACCCGCTACTAAGAACATTGCCCCCTCAGAGGAAACAGCCACAGCCTCCATAACTCCTACTAGAGAAGATCCTTCCTAGGAGGAATTTCCCAGATTGTTTCTTCAAGGAGGGCCACAGGGTCCATGGTATGCCCGGCTGCTGAGGGGCCCATCAGGAGGATACAGACTCCATCCCAGTGAATTCTTTAATCTTAATGTCAGGGTCTTTGCAACAAAGTCCACTTGCCAGAGATGACGGCCCTCAAGTCCCCCAGCTCCTTAGGTTTGGGCTTAAAGCAAAGCCCAGCCAGAGGGGTCCGATTGGGGACGCTTTGTTTTTGGGCGTCACAGAGCCCATTAACACCGAGCTGGGGCTAGCTTCCTGGCTCCCGGCAAAATATGTGCAGAATGTGCACAGCATGTGGCCGGCTTCCTCAGGAACCAAACAAACTTACTTCGCTCCACATGGGCTGTCTTGGGCCGGATTACACGCGTAACCTCAAGGACTGTATAAGACTGTAGAAAGGACATTGCTTACAATCCTACATTCCATTGCTCATGTTATTTCTCACTGTCTCACTGGTTTTGTATTGTTTTATAAGATTTATAATCATACTCTTGATACCACCCAAATGAGGATGGGTTCCCCTTTTGAGTCTGGTTCCTCCCAAGTTTTCTTCATCATAACATCTAAGGGAGTTTTTCCTTGCAGCAGTCACCCATGCTTGCTCATTAGGGATAAATATACATTATTTACCTTAAATCTTAAATTCTGTAAAACTACTTTGAGACAATGTCTATTGGGAAAAGCGCTATAGAAATAAACTTGACTTGACTTGACCTGTTAAGGTGTACAATTTGATTTGTATTTAAGAAAGCAAAACATCACAAATCAAGTGTTCAGGGCTTTTCACTAACATGTGTCTGGGTGTTGAGGACTAGTGCAGCTTTGAGCCTACTTTCGATATGAGTCAAATACTCAAATACTGTTTAAATCAGATACTCTAATAAGACTTTTACTCAAGTCCTATAGGAATTGTTGACATTTAAATGGCAATGGAGTAAGTTTTGCAGTAAGGTACCTATACTTTTACTCAAGTATGACTTTCAGCTACTCTTTAGACCTCTGGCTGTGGTGAAGTTGGCTCCAATGAGCCACAGTCCAGCCAGAATGATTTGGTGTTGAAGCATGGAACACTAGCCATGTTGGTTCCTATCACCAAGAAGTCTCCAAAATCACCTACTGAAAAATAACTCCAAACGTTAACTGTCCACCTCTATGTTTGGTGCGAGGAACTTCCTAACATGACCTCTAACATGACCTCTCATTTTCTCTGTCTTGCAAAAGCTCTTTTGGTTTTATATAGATTAGTGCTAAGAGAAAAAATGAAGACATGTGTCTCAAAAATGCTAAAAGATGCTAAATGTTTCTAGATCTTTAACAGGCACTGTATAGTTACATTTCTATTTTACACACTAAACATTCTAGTGTGCTTACTTTAAATTATTTAAAATTGTAGTATGCAAAATTAAATTGCATCATGAATACTTAAATTTGTAGTATGCATACTAGAAATTTAAATATGCATAACTTTTTTTTTTTTATAATTATTATATAACTTGATAGCCAGGCACTCCCTTTCGAATGGTGCTGTACCGGCTTTCCCACACTGACAGCTTACAGCTGATGAGCAGCACTGGTCGCTCCTCCCCCTCCACTACCTGGGACAACACGGCCCCCAACCCTCTGTCTGACACATTAGTCTGTAAAACAAAAGGGAGAGAGAAGTCAGGAGCATGTAAAAGCGGACCACCGCAGAGTGCAGCTTTGACATGCGTAAAAGCCAGCTGGCACGGCCCTGACCACTGGACCGGATCTGGCACTCCCTTTTTAGTGAGATCGGTCAGTGGACTGGTGACGTCCGAAGACATAGGGATAAACCTCCTATAATAGCCAGCCAGCCCCAGGAACCGTCTCACCTGCTTTTTGGTCTTGGGTCTCGGACAGGCCGCAATCGCTGCCGTTTTATCGATTTGGGGACGCACCTGCCCGTGACCCAAGTGAAAACCCAGATACCTACTTCCACCCGCCCAACCGCACACTTCTTCCGGTTCGCAGTGAGCCCTGCTCACCCTGAGATGGTGTAGATGCCGTTATGAAGACGGAGAATCCGATCCATTAGACGTTGAAACATCGCCGGGGCTCTGAACAAACCGAACGGAAGTGTGACAAATTGGTGTAAAGCAAACGGAGTGGAAAAAGCCATTTTCCTAGGACAGTGGTGTCAAGGGGATCTGCCAATATACCCTGGTTAAGTCCAGTGTCGAATAAAAGTGAGCCGCGCCTAACCGATCAAGCAGCTTGTCGATGCGAGGCATTGGATATGCATCAAATCTAGACACCGCGTTGACCTTTCGGTAATCCACACAGAACCAGACCGACCCATCGCTCTTGGGAACCAAGACCACCGAGCTGCTCCAGTCACTGTGGGACTTCTCGACCACCCCATGTCAAGCTTCACCTGAAGTTTCTACCGAAACACATTCTTTTTGTGTTTGGGCAGTCGGTACCGGCGACTGCACACCACAATACTGGGAGATGTCTTAATATGGTGTTCTATAAGGTTTGTTCGCCTGGGCAGGGGAGAGAAAACACCTGGAAACTCATGCTGTAATTTCACGACCTGTGCTTTCTGCGATGGCGAGAGGTGGTCTCCACGGGGGACCGAGGTGGATTCTGGCGCGGTTTTTAGTCTTACCTCCGGTCCCAGCTCCTCCCTTTCTGGAATCACTGTTGCTAGAGACACCGGCACCACCTCGTTTCATAACTTTAGGAGATTCAGGTGATATACTTGGAGCACCCCGCCCCTGTCCGTGCGCCGCACCTCATAGTCGACATCTCCCACCGGCCGTGTAACCTCAAAAGGCCCTTGCCACTTGGCGAGTAATTTCGAGCTTGACATGGGCAGGAGAACGAGGACTTTATCTCCCGGTGAAAACTGACTAATCTGCACACCCTTGTCATACAGACGGGATTGCCTTTCCTGTGCCTGTAGCAAATTCTCCAGTGTTAGCTGTCCCAGTGTGTGGAGTTTTGCTCTCAGATCCAGAACATACTGAATTTTGTTTTTTTGTGAACATCCAGCACTCCGCGCGGCTTACGCCGTACAATAAATTAAACAGGGAGAACCCCATGGAGGCTTGCGGGACCTCTCATATTGTGAATAACAAGGGCTTGAGCCATTTATCCCAATTCCGTCTGTCCCCGTGTATGAACTTCCAAATCATGTTTTTCAGGGTTCGATTGAAACGCTCCACCATGCCGTCGGTTTGTGGATGAGAGACACTGGTGCGAATCGATTTAATCCCCAACAATTCGTACAGTGCGCGAAGTGTTTGTGACATAAACACCGTGCCCTGATCAGTCAGGATCTCTTTCGGGATCCCAACTCGAGAGATAATGCGGAAGAATGCCTCCGCAACACTGCGTGCGGAGATGTTGCGAAAGGGCACTGCTTCCGGATATAGCGTCGCATAATCCACTATGACTAATATGAAGCGATGCCCACGAGCGGTTTGCTCTAATGGCCCGACGAGGTCCATGCCGATTCTTTCGAAGGGAACCTCGATTAATGGTAAAGGGCGCAAAGGCGCTTTTGGGATGGCCAGCAGATTCACCAGCTGACATTCCCGGCATGCCGCACACCATCTTCACACATCGCCGTGATTGCCCAGCCAATAAAAATGGTCCATTAGGCGGTCTAATATTTTCCGGCTGGATTCTCTGACCATCGATTGCTCTCAATCCCCGAGATTGCTCTCAAATTTTCGGCACGCAACGCGAAGCTGGTGGGCGAAGGCAAACGGTCGGCCGACCTCGCACAGTGTCAATGCGCGGAACCGCTTTTGGTGCTGCTCCGGGGTCCGCCCCACTCGCTGGAGGATCGCCCGCTTCAGATCATCATATTTCAGCATACGATCGGCCGGTAGCTGCTGAGCAGCGAGCTGGGCTTCCTCGGAAAGCACCGGCACCAGGCGGAGAGCTCTCTACATCCTGGGTTCCCCGGAGCCTCCTTTGAGTTTAGAGCGCTCCGGAATGCTGCTGGTGCTGGGTCTGCTGGAGCTCGGTGATCGCCTTTACAAGCTCCGCCAACAGTGAAGGTTCCATGGTTTCCTGACCTGGATTGGAAAAAAAGGACACAGGTCAGGAAACCATGGAACCTTCACTGTTGAAAGGCTTCACAGCCACTTTTTTTAGGTTCTCGTGTCTGTCTGTTAAGTGCCTCACGCAGCACTTCTTCTGGCACACGCGCCCACACACCCCCACAAACACCCACTCTCCTCCTTAAATGCACCCTCCGATCACTGAAAAGAGAGAACAATCATTAGGTCACATAAACTTCAGGTGAGGCAATCCCCTGCCTATCTGCTCCTGGCCCCGCCCTCCATTTCCAGACAGATGCTCGGCCATGCCCACGCTGCCACAATATTCATATTTAAATTTGTATTATGCATACTTAAAATTCTAGTATGCATATACTTAACAACTATGCTAACAATTTTAAGTATGCATACTACAAATTTAAGTATGCAAGTATGCATACTAGAATTTTAAGTATGCATACTTGCATACTTAAAATTGTAGTATGCATACTTAAAGTTGTAGTATGCATACATACATTTCTAGTATATTTAAATTTCAAGTAAGCATACTTACATTTCTTTACACTAGCAATAGTGGACAAAGTACTCCAACCATGTGCTATAGTAAAAATAGAAATACACTATGTAAATTATTGTTTCAGTAAACGACAAGTCTATTATGGTTTTTCAGAGACACATTCATGTTCCTTATGTTAAAATGCAACAGACTCTGTAATTTAGCATTATGCAGATTTACTTTGACCAAACAAAAATAAAAGGACAGATGTTAAATTTCATTTTCATTCATTTCATTAAAAAATTCTCACTTAATGTAAATAAGATACCTTTACAGACTCATGGCATGTGGACAGTTCTTTTCTCCAAAAATTCAGCTGAAAGACTTTGACATGGATCTTGTTAAACTTGCCAGAGGTGTTCTTTACTGGTTGGATAATCCTTTCTGATCTTGGGATCCAGTTCATACCAGAGCAGTTCAATAGGATTTAGGTGCAGTGACTGGGCAGACCATTCCATGATAGATAACACTCCAGCTGACTGTTTGCTCTCTAAATAACACTTACAGAGTTTGGAATTATGCTTCAGATTATTGTCTTGTTGTGGTCAGGGGTGTAAAGTATTTAAGGTAAAATACTTTGTTACTGTATGTAAATAATTTTGGGGCCTGAGTATCACAGATATAGCAACTATTACTCTCTAATCAACTACATTTATGATTCAAACTTATCGATTTTTTACTCCATTATATTTAAATTGACAATGAGAGTTACCAAGAACATTTTGTACCTGTGTTGATGTCATTAAGGCTTCACACTCCCCTAAACACATCTGCTTTCCTGAGTGACTTTTTTAGCACTGTTGGCCTCATTTTTAGGTAAAAGAGTTTAAATAATTTCCAAGAACTTTTCAAGAGGCAACTAGCTTTTGTTGTAGTTGAAGATAAATATTGCCCCTGTCTGAGACTCAGGGCTGCATCAAATCACAGTCAGCTCTGAATTTTTGTTTTTTTACTTTATCTAAAATATTTTCTTTACATTTTTGGTCCATTTAATACTAATGGTTTTACTTTGTGATATAATGCTGTAATTGTATTTGTTAAATGACGATCTCTTTTTGAAATTTTACTTTATTACGTTGTCTTCATTTGAACGACTTGTTTGAACTTTGTTTTACTCTGGCATGTTGAAGAGGATGTGTTGATGGTAATGCAGTGTTAAGGTGTACAATTTGATTTGTATTTACAAAACCTCACAAATCAATTGTTTAGGGCTTTTCACTAACATATGTCTTGGTTTAGAGGACAAGTGCATCTTTGAGCCTACTATTGATATAAGTCAAACCGTTCAAATCAGATACTCTAATAAGACTTTTACTTAAGTTCTATTGGAATTGGTGACTTTTAAATTGTAATGAAGTAAGTTTTATAGTAAGGTATCTATACTTTTACTCAAGTATGATTTTTAGCTACTCTTTACACCTCTGGTTGTGGTAAAGTTGGTTCCAATGAGCCACAGTCCAGCCAGAATTACATGGTATTAAAGCATAGAAAACTAGCCATGTTGGTTCATTTGACCAAGAAGTCTCCTAAATACCCTACTGCAAAAAAAGGCCAAACCGTTTAGCATCCACCTTTATGTTAGGTGCGAGAAAGTTTGTTAACATCATCTCTCATGTTCCATTTCAGGATCTCGAGCTGTGTCGAAAACACTTTGGGAATGTGCCCGAGTGTTCACACTCTAAAATAATGTGTGTAATCAGTCAGCAATTGGATGCTGGCCATCACCGACAGGGTGAAGTCATGACCAGGCAGTATAAAAAGCACATTAAGTGAGGCAAGCGCCAGCTTCTGTTTGTTCACGAAGCGCTGTGTGTGTATGTTTTGAATTATCTGTCAATTGTTCCTTAAAGGAACACTTCACTCTAGAGTTGAACTCTAAAGTTAAGACTCTGAGTCGGTTCTAGAGCTGAGAGCTTGTGCTCCTCGCAGTTCTGCCCTGCTCTCCCTCGCAGAGGGTTTTGAGACAGGCTTGTCCCTTTCCCCAACCCCACCTGCTTGGTCCAGCACTCGCTCACAGGCTCGGAAGCACGCCTTTTGGCAGTTTCTTCCCCCTGCAACGAGAGCATTAGCTCCACCTTTTTTCCTCTGAGGAGGAGGGGGCTTGCTTTGTAAGCTAGGCTCAAGGAGCTATGGAGTTGGGGGCGGTGATAGGATGGTTCCCGTGGAAACTGACTGCACGCATTCTGCACACTTTCAAATGTGCCACGCACATTCTGCTCTCATTTCTCTGTCATTGCTCCACTTCCGGAAAGCACTCCTTGTGGTAAAAAAAATTATAAAATGTATTAACATTAATGAAAATAATAATGATAATAATAATGATGATGATAATAATAATAATAATAATAATAATAATAATAGTAATAAGCCAGTATGCATTTTTGGGGGTTGTGACCTTCGCCGTAGCCAAGCTACATAACTGGGCCGGCTCATGAACAAAAAGTCCCTTCATCCACTAAGCTGGATGAGCACTCTCTGACACCGGGTTGCAACCTCCTTCAAAGGGTCTCTCATTCTTTCCAGACCTGCACACTGAGGTGTCATGGGTAAAGCCCCTTCAGCCCCTTTCAAAGCTGTATTCACACATCATGAAGCGGAAAGTATACTGGTATGGAGCGATGTCATGGTTTAAGAGAGACGCTTGCGACAAAAACCCTGTGTAATACATTGGTGCTCGTGAGTAAGGCTTAGGCTCAAGTCATTTCATACAATACTACATACATTTGTAGTATGCACACTAAACATTCTAGTGTCCTTACTCTAAATTATTCAAATTGCCTGCAAAATGCATACTTTATTTTGTAGTATTTTACTTACATTTTAAGTATGCTTGAAAGTTATTATATAAATTATTAAAAATCTATTAATTAAAAATTTTTTGAATGCATACTTAAAATTCAAGTATGCATACTTAAAAATCTAGTATGCATACTTTAATTTCTCGTACAGGTTCATTTCTAGTGAGCATACTTACATTTCTTTATACTAGCAATGTTGGGCGAAGTAACCCAACCATTTAAAAAATAAATTCTAAAAACTTTGACAACCAGCTTTTATATAAGTTGAAGAATATTATTGCTCCTCTCCGCTCCTCCCGTGTTGGGAGTTTCTGGTCATCGTGTAAAGCTAATGACGGATGTGTCCATGTGTGTTTTATACTTTGTGGTTTTAAAAATGACATTTTTAGCATGCACACTAAACATTCTAGTGTGCTTACTTTAAATTAATTCAAATTGTAGTATGCATACTTAAATTTGTAGTACATTTTAAGTATGCATAAAATTTGTTATTATTATATAAATTATTAAAATCTATTAATTAAAAATACTAGAATTTTTTTTATGCATATGTAGAGCCCTGTTAATTTAGGGTCAAATAATTATTTGTTTTTTATTTTCTTTTACACTACAGAGTTAAAACTTGTTCATTAAAAAAAAAAAAAAAAAGATATAACAAAGGAAAAAACTGTTATAAAAAATTTGTTGTTTAAAGAATAAGGTGTTTTCTGACTGACCTCTGAGGTCAGAGGTGAGAGGTGAGGGAGGAAGTGAAGTGTGTTAGAGAAGGACGACACGAGGAGTCCAGTGAAAAAAAAAAAAAAAAAAAAAAAAAAAAAAAAAAAAAAAAAGGTGCGCTAATCGTGCGGTGCATGTGTAAGGTCTGATTACTGGGTTGTGGACTATTTACAAAAACACTGAACAGAGAAAAGACTGTTTAGAAAAATAATTTTGGATGAACTCTATGTAGAGAGTGTGAGTTTAAGAGTGACGGGATTCAGGTGCACGCGTTAATGTGAAAGACAAATATGACGCATTTATCTTAATCACAGGACTACGTGTTAGCTTCACGTGAGTCGTACATTTTGCAAAATCATAAAGTTTGACTGTACAAACGTTGTGGAACGATTTGCAACGCGAATGATCATGCAGTGAGTGAACAACTGAGACAGTGAAGGCCGCGCGATTTTTCCGGAGAGACACGTGGTGGTCTATGCTGCATCTCTGCCTCGTGCACATCATCGGATGTATGATTCGCACAGCGCGTGCTCGTGGATGAACACCAGGGAAAACTGAATCGATTGAACGGATAATCCAAGTGTGTGCTTCGTGTAGAAGTTTCACTGTTCCATTGGATTTCGTGAGTACTAGCAACTGCACACACTTTTATGGCAAGCCGAAAGGGTCAGAATTACGCCGTCGTGATCACAAACGCCGTAAAAAAGCGCGAGAAAATTACGTAAATGACGCCGTATTTGACGGCGTTTAGTATACAGGAAGGCGTTCATATTGTCATGTGACCGCGTAAAAAAAACGGCGTTTTGGTTGCACAGAGCGCGCGCCTTTTTCGGCGTTTTTCTAATAGTATAATAAATCATATATTGAACTGTTCTCATCCAATCAATGATGAACAGAACCAGACAGGACCAATTCAGCACAGATCATTTGTAATAATCCAATTCGTAGGAGTTCTTTTCCATTCTGTAAGCAGAAAAATCCAGTTCATTAAATCTGGTAAAAGTAAGGAACAAGATTTTTGCAGCGTAAATCTTTTCGGTTATACAATTTTAATTACAATACAAGCCTATGACTATGACTATTATATTGTATTGAAATTCACGGTTTACCTGCACCATCTAACTTGGAGTAATCTTTATTCAGACACCAGAATGACCACTTTATGTTTAATACATAGGTTGAGTTGTCGGATCTGATATGTCAACTACTGTAATAAAGATAAACTCAAGTCCTCAATAAGCTGGGAAGTTCCTGACCTAATAAAGATAAACTCAAGTCCTCAATAAGCTGGGAAGTTCCTGACCTAATAAATATGTAACCAATTACATGATTAGGACATTCGCATTTACTTTGCATTGTAAGAATGTACAGGGACCAAGGCTGTTTTGAATATTAACGAGTTTAATCGAAGGCGTAATTCTGACCCTTTTGGCTTGCCATACACTTTCACATGAGCTCCAACGTAGCGCGCCAACCAGAGACTTAAATCCCAGCTGGGTACTATTTATTTTATGGGGTTTTCTTTTCTTTTGTCTTCTTTAAATTTGTTTCTGGTAATAAATGTTTGTCCATACAATATATTCTCAAGTTATTTATGAATGATATGTCTGTTATTTCTTAATGAAGAGAATGTCTAAAAGAAACACTGAAGTCTGAAGCCTGAGGTTAATAACAGTATTTTGGGGTTACTTTGGTAGCAAACAATTTACACCAAGTAAATTTAGATGTGCCTCTCACGTGTAAAATTACCCTAGACATAGTTTGAGCCAGTGAATCAGTGAGAGGGCTACATTTGTGCTGGCTCATGCGGGATTTCAGAATCACTGTGTTTTGTTTTTTTTCTTCTTCTTTCTTGGTATATTATTTGAAGGGCAAAACCTGTAAAATCATTGTTTGTTTGTTTGCATGTCATTTCCTTTTGTTGAATAAGTGGGCAGGACAGTGAAGGTTAAGCAGTTATAATTCATTTAAGTTTACCTAAAGATACAGACGAGCAATATGGATGCAAATAAGGTCATCGCGTAGTGTAGTGAAAAAAATTTTCAGCATGAAAGCGCCCTCATTTTGAGCAATGTACCTTTGGATTGTGAAGATATGATGGTGTACAATGTGCTTGATACTGTCGAAGGTATGGGTAAATGTAAAGTGCGCAGGCGTCGTCTAGATCCAACTGAGCAGCAGCATTTTGTTTTGATAGAAACTGCTAGGAAGGTTTCTGAGATACCTCTCCCTGCTGAAATTGGAGGATCTGATGTAGGTACTACCCAGATTGTAAAATGTCACAACTCAAACACCTGAACAAAATAGGGGGATATGAGTTTTATACTAAACTCTTTTCTTTCTAGAGAAAGAGGGTAAATCTTTAGCTGATGTTCAGAGTATGGTTTCTCCTTCACTTAGCCTGAGCACTGAGCTTGTTGGTCCCATTAACTCGGTTCAGAAGTGTAATGTGGCTATGCCTGCTGAGGGCCCAAGTTATAGGAAACTGCGTACGTTTTCCGGGATAACACCTACACCCAGTGGTGAGAATGGGTATGAAGCATGGGCTGAACAGACCACTCACATTCTTGAAGAGTGGCAGTGTTCTGACAACATTAAGAAACAACGACTTGTTGAGTGTCTTAGGGGTCCTGCAGCCGATATAGTGAGATTTAAAAAGATTACAAATCCAACAGCTTCCTCCGGTGATTATCTCAGTTCATTAGAGACAGCCTTTGGTACCACGGAAAGTTCTGCAGATCCAATGGTGAGGTTTAGGAGTACTTTTCAGAATGAGGGTGAAAAACTCTCCGCATACATATTGAGGTTGGATAAATTGCTGCACAGTGTTTTACGCAAAAGAGGCATTAAACTCTCTGAAATGAATCCGCTTCGTATGTAGCAGATAATCAGAGGAGCACTTCCAACTGACATGGTAGCTTTACGGTTCATGATGACACACAAGCTATGTGACCCACTTTCTTTCACAGATATTTTGAAAGAGGTCAGAGAAGAAGAGAATATGATGCACAGCAGGAACTCAGTTCAGGTCAACGTGGCTTTATCTGCTGCCTCCTCTGTCAAGAGTAAGTCCTCTGTTGAAGCAAATCCTACTGAGTCTGAGATTGAGAGACTAAAGAAGGAAGTTAGGGGGTTAAAGAGTGATATGTCTCGGTTATTGACTGCAACAACTGAAACTGTAACTCGTGGTTCTTCTGAAAACCATAGCTCAGCAACTGTTGAGACGATCAACAAACAGAGCAGGGGGTAGCACAAGCTAATTCTGGAATTGCGTGAATGAGGAAAATTTGAGAAAAGTGAATGAACGTCTCATCAAACTCAAACACCAGGCGGGAAACTTCCCCGGGGCTCGGTAGAGGAACGGACTGATGCTCCGGGTAAGAAACGTTCCAACAAGTGCAAGCAAGTAAAAATTGGAAAGGCTGTTCTCCCAGCAGGGCTAGTTGGTCCTAACTCTATCCTTACCATTCAGATAGAAGGAATTTTTGCCAAAGCCTTGCTTGACAGTGGGTCACAAGTCACTCTGCTATACAGATCCTTTTATAACAAGTATCTTAAGCACCTCCCCTTAACGCCAATTGAAAATTTGGAAATATGGGGTCTAAGTTCCCAGCAGTATCCATATGACGGCTGTGTGTCGCTAAGGCTTGAATTTCCAGGGTCTGTAGCTGGAGTGGTTGAGACCATTGATGCGCTCGTGTTGGTTTGTCCTGATCCGGCTGTGAGAGGTGAAGTGAATATTTTGGTGGGAACAAACACCTCTGTGGTGAAAAGACTCGTTGAGGCATGTAAAAAGAAGATGGGGAATGATTTTCTTCATACCTTGACAGTGCATCCTGAAATCAAAGATGCATACGAACGGGTCGTTGCTGGTGCTGATGGTAAAGATGACAACAGTCAAGGTACTGTGTGGTTTCCGGAGTTTGAGCCTGTGAAAATCTGTCCAGGTGAAAGTAGGCGAATTAGAGGAATCTTAAGATACCCAGGAGAGCTTTCTGCTAAAACATTCTTGGTGGATCAACCTGAAGAGTTCTGTTTTCCAGAAGAGCTACTGGTAAGAGCAGAAGTGCAACCTGCTACAGCTGCACACTCTAAAAGACTTGGGGTCACAGTCAGAAACGTCTCCAGTCGCCCTGTCACTTTGAAACCAGGTATGCGCATTGCCCATGTTTCCACATTAGGGTTAACGATGATAGACCTTTTTGTGAAAGATCAAGACGACTTGCTCAAGCTGACATTGAAGATGTCAGACAACACTTGGAGAAGTTAAAGGAAGCTGGTATTATCTCTGAATCCTGCAGTCCTTACGCCTCACCGATTGTGGTAGTGAGAAAAAAGAATGGGCAGGTAAGGATGTGCGTGGACTACAGAACCCTGAATCGTCGCACCATCCCAGACCAATACACAGTCCCCAGAATTAAAGATACTCTAGCCTGTCTGAGTGGAAGTCAGTGGTTCAGTGTATTAAATTTCAGAAGTGGATACTATCAGATTCCACTGTGTGAAGCTGACAAAGAAAAGACAGCTTTTATCTGTCCAGTGGGGTTTACCAATTTTAAAGGATGCCTCAGGGCATTTCTGGGGCTCCTGCGACCTTTCAAAGGGTCATGGAAAAGACGGTTGGTGATATGAACCTGTTGGAAGTGTTGGTATATTTGCATGACATCATTATTTTTGAAAGGACTCTGGAGGAACATGAGCAACGGCTCCTCAAAGTGCTTGACCGTTTGCAAGGTGAAGGACTCGAATTGTCGTTAGACAAGTGCATCTTCTGTCAGCCTTCTGTTACTTACATTGGTCACATTGTCTCTCAGGAAGGTGTGTCAACTAATCCCTCTAAGATAGAAGCAGTAAAGTCCTGGCCAAGACCGCAGAATGTTTCTGAACTTCGCTCTTTCTTAGGGTTCAGCGGTTATTACACAAGGTTTGTAAAGGACAATTCTAAAGTATCTCACCCCTCGAACCAGTTGCTGCAGGGTTGTTTGCCAAACAAAAACCTGAAAAAGACCAGAATTGAAAATCCTGAAAAGGTATTTTACAAAACATCAGACCCCTTTGGAACTAGGTGGAATGAAAGTCGTGAAACTGCTTTCAAGGAGTTGAAGGAAAGGCTTACTCAAGCTCCTGTGTTGGCGTTCGCAGATCCCAAGCTACCGTATGTGTTACATGTAGACGCATGTTGCGAAGGTTTGTGAGGGGTGTTGTATCAAGATCAGGGTCAGGGACTGCGTCCTGTAGCATTTATCAGCAGAAGCCTTACACCTTCAGAAAAGAACTATCCTGTGCACAAACTTGAATTTTTGGCTCTAAAATGGGCTGTGGTAGACAAACTACATGACTATCTCTGTGGGGCAAAGTTTGAGGTACAGACTGATAATAATCCGTTAACATAAGTGTTGACCACTGCTAAACTAGACATTGCAGGGCATAGGTGGTTGGCAGCTTTGTCATCATATGATTTCAGTCTGAAATATAGGCCTGGGAACCAAAACATACCTTAGACCTTGCTCTTACTCCTAAAATGAGTTCCTCTGATCTGTCATGTGCTCAGCAGGATGATCCTTGTTTTGGTGAAGTGTGGAGGGCTTTTAAGGAAGGAGATACAAGCAGGGTTAATAAGAGCATCCATAAGGACCTTCCCCTTGTCATGAGAGAGTGGGAAAGGTTAGAGATGGAGGATGGGGTGATGTTTCGTTGCACACAAGTTCCAAATAAACCCAGACGAAAACAGTTGCTACTGTCGCAGAAATTTCAAGTGACCGTTCTCAAGTCATTGCATGATGACTCTGGGCGCTTAGGGTTTGATAAAACCTATGGGTTCATTAGAGAGAGGTTTTATTGGCCTCGCATGAAGACCGACGTGGAGCGGTATTGTCAAACATGTGCTCAATGTGTCCAGAGGAAGACACTGCCTAAAACAGTTGCACCATTATCACACATGACTAGCAGTGGCCCAATGGACTTAGTGTGTATGGATTTTCTATCTATTGAACCTGACTCCAGTAACACCTGTAATGTTCTTGTCATCACTAATAATTACACCAGATATCCGCAGGCTTTTCCCACCAAGGACCAGAAGGCGTCCACTGTAGCTAAGGTATTGTTGGAGAAGTATTTTATGCACTATGGACTGCCAAGATGCATGCACTTTGAGAGTCGGCTCATACATGAGTTGTTGAATATGTTGGGGGTTGAGAAGTCCAGAACGACTCCATATCATCCCCAGGGGGACCCGCAACCAGAACTGTTTAATCGAACGCTGCTGGAAATGTTGGGGACGCGAGATCCAAAACAAAAGCAACATTGGAGCAGACACATTGCCCATCTTGTGCATGTTTATAACTGCAGCCAGAATGAAGCCACAGGGTTCTCTCCATACTTCGTAATGTTCGGACTGGAAGCCAGATTGCCTATTGATCTAAATTTTGGTGTTTCTAGCGATGGTACTTCTACTAAGTCTTACCTGCGGTAAGTTAAGAACATGCAGAGAAAATGAAAAGCTGCCTTTCAACTGGCTGAGGCCGCTGCTGAAAAAAAGAATGATGGTAATAGAGGAGGTATGACCAGAGAATTCACTACTCACATCTCACTCCGGGTAATCGAGTTCTAATAAGGAATTTGGGTTTGCCAGTGAAGCATAAATTGGTCGATAGATGGGGTTCTGTGCCATACATTGTCCAAAGTCAGATGCCAAACTTACCTGTGTTTCGGTTGAAGCCTGAATTCGGTGATGGGCTGGTCAAGATTCTCCATCTTAATCATCTTCTTCCTATTGGTCAAAAACTGAGACAGCAGCCTACGGCTGATGATGTTCTGAAGCCCAAGAGAAGGGTTTTGAGAAACCGAAGGCAAACAGATCAAAATACGAACTTGAGATCTGAGGCTGGTAGTGCAATTAAGATACAGGAGGAGCAAACCACAGATATTCAGACGTCTGATTCAGATAGCGATGACTGTTTATGAAACTCCGATTTATATGCCTGAAGAACCTTCTCTGTTTCCTGAGAAAGAACTTTTTCAGACAGATGTTGATGTTCATGATAGTGTTGAGCTTTCTGATGAGATGGTTAAAGTTGCTGATGCATCTAGAGAGTCTGATCTAGGTCCTTTACCTGAGAAACCTACTGATGATTTGCAGAATATAGTTAAATTTCCAGATATCTGTAATGATGATGATGTACAAGAGCTCTCGGAAGAGCAAGTGAGTGTAAAATATCCAGATGTTACTATTGAAGTAGATGAAAATAATAGAAGGCCGCAGAGGATGAGAACAGTTTCTAAGCGTTTTAGTTATGATACTTTTGGGGAGCCAAAGTATGAACCTAACCTTGCTCAAGTAAAAGCTTCAAGTCCTGTTAGATACTGTTCTACTGTATTTTTGTGGATGAATATGCCTTCATGTAGAAATACCTGCCCGGTTTGGTGAGCCCCAGAAGCTGGGGCTCACCTCACTTCCATGTGTGTTTTATACTTTGTGGTTTTAAAAATTACATTTTTAGCATGCACACGAAACATTCTAGTGTGCTTACTTTCAATTAATTCAAATTGTAGTATGCTTATTTTAATTTTTAGTATTGTATCTAAAATTTTAAGTATGCATAAAATGTATTATTATATAAATTATTAAAAATCTATTGAATAAAAATACTATAATTTTTTTAATGCATACTTACAATTCTAGTATGCATACTTACATTTCTTTATACTAGCAATGTTGGGCAAAGTACCCCAACCATTCAAAAAGAACTTGAATAAATTCAAAAAACTTTGACAACCAGCTTTTATATAAGTTGAAGAATATTATTGCTCCTCTCCGCTCCTCCCGGGTTGGGAGTTTCTGGTCATCGCGTAAAGCTAACGACGGATGTGTCCCTCACAGGGTGAG
>MU579904.1:233246-345175 GCA_024362625.1 Silurus asotus | reverse complement strand
GTTGGGAGTTTCTGGTCATCGCGTAAAGCTAACGACGGATGTGTCCCTCACAGGGTGAGGAGCGGTCATGAGTGGTCGTTCAGCCCAAGGTCTATGGGAAGTGCCCCATCTCCTTTGGCACATCAATTGCCTAGAGATGCTGGCCGTGCCTCTATCGTTGAGGCATTTTCTCCCAGAACTCAAAGATCACCATGTGCTGATATGTACGGACAGTACCTCTTGTGGTGGAGCAGATTTGGGAGGGATTGAGCGAAAGCCAAGGGGTCTGTTTGCATCTCAAGAGATGACCCACTCTCCCCTCTAGCTCTTCCTTACTCCTGGGCGCCATAGCTCAGGTGTGATCTTCGTCCGGTTCTACAACCTGGACCGGAGTGCCCCTCTTGGCCCCTCTGTCTCTCTTTGAATTAATTCAAATTGTAGTCAGTCTGGCATGATTGGACACTCGTTCCGAAAGCATTTCAACGCAGCTCGTGTTCCTGAACCGAACCGTCTCTAGGTTACGTATGTAACCCTAGTTCCTTGAGGGAAAGAGACGCTGCATTGCCACACTGCCGGCTGCCTTGCAGCGCTTCATTCTCCCTTACAGAAGCTGGGGCTCACCTTACTTCCATGTGTGTTTTATACTTTGTGGTTTTAAAAATTTAATTTTTAGCATGCACATGAAACATTCTAGTGTGCTTACTTTAAATTAATTCAAATTGTAGTATGCTTACTTTAATTTGTAGTATTGTACTTAAATTTTAAGTATGCATAAAATGTATAAAATAAATTACTAAAAAACCAATTAAATAAAAATACTATAATTTTTTGAATGCATACTTAAAATTCTAGTATGCATACTTAAAATTCTAGTATGCATACTTAATTCTAGTATGCATACTTAAAATTCTAGTATGCATACTTCAATTCTAGTATGCATACTTTAATTTCTCGTATAGTTACATTTCTAGTGAGCATACTTACATTTCTTTATACTAGCAATGTTGGGCAAAGTACCCCAACCATTCAAAAAGAACTTGAATAAATTCAAAAAACTTTGACAACCAGCTTTTATATAAGTTGAAGAATATTATTGCTCCTCTCCGCTCCTCCCGTGTTGGGAGTTTCTGGTCCTCGCGTAAAGCTAACGACGGATGTGTCCCTCACAGGGTGAGGAGCGGTCATGAGTGGTCGTTCAGCCCAAGGTCTATGGGAAGTGCCCCATCTACTTTGGCACATCAATTGCCTAGAGATGCTGGCCGTGCCTTCAGCGTTGAGGCATTTTCTCCCAGAACTCGAAGATCACCATGTGCTGATATGTATGGACAGTACCTCTTGTGGTGGAGCAGATTTGGGAGGGATTCAGCGAAAGCCAAGGGGTCTGTTTGCATCTCAAGAGATGACCCACTCTCCCCTCTAGCTCTTCCTTACTCCTGGGCGCCATAGCTTGGGTGTGATCTTCGTCCGGTTCTACAACCTGGACCGGAGTGCCCCTCTTGGCCCCTCTGTCTCTCTTAGGAACTGGTCAGTCTGGCATGATTGGACACTCGTTCCGAAAGCATTTCAACGCAGCTCGTGTTCCTGAGACGAACCGTCTCTAGGTTACGTATGTCCATTTTAACAAATAAATTTAATCCAAAAAAATTTTTAATTTCTAGTATGTATACTTACAATTTAAGTACAATACTACAATTTAAAGTATGCATACTACAATTTTAAGTATACGTTCCTAAATTTCTAGTATGCATACTTTAATTTCTACTATGCATACTTGCATATTTTTAATTGTATTATGCATACTTAAAATTGTAGTTTATGCATACTTTAGTTTCTAGTATAGTTACAGATCTAGTGAGCATACTTACATTTTTATATACTAGCAATGGTGGATGAGTTAAAGCAGAAATACACTTGGTAAATTATTACTCCAGTAAACTTCAAGTCTACTATGTTTTTTCCTAGAGACACGTCCATGTTCCTTTTGTTAAAATCCAACAAACTTTGTTATTTTACATTATGAAGATTTATTTTGACCAAACAAACACCTGTTGATTGTGCTTTCTCTGTAGAATGCAACATGGTTGTGTGTGTGTGCATGTGTGCATGAAGGTGGGAATGTGAAGAAGTTAGGCGAACTCGTAGGGAGACTTGGGGACTGTTCGAGGCATCCGTAATACCATTATTTTCCACTGAGATTTAAATATTAATTATGTCATATAAAAATCAAAGTGGTGTACCTTAACCATTCCAGTGTACTTTACGTGATCGTGTTTTTTCACGCTAAGTAATAAACAGCAATAGTAAGTACAGTGGTACCTCGACATACAAGTGCCCTAACATACGATTTTTTTCTTTTTTTTTGAGATACAAGCGGTCACTCTGTCGATTTTTTTTGCTTTGATATGCAAGCAAAAACTTGAGATACAAGCTCGAGACACCGCTGCAAGATGCCGAATCAAAGCCAGAAAGCGAAGATTGTGACGAAAATTAAGATAGGGTTGCATTAGAGGGAAAATAAGAGCTGTTTCTTTAAGGCTACTATCTCTGGGTATTGAAGTCCAGAGTAAAATGCATTATGGGTAGTGTAGTGCGGGAAAGAAGTGCGCGCACTGGATGTTTTTCCTGTGTGCGATTTATATGATTTGTGTTCTGCAGTGTGGTCGGTTAATCCAAATTTATCCACCTGGGAGTTATATTATACTGTAACCCTGGAATCTATCTTTTAAAAAACAAGTAAAGAGGTATGCATTGGCTAATGTTGTCCATCTCATCATTCCACGAGCATGAACTAATGAGTTGTTACCTAGCCGCCGGGAAAAGTTCAAGCGGATAAGTAACGATAAGCAAAGAAGGAAAAGTAAAACATTTAAAGTTTAGCGATACGTAGTGTGCAGGAGTGATTAGTAAGAAACAAGTTTTCCCTCCGCCTCCGCAAACTCACACACACACAAGTTTGAGTCAGTAGTTTATTTAGTTGTGGGCCGTCAGGGCCAGCAAGGCCTTCTCTGAAGCACTGACCTACATTTGCAACCTAAATTCGAATATTTGTTTCATGAAATTTTATTAATTTATTCTGAACAGTCTTTTTTCGTAATTTCATAGCGTTTCTCTTGGCTGCACTGCTTCCAGTACATGTAGGTGGATGTTAGATTTTTTTGTTTAATCAGATTTCAGCCTCTATGTGCTGCCATGTCAATCTAATCTGCCAAGGGCATTCAGAATCAGTAGTGCTGGCCAATGTACCTTCAACATATAGATTGACATGGCAGCCCATAGAGGCTGAAATCTGATTGAACAAAAAAATCTAACATCCACATAGATTTTGAATTTGAAGAATTTTAAATCTATTCAATTAAAGAAACAAACTCATTGCTAATATTAAATAATATAGAATAAAATGCCTCTCTCTATATATAATGCCGCACGATGTTATATTGCCTTTTTGTATAGGATTGATGGCTTCTATAATTGCGGCGGGATAGTGGTGGTATCAAGAGGTGAATTAAGTCGGGTAAGTCCCCACTGAAGGCCCAGGTACCAAATCCACGGCCCGCCACGGATTTTCTTACATTATTAATTTCTCTCTAAATGTTCTGCTTGCTGTTGAACTGTATGTTGGTGCTAAGTAGATATCAAAAGAGAGCTCATTCAAAACAGAGCATGAGCTCTACCCTGATTGGTAGCTTGCTGTGTGCTTGACCAGTTAAGTTTTTATCCATTCATAAATAAAAAGGAACTACTGATTTTGCAAAATGTAGTTGAGTAAAACATAAGATATTTGACATTAAAATGTAGTTAGGGTAAAGTAAAAGTCTCCTCAAACGGAAATACTTTATAAAAGTACAGATGTGTGTAAAAGCTACTTTAAATACAGTATTAAATTACATGTACCTAATTACTAAGGCAACACCTGCATACTACTATTTTTACACGGCTATAAAATTCAGTACAATATGCACACAAACCTCAATGGTTAATCATTCTAGTTCCCCAACAGAGTTCACTCAGAACCTTTTGGTAAGTGAAAACCCCCCTGATGGATGGTGTACAGGTCATCGTCTGTTAAACATTAACACTATTACCAACTGGTTTCCATTATGTAACATGTAAGCGTGCATCATTAATTCATTCATCACCAAAAGAAAGAAACCATGGATGCTTAATGATGTCCTAATTGTCCCTCTTGTTGTCCACTACATATCAATATGTGATCTACAAGTTCCCAAAGGTGTTCTACTGGTTTTTAATAGTATCCAGTAACCACAACATGCCACCAATAGAAGTCAACAAAATACACACAGGAACTATTAACATTTCCATTGAAAACCAATGCAATTAGAATTCTAACCATTAAAACCATTTGTTTCAAAAACATCATGTAGGTAAATTTGAATTGGCTTGATATTGTATGCACAGAAAGTAAATTGAATAACAAAAAACATTCCACACCCTTATGTTCTTTTTATGTTCTGATAGTTCTTTATATCACACTATTATTGTCAGAGAACCACCAGCCACGCCTTCCTATAAAGCGCAACAATCTCGCTCAACCTCTCCCTCCTATTAATCACCCACACCTGTTCTGCTTAATCTGTACCCTTTAAAAGATCCATCTCGCCTTTCACTCAATTATGGCCTCCCAGAAGAAAAGGTGTCGGGCCAAGGACCTTATTTCACTTCTCACGTTTGAAAGGCATTCTTTAAGCTACTCTGTGTTACTGTTAACTTGTCCTTTGGTTATCATCCACTGACTAATGACCAGACAGAGCAGAAAATACAGGTGCTTGAACATTACCTCCGATCCTACTGCCACCATGATCAGAACAGCTGGAACCGGTTTCTCCTGTGGGCTGAGTACAAACAGAACTCCCTACACCAAGAAATCACTGGCCTGACCCTATTTCAGTGCGTACTTGGCTTCCAACCTCCCATGTTCCCCTGGACAGAAGAAGTTTCAACGTCCCTGCGGTGGATCACTGGTTCTGAGAGAGGGAAAGAGTCTGTCAGTCAGCACACACCCAGCTACAAAGAGCCCTTGGACCATAAAAAGGTTTGCAGATCTTCAGAGGTCAGAAGGTCCTCCCTACCAATCAGACGACAAGGTATGGTTGTCAACCCGGGATCTGCACCTCTGATTGCCCTGTAAGAAGCTCAGTCCTAGGTATATCGGGCTGTAAGTGTATTCTGGGATTCCTCCCAGGTACCACATCCACCTTACTTTCCATGTCTCGCTCTCGAAACTCTTTTCTTTCTTTGCCACAGAAAACCCTGGAGTGACTAACAATCCACCTCCCCCTGAGGTGCTGGACCAACCCTCCATATACTCGGTCCGAGAGATCCTAGCCTCTCGATGTCCTAGACTCTCGATGTCCTGGCCCCAGGTTCGAATACCTTGTCAATTGGGAGGGGGATGGGCCAGAGAAATGCTTCTGGGTTCCCCAGACAGGACCTGGCACTCCTGCAGGAGACTCCTGGAGAAGTTCCACCTGAATCATCCTGACCACCCCGCACCCAGACGTTGCGGATGCGGGGTGGTCAGGATGATTTAGGTGGAACTTCTCCAGGAGTCTCCTGCACTGTGTTAGGGCATTAGGAGCCGGCCTAGGAGGAGGGGGTAATGTCAAAGAACCACCAGTCATGCCCCCTCTAATGCTCATCACTCTGGCTCAGCCTCTTTCCATTCTCCCTCCTATTACCCACACCTGTTTCCCCTTAATCAGTACCCTTTAAAAGATTCCTCTCACCTTTCACTCGATGTCTGATCTACAGTATACATACCTTAGATCAATCCTGCGTTCTTTGCTGTTTGCCGTGTTTCTCATAACCTTTCTCAAGAAGCTCGCTTCAGCTAAGTTCATTATTTCCAGCACTCCCTTTTCTGATTCTCCTGTGTTTGCTCTGGTCAGGATCAATAGACGTCACCTTGTTTCCTCCCGGTTTCCGTCGCCTGGTATTCCATGACAATTATCTATGTAAAAAAATGTTAAGTGCCTTTGTTTATAAAACATGCTATGCATACCCTTACAAAAATAAACTACAGTATTACTACAGTAAACTGAAGGACAACAAGTAGTAAAGTTGCAGTAATATTAAGTACAACTGCAAAGTTTTACTGCAGTTGTACTTCTATGTACTGCAGATTTTACTGCTGTTGAACTATAGTTGTACTAAAAGTTCATTATATTGCAATTTTTAAGACTGGCAATATAGTGAAGTATACATACAGTACAACTGCAGTTCAGTGATTTACTGAAATGCATGTTTACTGCACTTGTACTACATTGTGGTGCAGTTATGCTGTATAGTGCAATATCACAATTGTAGGGTTTACTGTACTTCATAAAGTACAAGTAATTTGGCTGGACCACTACTTTGCAAAATAAAAAGATGAAGGTGATGTGTGTGTCATGTTCAAAGAACCTATAGACCATAATAAATTCCTTGGGTTAGGCAAACTTAGCCAATTGATTATGTTAAGCTGTTAATTTGTATGCTTTGACAATACATCTCAATACAGTAAATATATACAGTATAAAAATACATTTCATTTACTGAGATTAAAACATTACAGCAGGTAAATTACAGTTAATACAAGAAATCTAGGAGGCATCTTTTTTCAAGTCATATAATAAACAGAATACATCTTATTTAAAATTATAGTTCGTAAATAAATAAAAAAATTATTCATTAATTAATACATTATTTTTTACTGCATAGTGCTGGTTATGTTTCTCTTTGGGGGTACTTTGACAGTTTTTGCAGTTTTTTCAGCAGTTGATGAAAACTACAGTATTTCTTTAAAAAACCTGCAGTAATTCTTTGTATGGGTACATAAATAAATGTGGCTTGCCTTCTCTATTCTCTTGCTGGTAGCTGGTATTTAAAAAAAGAAAAGAAAAAGATCTTCCACCCAAGTGCAGTGTAAGCAATCTTAGTGATTAGCTGTATGCCTGCTTCAGCTGAACACAGTGTTCATGATGATTTGCTGGTAGATTTTGAGAGCCAGTAAAGGCCTTAAATGTCAAACACAAATAGTATTTTCCCTTTTGTGAATAAATGTATTTATAAAGCTGTTAATTACAGCTTTTTTTTTTATTACAGTTTTATTGCTCACTATACATCTGGATTTTTTTTAGAAGTTTGCCTTCAGCATCTTTAAAGGTATCTTCAAGCTTACAGAATTTAGGAAAGTCAATGTTGACATTGATTAGGCTGCTTGCACTCTGTTCAAATGAGGTTTTTGGCCCCATGGCATGTGTGTGTGAGTGTGTGTGTGTGTGTGTGAGAGAGAGATTCCCACAGACAGCCCCTGGTTCCAATATACTGTAATATAAGCTGCAATCTCTCACAGCTGGCCTTTGTAGGAGTGATGAGTAGTGTCATTTTTTCAGGGCAGTAGAAAACAGCAGGGTCAGAAGAGAATTAAGGACAACCTTAACCCTGTATCCTGGTCTCCAACTTAATATGAGCATTTTGAGGTCAGGCTAATCACATAGGCAGTTTAATCTCTGTGTGCAAACAAACAAACAATTACTGGATATCAGGATGCTTTCCGATAACTGGAAAAATTGTCCCAAAACAAACACATTTAAGATTTTTTTACTATTATACAAATCTACTTTCTACAGAATTATTACTTTGTCACTTGTGGTTTTTACTGATCTCCTGAAGCACTATATAGTTCTTCTCTTCACTCACTCAGCACTTCTCAACACTTCATTCAGCTGATGCAGAAATCATTAATCCTGAGGATCAGTTGCAACTTAGCAATTAGAATATAGAAAACCTTTTACCCAGAAATGGGTTTTTGACCAGGAGAATGACAAACATATATTTAAATTAACACAGTAATAGCTGTGGGCACCAGATCAATGTTTAGCAATTGTCATGTTTGGCACCTAATAATCGTGAAAGTGGGAGCTCAGTGGTTAAGGCTCTGGGATACTGATTGGAAGGTTGAGGGAGTTCAAGCCCCAGTACTGCCAAGCTACCATTTCTGGGCCCTTGAGAAAGGCCCTTACTCCTCTCTGCTCCAGGGATGTTGTATCATGGTTAACACCAGCTTTTTAACATTGTTATGATATTTGAAAATTTTCACTGTGTGCTGTAATGTACAAGTTACAAGTAAAAAGCTCCTTTATAATAAAACTCTGTGTGAAGTGAAGAGGGAGTCCATATGTAATATTTTATATATATATATATATATGTATAAAACTATCCTCATGTGTTTCAACTGCAAATTTTACAACCTAGTCAGCTTTTTGACCTCTTGATATTAATTCCTTCTCATTGTTATGGGGAGTGCTAATAATTCAAGAGATGACAGCCAATGAAAATTGTGGGATATTCTAGGATGTATGGCGAAATAAAAAATAAAAAAACTCTTAAATAGCTCAATAAGGGAATGAGGTTTATTCATTTATTCATTCATCACAGCAAATGGTGTTTTAATGAATTTATGTGACTATAAAACCACAAAATGGTTAGGAGATTACAGCATCTGTTTGGAAAGAATTAAATTTGGAATTATGACTATAATAAACAACAAACATGAAAATAACAGAAATTCATTAGCCAACAGAGGCTGTACAACAAAAAGTTAATACACTAATACACACAAAAATGCATGGAGTTAAAGATATATATTTTATGTTTATAACACAGGTAAGAGTGTAATACATTGATTGGTGTTGCTAATTGCTTTCAGTTAGTAAGAACACATTTACTTGAATGTAAATTTGGAAAGCATGAAGAAAATGTGTATAAAAAACATAACTCTATATTGTCCTGTAATAACCGATTAAATAAATCCAGTTCATGGTAGTAAATGCAGGTTTTTCAATCCCTGACACACAATCCCTTTGATGGAACACCAGAAATAATGGACTATTCTCTATAAGCAACTAGCTAATTTATTTTACTATTTCATTAAAATATTCTATTCAGTTATAATCTTTTTTTTTTTCATGAATACAATAAAATGTCTACTTGATGAAACCACAGAACTTCCTTAACTTTTCTACTGATACATTAGGTACAAGATGGCTAATTAGTAAACCTTCTAAATTATTAAGGTTTTGATTAAACTTGCTTATTTCCAATGAGTAGTCCAAAAAGTCATACAAACTTTATATAAATTACTATAAATATATTTTATATTTTGTTTATATGATGGACTGTAATTATTGTAGACAAGTGCAAGTAGTGCCAAGTACAGTGCATAAATGCAGTGAGCACTCCAGGGGATCCAGCACAGCCATTATTTGTGTATGTGTATAAAAAATATATAGTACAATATTGAGTAATATTGCAAGGAACTGAAAAACAGAAAAATAGTGCGCTGGGCTGATAAGTCAAAATTGAATTGGATATTTTATCAGGATTAATGATGTCAGGATAAAGAAGCCCTGGAATAATAGCTTTGGCCACATCTCAACATCATCAAGTCTGACTAGGCTTACATAAGGATTTGAGACAGGATATATCCACAGAAGGTGTGTGGTTATTTCTCCTCTTTTGCACAATATTTTGTTTACATTTTTGCTACTGTTCACTGTCTCGTTACAAAACGTTTATGGCGGAGCTATTTTGTATTCTGTGTATTGTCTTGAACTGTCTTGTGTTGTCTTGCATGGTTTGCACCAGGCTGCACACATGCACTTTATGTGGCCCTGTGTTTTTCTGTTTCTTTGATTGTTGTTTTATGTTGTTTTATGTAGCATCAGGGTTCTTGGGTAAAGTTGTTTCATTTGACTGTGTACTGCGTCAGCTATATATGGTTGAAATGACAATAAAAAGCTTCTTGACTCTTGAATATTTATGGAATATCTTACCTGCTGAGCTCTTTTAAAAACTGTGTACTGATTTTACTTTTCTTTTGTTTTCCTTTCCATTTAGTTATTTGCTAAAAATTAACTATTAACACTTCTGGTTTTAAAAGCATTCTCACAGATTTTTTTCTTTACAAGTGCCTAAAACCTTTACACAGTATAAGACAGACAGACAGACAGACAGACAGATAGATAGATACTGTAGATATGGAGTCCGGTGGCAGCATAAAGTCAGCTCATTTTTAAGGATTGTGGTGGCCAATCCATGTGTGAAAATGATCTCACATATTCCCCAAACTACTCTTACACAATTTGAGCCTGATGAATCCTGGCATTGTCATCTTGAGATATACTTATACTTAGAATATAATGACATGGTTAACAATGTGTTGGAGTTAGAATTTAATTTCACTGTGACTAATGCGGGCAATCTCTCTACTCTTACTCATGCAAAATAAGAAAGTATACTGAAGCTGGGTTTTATGTTATTTTTTGCAAATAAACTCTGTCTGTCAGTTTTGTCTATATAAATCAAAAATCTCGATTCACCTAAACCTAGATTTCTCATTTTTATGAGGATAGAAACAGAAAAACACTGTATGTGGAGTAAAACATGCTTAGAGCTAAAGTATTTGCTCATGCAGGAACAACAGATGCTCTCTCTCTCTCTCTCTCCAGGGACCTGATTTTGGGACCTCCCTCTCTTTGATTTCTTTTCAGATAAAAGGAGTAAATCAAATGTTTGTTGTCCCCGGGTCAGTATGTAAGGTTAGGGGTCACAAAGTGCTAAACAGATTAAACTCATCACTCATTTATTTTCTTTAACACCACGCTAGTTCTAATAGTAAAGAACGCCTTAATTACTGATCAAATAAAAAAACAAAAAAGAAGTACAACTGTCTCATTATGTGCATATCAACACGCTAATTGTGCTGAAAAGAAGAAAATCATCAGGTAAAATTAGTTTTAATAGTGCATTTTATTACTGAGGCCTGAGCTTAATCCTTGTTGATGCAATATGTAATGTCTTAAAATCATGTATTAGAGACAATCACGGGTGACTAAAACACACCCTTTGAAAATTTTACAGCTTTCATCAGTCTTGTTAACATCTCGTTAACATTTTTTGTCTTAAAACATTGCGATCAAGGCTTATCTGGCCATTTTTACTACTTCCCTGGTACGTAGCTCGTTTCAATTTCACCAAGGACCCATAGACTAATCCAGCTTTGTAATTACAAAAGAAAAAAAAAACACTACTACAGTGTTGCCCTGAACTCTGTGACCCAATAAATAAACTCGCCATACACAATCTGCTTGTTTTATGTAATGGCTTTTATATCCAGCGTGTCTGAATGCTTTTTACTCCTTATCATTTTTACGTGATCAATTTACTGCTACATGTCTAGAGTCAAGGCTGTACGAGAAAGCAAATTCAAAATGAGAATGTTGCTGAGTGTTTGTGCACGCTATCTCTACCTCTCAGCTAAATCATAAATAAATTGCAGCATAGGCTTTCCATGTTTAAGATGACCGATCACATAACATGGTGAAGAGCAGACATTTGCATAGTGCTACAAATATGAGGCCATGTCTTTTGCTGTCAATGAGCATTCTAGACAATAACCTATTAGAAATCATGGTTTAAGAGATTGCTAAAAATAAATTATTAAAATATAAAAAAAAGAAAGAATAGGAGGAATAGAATCTGTTTGGGAGGGAGGTAGGGGTGAGACCCTCAGTGAGAATGCAAGATGGCATTAAAAAGCTATTTGTCATATGCAGGCATGGAAGAACTGTCGACTTTCTTGGCAGCAGCATTGATGTATCGCTAGGGTTTCCTTGAATGCATAGCCAATGATTATTGTTACTCTAGAGCAGAAAGCATCCTCACCTCTTCCCCAAAATAGCCCAATTCAAATGAGCTCTATTAGCCGAATTAACTGGGAGGAGGCAGAGTCACTTTGGCAGTCAGGGTTTGGGATTTGGAGCCAATGTGGGGGAGAGATTCGCTCCACCTAATTTGGCTAATGCGCCCTACCAAAAGATGGGACCCTGGTGCTCAGCATTAATTCCCCATCCATCATGAACTTAATAGTCCTACAGGATCTAATGGGAAATTTTCGACATCCAGGGCTGTGCATACAGCTGGCTCCTGTCATCACTTAGGTGTGTGTCCTTTGTGTGTATAATATGTTTGTGCAGCTTTGCATATATTATGATGTGCAATGGTTTCTATAAAGTCCAACAAGTACATATTCTATCTTATCCTGTTAACATTGCATTTACTTTCTAACCACAGGAGCGTGGAGGATAATGCAATCAGAAGCCACAGATTCGAAGCAGACCATACAATAAGCTTTTTTGAGGGTGGGGAAAATTCATTAGCAGATTTCTGGCGGTATTGGGGATTAGCAATCCCTTTATACTGACATGTAATTGAATAGCACACGCATCTCATTTGGTCCACACACAAATGTGATTTGCAACGCTTCCTGTGGCCCCTGCTTAGCATAGTTAAGCCATAATATGATTTTATACAGCGCAAAAGAGTCCTGTCTCTTTTAATAGAATATATAAATATATTAGCATAGCCACTGTGCTGTGCCGTAGATTGTTCTTCGTTTCTCTTGTTCTGAACAGTCACCTCATTTTAAATGTAGTGTCTAACTGTAGAATTGAGTAATTCAGCTTAAAAAAAAATGTATAATCATAATTTGTGAAAATTACATTCACATTATAATGTCTTGCTTTCAGAGGATCATAAAGCAGCTTAAATTGCTTCTGTTTGCAATGCATTACTGTGGCCATATGGTCACAATAAGTATATATCTCAATGTCCATAAACGCTATAGGCAATTTCCTTAAAGTTGACTTATGCCATTGAATTCTTTATTACATTATTTTATTATTATTATTATTTTATTTAAGTGAATTTCTTTTCATGTACAAAAAGACATGAATGTGCCACAAATGAAAATGTCCAAAACTACTTTTTACTTGTCACTTGTACATTACAGTGAAATTCTTTCTTCACATATCCCAGCAATGTTAAGAAGATGGGGTCAGCCATGATTTAGCAACCCTGGAGCACAGAGCATTATGGGCCTTGCTCATACTAATGCTTGAACCCCTGACCTGTCCAATCACTAGGCCAGATCTTTAACCACTCAGCTGCCATCTTGCCAATAAACATGTGCAAATACAAGTGAACACAATCTAATACCTGCTATATCTATTAAACACCTAGCAAGACTACCAAGTAGTAAAGCTAGCTAAAATAGGGTTAGCTAACACCATGTAAACATATCAGTCTACTTATTTTGAACACCTTTTGCTCTTAGGTGTTATTTCTACATATTGATGCTGCAACTTTAATTTTCTACAACCAAAATGCTCTTCTGGATTTATACCTGGTGACTGGAGATGATAATGAAATTCACATTAAACAATGCTTAATTAGTTTTAAGTGGCCTAAAACATTTTCATACCATTACATTTCCAAGCCAATGCAAACCACCAAAAACAACACAATAAAGATTGACAAGGCACAGTAGGTTGGCCCTAGATTCATGCTTTTGCTGTCAAATTCTGAAACTACAATTTGCATGTCACAAAACAACCTTTAATGTAGGAATTCAGTCAACAATATAGTGCAAAGACGTATTTTGAACATCAAACAGACAGAAATATATTGCACATATGTAGTGCACAGACCAATTTTGCACATTACATCAGTAGCAGCACACATTTCCAGCTGTAAAACAACATGGCAAGTGTTTCTAGATTATTTGGATAACTGTGATCATGACAGAAAGGGTCATATTACAAATAAAAGACAATATTCCTGCATGAGCATGTATGTACATCAATAAGACTGACACTACAATGCTAAATACAATTTACAAGAGTCAAAATTGGGACCTTATGTTGTACCAGATGGGCTTTCTTTAGTTTATTTCATTAGTTTAAGGTATGTGAAGAAAATGTGTGAAAATCTAAAGTAGAAAAACCCTTTTATCAGACCATTAAAAAGCTTAATATTTGCCATTACACCAGCAGTGTACATATAATGTTCAAGGTAATTGCATTCCATAAATTTTTTCTTACTATATAATTTTATCCAATGTATTACTTCTTTTATTTTTTACACAACAGGCAATTAAAGATCTAATGTACAGTTTGATGATTAAGGTGACCATTTTTTTTAAATTTTAATTTTAAAAAGACACTAATTATACAAATATCACATACATCAGATTTTTTTTTTTTGCTAGTACTTTTCTATCTATAACTCTCATGCCTTGCAGCATTGTGTTACTTCCCACCCTGTTGTACGTTCGGTTAAATGTAATATATTTAACTATTTAAATAGTTTGCCTTCTACTGTAGTCTTTTTTTTTAGGAGCAACAGGAAGATAAACTTGAAATACATCAAAATGAAAAACACTGTGCATCCTGATTTCACTGCATTAATTTCCTCAGTGACTAATATTGAAACAGACTATTATCCCAAGAAATAAGAACAGAAAGCATCCTTAAATATTTGATCAGTCTTGCTCATTTTCTTCTGCCTTTAGAAAATATTCTAATGTTCTAATAATTCAGCAAATTGAACTTTGTGATGAAACTGGAAGTTAAAATTGTAATGTTTTAAAATTTTATTTTTAATTCATATAATAGGGAACAACATTGTCTCTACTTTCTATAAAAAGATATATGCAAGTTACCTCACACGGATGACCTCAAGACTTAAAGGAAAAATATCATAGTTGTTTAATTCTTGCTCCTATCCTGACCTGTATTTTATTAATACAGGTCAGGAAAAATAATTTATAAATGGTGATTTTTTGCCTGGGCCTAGTGAATAAGCGTTCTGTTACTATTGAAAATGTTAAGAAAAACAGCAGATGATTAAATCAGCTGTAGACCATTTGTTGAACACTATTCGTCATGAACAAATGATGCAACAGCACAGCTGGCCAAGAAACATGAGTGTAGTTTATGTGTGCCACTGCATTGCAACTAAGCATCCAATTATTTATATTTTTATAAGATGGGGATTTCTGCATGGTTTTGTTTTATCTTTGCATCCAAAAGACTATATACATACATTTCCTTGTATTTAGCTTTTCCTCTAATAGTTCCTCTAATAGTAGAAGTAAGTGAGCAAATAGTGGCACAGAAGAGTCTCAGGAGTGCATTTGTTTAATTCTTTCTCATTTTCTGACCAATTGTTTTCTTTGTTATAAAGAACCGTAAAAACTTTATTTTCACCACTAAATATACAGTGCAACATCGGAGCTTCGCGGCCTCAGCGCTCGCAACCTTGCATGCTCGCGACTTTCATTCCGACCGGCGACTCTCATTCAGATCGGCGAGCTGCTCAAAACGCTAGTTTTAACATTTCTAATCAAGGTTTATCTCATTAAAATTGTCTAATAATTAAGTGTTATGGAGTGAAATAGTGTTATTTACTCATTTAAATCGATTTAGTATAGTGTTCTTTGGCTTTTTTACTGGGTTGGAAGGGGCGTATCAAAAGGTCGCGAAAAATCGGAACTCGCGACCGGTTTTGGTCCCTAACCCTCGCGATCTCTCTGAGGTTCCACTGTATTCTATTCTATGCAGCATGTTGCTTTGAAAAATGGTGTTAGACTGTACATGGAAAATGGGTCTTGTTTTTCATATGTCTAACGTGTAACAATCCTAAAATTTCATTCGCAAATTGAGTCCTCACAGCCCCATTACTTTACTAAATTATACAAACACATTCTTGTATCTCTGTAACTAAAAAGCAAATACATTTGCAATTATTAATTTACATCTATTTGGGTTGTTGAAGAGGCTGAACTTACAAGCCAACGCTTAAGTAATTCAGTCAGAAGATGATGGTTTACATATCTATTTGGCACATTAAAGCAGCACATTTTCCCATCTTTATATCTAAGCGCTGTATCAGCTGTAAAAAAAAAAAAATAAACAAATAACAACAACAACATTGCAACCTCCAGACTTTTGAATAGCTGTTTTTATGAGAGAAAGTGTCCCATTTCAAATAAAGGACAACATTTCTGCATGATCAAAATCTTTCATGGGTCAAAGGGCTGACCTCATGTTAGACCAGATTTGTTACCTTCATTTGTTTTAGATTCAGGTTTATAGGGAAAATGTGTGAATAAATGTGAAAGTAGGAATGAAAATGACAAACAGTAAAACCACTTCTCATTTTGACCCCCCTTCTCTCTCTCTCTCTCTCTCTCTCTATCTCTCTCTCAGAACAAAAGCTATATGTATTAAAGCACAGTGTTCTCATTTTGTGCTCCACTTCTTATTTTCTAGATATCAAGAATCTGATAATACTGTATTGAGTAAAAGATGCTGAGACCACTCCACAGTCCCTGTCAAGGTGCCGACATTTCCATCATCCTAATATAATGATAATGACGGGGGAGGAAAAAAATAAGTCAATTTCAGGATTGTAATAATCGATACAAAAACCATTCTCGAGCGACAGGTTTTCAGGAGAAGTCACCAACCTGCACGGTTATCTCCAGAGACCAGGTCATTACTCCAGCTGCCTGAGAGACACCTGATTGGCGGCAGCTGACAGTCAGCGGAGCGATAAGGCCGCATGCTGGGTGCTGCATGCATTGTTTCTCCAATCATGACTGGCACAGGGTTGATCTGCCGATAAGGACATCATCAGTGGGCTGAAGAACATGCTAGCACACTGGGAGAGGGCCCAGTCGAACAGACTTGCATTTGTATTTATTGGTTAATGAATCAATGTGGCTTTTGGTGGAGGAGAAAGAGGTCTTAGTGTTACTGTGAGTATCTATCATTTCCACCTGGCGGTTGTGGCACTGCAAGGTCGCCACTGATAGCCGGGGAAAGGCAATCACTAAAGAAGCGTGGATGAGGAGACAACAGAAATGGATAGAGGATGTAAATCATCCTCTCAAAATGATACCGCATTGTCCCTGACTGTAAAGGTCTGGTTTACAACGCAACTGCAATTTAAAAGCCATAAAGCAGCACGAACATGACATGACACATATTACCCTTGGGATTTGAATAGTTTACTATTTTAAACTAAACTAATGTTTTTGCTAGTTTAGAGTAATTTAGTAAGACATTTCTAATTATATATATATATATATATATATAAAGTGATTAATTGCATGATTGCTAAGAGTTAACTTACTAATTGCACATTTTTATTTGTTCTTAATGTACCTTAAATTAATACTTGAATAATCAAAATGGGTGTAGACCAATATGGATGCCTTATGCAAATGTATGTTTTTTATTATTAGTAAAACCAAACTCAACATAAAGCATGGAAATAAAATACACTCTTGTAAACACTTTAAAGTAATTATGGTGTTTAAATTACACAAATCATCAGGATACCAAATGGAACTAATCCAGTTTTAATTGCCGGATGTGTGCTTCACTTTTTATATCTGAGTAAAGAAAGGACATCGTCAATAAATGTGTTTTGCGTTGAAGGTTTTAATTACACCTCTTTTATATTTATTTATTTATTCTTATTAAAAATGGTCAAACAAAAATGTGCTCTGCATTAATCTTTAATAAAAATGAATGCTGTTAAAATGAATTTGTGTTATTATCACATTAATTTTGACATATATATATATGTATGCCTACCTAAAGATATCGACCAGACATAACATCACAGTATGTCATTATGAGCAGTGAGGTGAATAAAACTGATTATCTATTTGTGGCACCTGTTAGTGGGTGGGATAAATTAGGCAGCAAGTGAACATTTTGTCCTCAAAAAATGTTTAAGCGCAAGGATTAAAGCAAGTTTGACAAAGGCCAAATTGCACAGCTGGGTCAGAGCATCTCCAAAACTACAGCTTTTGTGGGATATTCCTGGTCTGGAGGGGTCTGTATCTATCAAAAGTCATCCAAGGAAGGAACAGTGGTGAACCAGTGACAGGATCATCGATGCACGTGATGAACGAACCAACCAGCTACCCAACGCAATATTACGCTGGTTGTCATAATGTTATGCGTGATCGGTGACCATAAAGTTGAGCCTGGTCGGTGTGTACATATAAATTGTACATTTTTTTATTATAGACTGTACACTGGGCCAGGACTACTGCCAATTGATCAATGTCTTTTTGAGATGTGATTGCATGAACATTTCAAAGTAAATTTGAAGGCACAAGTAGTTTCTAAGTTAATTACTCTTTATCAGGCAAAAGTTAGGAAGCACACAGCCTTCTGCATAAACCATTAAAAACAAATACTCATTCGGAAGCATCTGTGCAACTTGTACAAGAGGCACTGCTCCGTGAGACTCTAGACTTCGCAATTAAACCCAATTCACAGAGGAGCCTGGCAGGGTAACTAATTAGTGAGCGCAGAGGTGTTCTTAATGAACAAAGCCACTCCACCCTTACAAAAAGAGATGCCTCATAGAAACACACTCTCTGATTAGCTTCAATTAAATACAACCATACTAGATGCACTTTTTTTCATGCAAATTGACTTCCCTTTGCTCCCTATTTAGATGTGACATGGTTGTGTATCAGTCAAGAAGGTGTGTGAAGATAAACGAATGGGATTTGCTTCATTTTTTCCTCCTCATCACTGTAGAAATCTTCTCATCTTGTTCAGTCATGTGTATCTCATTGTTACAAAGAAGCATCATCGCTAAAATCAAATAAATATAAGTCTGTCCTCAACATATCTCACCCAACCTGGCTAAAATAAATTTTTCTCCAAATCATGTCTTTGCTCTCTTTATTAATTTATTCTAGCCTGTAAATAGAAGCTGGCAGCTTTGGTTTTTAAGTCAGAAGACATAAGCCTCCAGAAGTGTTGAAAGTGCTGGGACACTATGGTGGATAGGTTGCAAAATAATGCGCACAAATAGGCATATATGAAATTGAATATGATTCATTGTGAGATTTAAGCTTTTTAAAGAACCCATTTCCTTTTGGGTTTTTCAGGATTGACACAAACCTGTGTGATGAATAAAGAGGAGCTGAGGAAAAGAAATTGCTCCTGGGATTGGAGTGGGGGTGGTTGGGGGACTATGGATGCAGTGTGGCGGTTATCTCGAGTCACACTGCTTTTGGCTTGGATGTGCGCCAACACTGATGACAGACACAAGGCAATCAAGAGCAACTTATCAAGTGATGGGAAGCAAATCAGCAGGTACAGTAAATGAGACACTCATACAATTATAGTACGAATCTTCTGAGTTGTAGTTTTTAGCACTGGGGAAAAAAGTTTAACATCTCTGTTTGAAACGTTATGAAAATGTTTATAGTTATAAGATCATCGTACTTCAAATGAGCAAAGCAGCATCAACACAACATGAAAAGACAGCCAACTCTGACCTGTTGTAAACATCCATGAGCATGAATGAAACAGGCATGAAGGCCATAGGGGACTTTTCAACTATAGCAACCAAAAGAAAACGTATCTAATTTCCTTCATCCGCCCACACACCCATCCTGATTATAACTTTCTGTTGGTCTAAAGTTTCCACCATGGCAACAAAAAGTAATTAAATTCATAGCTTCTGACCTGACCAACCAGATATCCTCCCACTCCCTGGTTTTAACAGCCCCTTAATGCCAATATTCAAGCTTATCTCACAAATACGGTCATAGCTAGGTAGTCAGGTCATAAATTCCTTTTCCTTTGACGGTCTATGCAAATCTGTGGAGATTATGTTATTGAAAGTAGGATGCTATCACTACCAGTAGTCATGCTGCTATCTGCAAGCTTCAGATAGGTATACAGCTATTGTCTTTTGAGCTGAAAACTGTTCTGGTATAGTGAAGTGGTGCCTGCCTTTCATGTACAAGCAAGGAGCCATTAATAAATCTGAAAAGGCAAGCCCTGGTTGATTCTTACGACTAAGGCACTTATGACTCAGTTAGAGCCTCTATGAGATATGTTAAAAGGCAAGTAATTGGCGTTAAATTTGAACAAGGACCTTATACAGTCACATACAATAATGACAACCACTCTATAGTAATACCAACAGTATAATTAGAGCCAGGCCATGCAAGGAGATTGGAAAACATTCACAAGAGAGTAAAAATTCATAATAATAATTAATAATACTGAATGAATTATTTACATATTTGGTGTAGTCTTGTACATAATAAAGGAATTTTAGTCATGGAATGTAGCAGGGGCAAATTATGGCAAGGTACTGGTTTATTACAGCTATATTCAAATCCATTGCTCAAATAAATACACAGGAACAGCCAAAAACAATAAAGAACATGATGAACTGTAAACCAAGAAAGTAGGTA
The DNA here is from genome assembly GCA_024362625.1 of Silurus asotus. Taxonomy (NCBI): domain Eukaryota; kingdom Metazoa; phylum Chordata; class Actinopteri; order Siluriformes; family Siluridae; genus Silurus; species Silurus asotus. Next base: position 325,050 of record MU579904.1, on the reverse strand, counting down.
CTATGGCGAACATTCAACAAAACCTTGTGATTAAGCACAGAAACAGCAGGGGATTAATAGACAAATAACGTCGACAAATAAACACAGAACAGGTGCAAACATTTGGGGAATAAACCAATAACAAGACATGGGTGTAGACATTTACAATAATGGCATTTGGCAGAGGCCCAAAAAGCATCCAAAGCAACTTGCAAAGTGTTTACAAGAGACAAAACCAAAAAGGCAAATTACATACCCTATAAAAACATGGAGAAAATAAAACCGGTTAAAAAGGTGAAATTGGATTTATTTTTATCCTGGGTATATATTAAAAACGATTATATTAGAGAAAGCTGGAGATGCATGCCTGTCTATAAACGTACGTTACCTCAACAGTTCACACAACCCTACCCCACCCAAAGTAAAAACATCTATATGCAACAATGCTGAAAGCTTGCACAGATTTTAATGTAATAAATCCAGATGTCCAAAAAACTCAGTAATAGTTGTGCCAGCCCATTTAGTACCAGCACATCTGTCTCAATTCCTACTGAATGCCTTAATTAACAGGATCCCGGTCTAGTTCCGGAGCAGCTTTGGACTGGAGATAAACTCTTCAGTCTTCCTGAAGCAGAATTGTGAAGCCCTGAGGTTATATGTGAGGAAGGAAAATGCATTATCAGTCCCGAGCAAACACCAATGCATCATTCCAGTACACTGTTCATTTCCATATTCAAACCCACACCCCCACTATTAACAGTGCAGAAAAAAGAGAAACTCCATCATAGCAATGAAATACAAATATAATGTAACCCTCGGCCAGAGGAAGCCTATTAGAGTATCTCTTTCCTTTTCTCTCTGCATTCATTAACTCTTACCATTTACCGGCAAGACAGTGCAAGTCATTAAAAATGAATCCATCTCAATTAGGTGATGCATTAACAATATCCCAGATGAGGTATTTCGGAAACTCGCTCTCCTTATTCGAGCCTCTGACATACAGAAAAACCTGGCATGGCAACCTAATGATGTGCTCATGCCACAGATGGCGAATGTGTAGGCTCTTAGCACTGATGGAATAATTAAAGAATAAAAACACAACGCTGTTATCATTCCCTGTTTTTTTTTTTTTTGTTTTTTTTAAAGTGCATTAGTTAAGCATCATCTATTAATAACCTGTGCACACCACCGATGCCCATGTTTAAAAAGTATTTATGGGTGTCTTTCTAACTGAGAGGAGAATACAATGGAGGTATGTCCTAAGGCGATAGTTCAGCCATACAGTGAATTCAGGTCATTTTGGCAGAATTGTGGGTTGTTCCTGTAAAGCTCATTACTGGCCAGGCTATGTAGAGGATTACAAGACTGGGACAGAGGCAAGCCATCTAATATGGGCAGACAGGCACACTGTCTGCATTGGCTTACCTTTTTTTTTAAGAGTGGGAGAATTTGGGCAAAGTAAAAAAAAAAAAATTGCATCTAATAGTAAACCCAAAGGAGGCCAGTACTTTGTTGAAAGGCCTTGCCTGTGATGCTGTAGGCATCAATTTTGTTTTTGATCTGCCCCGGCATGTTTTCTGGTAGCCCTGAAAAAGCACTTTCTCTCACCCTCTTCGTGTCTGGCAGACCCATCAGTCACTGCTCACTATCATATCTAAAAGGAGAGCACTGACACTTCTTCTTTACAGTCCAGGATTGATGGACAATGCACATTACTGCTCTCCCCCTTTTTAAAGTAAAAGTGACAGTGTGGTCAAAGTGTTCTTTTAGCAACCATGTCGTGATCCCTGTTGATTCACGGTAACCACATTTGAAGGCGTGACACTAATAAGAAACGGTACCAGTATATGATACTGTACCACATTTGAAAAACGAGGGCTTGGTAAAAAGGAAGGTTTCTCTTTTATGGGCTTTGTGATTGATATGATTGCTTTGTCAACCTTGATAAGGACAAACCTGCGAGCTCTCTCCTCTATGCAGCATGCTATTGGTGCTCTTACTACTAAATGGGAATACAGAGAAAAGTCATATTATATAATTGTGTATCCTCAAAACATTGTTGAGCACTACATAGGTTGTATGCTGAATTTCCATTAAACTTTTCTGATAATAATAGTTTTTCCTTTAAGTTGGAATGGTGTGCTTTTGCTAATTACTTGTAGTAATTTGTATATTGTAATCTTTCACGGTCCCCTTGTTGCACTGTTTTGTCCTGAATGGTTTAATTTTATGTCTGTTGTTTGTGTAAGGTATATGTACAGTCAGATTACTTCCTTCATCAGGTTAACTAAGTGCAAGGTTTCAGAAAAAGAAAAAGATTTGTATGTAGGCTGTCCAGGTGCTTGTTCAGTCTCTTGTCATTTCAAGACTGGACTACTGCAACTCTCTGCTGGCAGGTCCTCCTCCGAACACTATTCGTCCACTGCAAATTATCCAAAACGCAGCTGCACGACTTGTGTTCAATCTACCCAGGTTCTCCCACACCACCCCACTGCTGCGCTCCCTTCACTGGCTTCCAGTAGCTGCACGTATCAGATTTAAAACACTGATGCTTGCCTACAAGGTCAAAAATGGACCAGCACCATCTTACCTCAGAGACCTCATCACACCTTGCACTGCATCACGCTGTCTGAGATCCTCCAGCACTGCTTGACTGGTTCCACCTTCTCTCAGAATGAGAGGTAAGTATACTTCAAGGCTCTTCTCTGTACTGGCACCGAGGTGGTGGAATGAACTTCCCCTAGATGTCCATACAGCAGAGTCCCTGGCTATCTTTAAGCAACGGTTAAAGACCTACCTCTTCCTGAAACACTTAAATTAGCACTTTCCAAGTTTGCTTTGTGGAATTCTAGAGTTATATTTATATTAAGTTGGTAATCCATACCAGTGTAAATTTATTCATTGCTAGAGATTCACAGCACTTTTATACATCGCTCTAGACAGAGGCATCTGCTAAATGGCACAAATGTAAATGTATGTAGGTTTTATATACTGTAGAAATATTTTTATTCTTTATGCCTATATTGTTCATATATGAGGTGGTAAAAAATTAAGAAAGTCTTTTATTTTTCTACGCTTACACACTATTATCCCCTTGCACAGCAATGCATCGCTTCCAGTGTTCCTGACACCATCTGCAAATCTGCACTGGATCTTCGCAAAGGTATCAAAGCGGGACCTCTGAGCTGGATCTTCATCTTCAACTTGCTGTCCATGATGAAATTGGAGAATAGCACCAGTTAGCACCATTAGTCTCATAGACTGTGATCCTGTGAGGCACAATATTTAGTACCTTTGTATGTCTATATATTGCAGGATGAAAGTAAAGCTACTTTGATACTGTACAAATCCCTCTCGTTGAGATTATACCATTAGCACATAGATGAGTTAACATCTATTTGCTCTTCTTAAGCCAAAACTACACCAATGTGTGCATGAGCAATAATGCTGAAATCAACATTATGATGCTGTATGATTATTACTGCAATTGTTTTTATGCAGCAAGATACTGCAGGGAACAAGCATGAGACATCAAGATGTATTTGGATTTTTCTTGCCTATTTATTAAAAAAAGAAATACACTAGAGAAAGGAGAAAACAAAAGCCTTGTTGCTTTTAAAATCTAAACCTTCGTAAATGTACAACTAATGGCTAATCACTTATCTAATTTGCATCCTTTAAATCACCTTGATAGGACACATTTCCAAAATTCTCTGATAGCCAATGCAATTATATAGTATTTATCCAAAAACAGTAGAGCTGTTCCATTCAAGCTTTCTATTATCTGTGTGTTACCTTTCCTTACATACTTAATAATGGGAAGAGTCTATGACCACCTTTGAGGACTTGTATTATAATCTTTAAAATAACCATTTAATGGCATTTCTTTAAATTTTTGGTTTAAAAATATTACATTACGTTGGATAGTTTCCTTTTATTGCACACAATGCAATGAAAATGCTTGCTGATAGCAGTGCCACTGGGATTTATTCCTTGCTTCATCCCTACATAAAGAGGGTGATGCAACAATACTTTAGTCTTTTAGTGTAAACCTGCCTCTTTCACCTCCCCATCTGTACTTCTCTTACAGGAACTCGAGCTGCATCAAAACGCTTTGGGAACACAACTGCATTGTCCATGCTCTGAGTAATGAGTCTAATCAGTCAAAATTGAAGACAGGCTGTCACCAGCGGGGTGACGTCCCGACCAGGGAGTAAAAAGTGCACCTAGAGAGAAGACTGCTTCAGCTTCTGTTCATTCATGAAGAGCTCTGTGTGAAATTGAATGTTTGTCTGTCTGTTTTGTCAAAAGTATAAAGACAAAACAAGCAAAAATCTCGGCGATGTGCTTCTTTCTGTCCTCATTTATTTTCGGTAAGGGATAGACACAGGGTGTGTGTGGCTTGTTTGGGAGCAGAGCATGCGATTTCAGCTCTCGAGAGAGCCGATTGCCAGCACTGCACTCGCATGCCTATGCGGCTGCTCCGCTTCTGGCAGGTGCTCTTTGAGAAAAACGCCCCCACTCCTTGCAGTTCTGATCCCACTCTTGCTGAGGCAAAGCCAGTTCCGGGATTCGCTTACGGATCTCGCAGAGGGTTTGGAGACGGGCTTGTCCCTTTCTCCTTCCTCCTCTGCTTGGTTCAACTCTCGTTCGGCTTCAGAGGCACGCCTCTTGGCGATGTCTTCCCCCCATCATAAGAGTGAGCTTACGAACATGATTGTGAGGAGCTCTTGGAGGTTGTGAGACGTGGCGTTCAGAAGCTCGATATAGCTTTCCCGGCCGATGAGCATAAAGCACCTCCCTCGGGCAAGCTCAATGAGTGTTTTTTGCTCCCGGCATCACACCGCCATTTTTCCCTGACCTGCACACCAAGGTGTCCAGGTCCTGGGTGCAGATTTTCTCATCCCGCCCCTTCAGCCCCAAGACCGCAGTTTATTCCAACGTCTCTGGGCTTAGGGATCATGGCTATATTTTCATGCCACGGGTTTAAGAGACTCTCCTCTACCTAGGTGTGGCATCTTCCCTAAAACCCCTGACATTACCCACCAAGCCCAAGGTTGGCTTTCGAGTTCAAGGCATTCCAATATTGGGTCCTTCTTACCACTTAGCGGTCCAGCATCAAGATGTCGTTCCTGCTCACATGAGGGAGCTGGGGTCTCGTCTGAGTACCGGGAAAGAGTGTGCCTTCTCCATACAGAGAACCACCTATCTCTGCATCATTTGGGATTTGGCATGTATGCACGTGCAACTTTCCTCTGCCCGCATAGCATCCATGCTCACCGCGGTCAGGAAGGTCAGAGAAGGGCAGTCACTCACGGTCAAGCAGTTCCAGAGACAGCTCGGGCTAATGGCAGCAGTGTCCAGTGTCATTCCACTTGGCCTCCTGTACATGAGACCCCTTCAGTGGTGGCTCAGAGCCCAGGGCTCAAAAAGGGCAAAAGGGCAATCCCTTTTGCAAGATCTGGGTCTAGCTCTGGCAGAGCTGTAGCTCTGACCTCAGTAGTGATGAAGTGCTTTGAGAGACTGGTCAAAGACTTTATCACTGCCTCACCTCCGGACACACTGGACCCACTACAGTTTGCATACCGTCAGAAACATTCGACTGAGGACGCAATTGCACATCTTCTCCACACTACAGTCAGCCACCTGGAACGAAGAAAAGGGAATTACACAAAGATGCTGTTTGTTGACTACAGTTCAGCATTTAACACTATAATTCCCTCCACACTCACCTCCAATTTGGAGGTCCTGGGCCTCAGCCTGCCGCTGTGTCAATGGATCTCTATCTTCCTGACTGACAGACCACAAGCTGTACGGGTGGAAAAACACACCTTCATCCACCCTGACCCTCAGCACTGGAGCTCCCCAGGGTTGTGTCCTGAGCCCCCTGCTGTACTTACTGTACACATATGACTGTGTGGCCACTTCCAACTTCACCACCATCAAGTTTCTCCAACAACGACGAGACGGCCTACCTTCAGGAGGTTAAAAACCTGGAGAGATGGACCTTCTCCTGAACGTCAGCAAGGAGTTGATCATGGACTTCAGCAGGAAGCGGGAGCGGTCATCGCCACTGCTAAACATCAACGGGACCCCAGTGGAGAAAGTGGACAGTTTCCGGTACCTTGGTGTTCACATCACACAGGACCTGTCTTGGTTCTGTCACATCAACAACCTGGTGAAGAAGGCCCGGCAGCGTCTGTACCACCTGAGACGCTTAAGGAACTTCAAACTACCCTCTCAGCCCTCCAGAGGGTGGTGCGTTCAGCTGAACGCACCATCCACACCGAGCTCCCTAACCTGCAGGACATCTACAGCACGCGGTGCCGGACCAGAGCCAGGAAGATTGTGAAGGACCTTAGCCATCCCAACAATGGACTCTTTTCTCTGTTGCATTCGGGGAAACACTTCCGCTCCCTGAAAGCGAACACAGAGAGAATGAGGAGGAGCTTCTTCCTGCAGGCCATTCGGAGTTTAAACCAGGAAACACCCAGGTTTAAAAAACTGACCCTCTCTCTCCATCCATCATCAGACCTTTTTTCCCTGCACAAATCACGCTTTTCATGCTATGACACTTTAGACACTGGACTTGTACAGCACAGTGCACTTTACATTTTAATATTTTAAATATTTTTTATATTCTTATTTTTTATACCACACATTCCGCACAAGGACACTTTACACCACACCTTACTGCACACGGACACTTATGGACACTTTACACTACACCAGACCGTACACGCTGCTTCTGGGGGGTTGAGAGAATTCGCCTGGACGGAGACTGTCTTCTCCTGGTAGCGCTGCGGGGGTCTCTCAACTGAGGTGGTAGAGACCTTTCTCCAATCGAGAACTTCCTCCACGAGTAGGTCATATGATGCAAGATGGCACAGTCCACTGCCTGGTTGGTTTAGTGCTGGAGTTTTTGTAGGATCAGTTTGCTAAATGGTTGGCTTCGTCCACCATTAAAGTATATGTGTCTGCCGTTTGAGCATATCATGCCCCTGTGTACAGGCATTCACTAGGCAGAGACCCATTCCTGCTGCGTTTTCTATGCAAACACCCACTGAGGCCTCCGGTGCGTCCCAGAATGCCTGAGGAGAGTAGGTAATTTACAGGCCTTCTCTGTGGCCCCCTCTTTTCTGAAGTTTACTCCAGGCTTGACCAGTGCCTTTCTGCACCCTAGAGCGGGTTACGTCTCCAAGGTGCCCTCAGTCGTCCCACAACCTGTCAGGCTCCAGGCATTCAACCCTCCTCCTTACCTGACACCAAACCAGGATAGGTTGAACTGGCTGTGCCCAGTCTGAGTGCTGGACTGTTACATACGTAACCTAGATACATTTCTGCACAAACAGACCAGTTTCTAAAGCTTCAGCTTTCGTGATTATATCTCAATTAACACCACCATGCTCATCGTCATATATTACTGACGAGCCAAACTGAATTTTTTTCTTCATAACTCACCTTATAGCTGCATCGCACTGTGCATCAGTTGCAGTCTGCAGTATTTAATTGATTTGACACTGAACATTTTTTGGAAATTTTATTGTGTTTTGTATTTGTATTGTGCAGCAGCTCAAACCCTTTTTCTCTGAATAAACACTTTTGTAATTGTGCTAGCAATATTCCTTATATAAAAATTAATTAAATTATATACAAGGACAACAGCCCTGGATTCACTATGAACCTCAAATATTTACAATAGAAGTCCAGAGTAGGAGATTACATATGCAGTACCATGTGAAGAACCAAAACATTATCTAATGAGCGAAAATATTAGTATTCACATTCACAGAATTCACATTTCAAACTGTGAAAATTTCGTCCCATATTCTTCAACAATTATCTGAATTTCTATTTTTAATATGATATTTTACTGAGTTGAGAAAGTAAGTCCAATGTGTGCTCTCTTTCTTCATTTTTAGACAGGCTACTGGCAAGACAACAGTGTTTATGCATGTAATTTCCTCCCATATGCTAATGCTGTATGCTAATCAGTGCCTACAGAGCCTATAATTGGTGATAAGCCTCACTGCTGTGCCTCACTGTTAAGATGATGTGCATCAGCCTAACTCTATCTATTTTAAATCATGAAAAAGGAAAGAAAAAAGCCGAAGACAATACTTTAGGCCTTCTTGGTCCAAACGACAGACTCACATTATTGGATCTCCCGAAGCCACAACAAACAACTTCTCATTGGAGCTACATAATTAAAACTTAAACCATCCTTCATAAAAGGCATGCCGTCAACTGTTTAATCATCAGTGCATCACTAAATGTCAGTGGAGAAAAAAAAAATAGCCAGGGATCTATCAAACACAAGTGTAAAATGCTCAATAAAATGTTATTCTGCCTGTGAAATCTGTTTCAATTGCCCTAAACATAGGGTTGACAAAGTGTGCTTTATTTTCTACCTCGATATAATGATAATGTCCTAAATAAAACAAGGTAATAATTAATAAAACGGCCGAGATTCCAAACATTAAAATACACAGAGCAATAAAGACACATAGAAATCCTTGTTATTTATTAATTTTTGCAAAATGCATTAACATTAAATACATTATAATTTAAATATTACTAAGAATCTTTTGAGTATAACACCTACTGTTATATGAAGTGCTTAAAATGCACTCGATGCACTTTGATGCTTTGCTAATTTAATTCAGGACCTTCGCTAACAACAATAAAGATAGCGGATGCTAATAAAATCCGAAAGCAAACGCTTCTAAACTGACTAATCTGCTTGCATATTCATATTTTAATCTATATCAGCATGCGTGCTTCCTATAGATGAGCTGCACATTCCCATTCCCTTTATCTTTCATGATGCGCTGAGCAGAGGCTAATATGGAGCCCCCCGTGAGCGGCGTGGTCTTTAAACGACTGTTAACCCGCATCTCACAGTGCAGACATGAAGCATAAAAAATCCAGACGTGTGCAGCCCGGAGAGTAAATCATAAGAGCCATCAATAAATAATTACATTCAAATGTCTCTTAATGACCAAACTTTGCTGACAGAGCTGGAGTTTATGGGCTCTGATTAGGGCTCGCGCTGGACGCTTTTACGGCACGCCGGTCATAAAGAGAGGCTTCTGGCTCACTAATGACACAATGGCTTAAAGATAAAAGCCCCCTACAATGTAAAAAAGCACAATAACAGCACAACAGCTACTGCAGTGCAGTGTAATATTACAGCTGGCCCTCCATTAGATGGCTCTTATATCAGCTAGCATGTGCCGCTTATATCACAACAGAAGGGCGGTGTGAAAAACACAACAAATGTGCAAACAAAAAAATAATTCCCAAGTCTCCTCTTACCCTCCAAAATTAATTCCAATTTTATTTGGATAGCTCTTATACTGTAGCAATACATGTGGTCACAAAACAGCTTTACAGAAATACAGATTTTGATCCCTATTGAGAAAGCTAGGGGTTACAGTGGTTAGAAAAAACTCCATGAAGAGAGAAATCAGACACTAAATGTAGCACATCCTCTTCTGAAACCAGATATTGAGATTATACATTTTTACTTTCTACAGCAGTATATTTTAAAGTCAGAAAAGTATTAAGTGTGATAAAAGGATTTCATGTTCAGTTTGACCATCATTGTCATTAGTTATTAAAAATTCATGCTGCGCATATTATTGCCCATTTGAATGTTTTGGATTTGAGCTCATTGGCCTTTTCCAGAAAGGAAAAGAAGGATGCAGGTGTTACACTGTGGTTTCAGTACTGTTTAATTATTCAACATGGGCTTAACCTCAAAGTTACACTGCTGTCTTAAGAGTTCTACAGAGTGAGTGGTGGGTATGTGGGCAAAGCCACTGCTATTTATTTCATACCCTTGAAAACAGTATACTGTACAGTGCATCTTCTGTGCGTGTGACACTATAAACATGAAAACATGCGAAAATGTACATTGGTTATTGTGTGTTAGAATAGACCATAAGTGACAACACACTCACTGAGCCTGAAATACAGGGAGCTGCATGGAATCTAAACAATTAAAGCAGCAAAAATCCTTCTTTTACAAATAGAGGATTTGTTTGATGGCATGTAGAAGACAGGGCTGTATCTGTTTCAGATACGCAGAGATACAGACACAGAGACACACATGCACACACTCCAACACTCATCTGCCAGACGGCTACCTGTGGAGCGTCACACTGTTTCTCCCATCACCTGTCTCACAGTAGTCCCAAAGGTACTTCCCTGCCTAAAAAACACATTTAATCTCTCTCTCTCTCTCTCTCTCTCTCTCTATCTCTCTCTCACACACACACACACACACAGCCTTGCCAGATTTGCACAGTGGAGCCCACCCTTACCACTTTTACTGTCACCCACACAACATAAAGGACAACACTCTACCATCCAACACCTCCTCCCCACCTCCCCTTACCAGACCTCCTGTGCCTTGAATATGAATTATTTAAACCATCTACAAAAAAAAATGTACATTCACATATTTGGCCCAACTTTAAAAAAAAAAAAGCAGGTTGTAATAAATGGTTGTGCTTTTTTCATTAACCAGATACTGTTAGAAACCCTAAATATATTTAAAAACACAGTAAAAGATAGAGGGAAAGCCAGTCGAGTGACACTGAGGGTGAAAGTAATGCAGAAATAAAAAGAAAAAAAATGGAATTCAAACGAAGAAAGCGTGGATGTTCTTTTGCATTTTCTCGCCCACACACTCACACACTCCTCCATGATTTAGCTTAAGGCTGTGGATGAGAGCCATAGTGCAAAGTGTAAGAAGTGTAGCAAAGTATAAGGACATGTTGTGAGTAATATGTGGTTTGAAGAGTGATAATTAGCGGGGGTTTTTTGTTAGTAGAGTTGTACAAGAGATAGATAGATAGATAGATAGATAGATAGATAGATAGATAGATAGACAGACAGACAGACAGACAGACAGACAGACAGACAGACAGACAAAGTAAACACAATCAGCCAAACCGAACCAGATGCTGGTAGGTTACACCCCACAAGACCTGCCAGTCATGGATATTCTCCAACCAACTTGTCAGTCGATGTAGCCCTTATCAAAGTCACTCAGATCCTTATCCCAATTTCCATGTTTCCAAAAACAACAACTTCAAGAACTTTGAGAGTTTTCATGTGTTGCCTATTATAACCCGCTAGAAATAAGATAATAAGTTAATTCCTTATGGTGGATCAGTGTATATTTCAAATTTGGGGTGTACTAGAAGACAAAGTGTAACTGATAGATATCAATTATTTGGTGCTATACTGAATAAAACTGTATTGTGTGGAAGCCTGAGGTTTTCTCCCCTTTGTTTAATGACATACTGTATTGGATGTCATGAGTGCAAAACTAAAGCACAATTTCATTTTTCTTCCAGAGTCTTAAAATGTGACAACAAATCCCCTCTTTATATGAATGTAAATGTCTAAGGTGGACAGAAATTGTCAGAGACGGCACCCATCCATCAAAAGAGCAACAGACTGGCTTGCTCACTCCTATCCCCTTCATTCTCAGCAGCTGAACAGGTGGAGGACACTAACATAGCCACAAATCATTTATCTCCCATTATAGTCTTCTCTCTAACCCTACCTTCACCAGAGCGCAGGAAGCATAGGGGAAAATAATTACAAGTCTGCATGATAAATCAGTAGCAGAGATTCCTATGTCCAGGTGTTCATACAACACTTAATATTAAAGCGACTCACACAATTAGTGAGGGTTTAATCTAGATCAACAGAGGCACCCAGTTCCCAAGCAGAATAGAAATTAAGCAACAGATTCTCAAGGTAGTAACCCTGAGGACCAAATATTTATTCTCATCAAGCTAAGATGAATGAGTTTGTTTGGTATAAGAATTCAGTGTTTATTCTTGGATATCGTCCTCATGATAAAGGGATTTAATAGGATGCCTTGTAATTGTCGAAGCATTGCAATGGAAAAAGGGCCATTAAGGAGCATTCGACAGCCTGTTAAAGATGGCAAACACTGTCACTGGGTAAAAATTGAGCTCCAACACTTGGCATAAATTGGGCATGAAGTGCACCCTCCATTTTGCTCCAGCTAAAACCCTGACATGTTGGCATGAGCTGCTCTCGCTCTGTTACTGAATGCAACATGCTGGCTATTAGTGGGAAGGCATCCGTTCATATCTGCAATCTTTTGGTGGCATTATACAATTCATCAGGTCTATTGTTTCCACACAGAAAAGAAAAGGGAGCATCCATGCGTGTGTGTGTGTGTGTGTGTGTGTGTGTGTGTGTGTGTGTGTGTGTGTGTGTGTGTCCAAGTGTAAGAAGAAGGAATTGAAATGAACCATTTTGCATTAAGATTCCTAGCCTGTACTGTATGTGGTAATGGCAAACTCACCACCTCCCAAGTGTTAATGCCTTTCTACATTGCAGCAGGTACAGTCAAGTGACTTTAATTGCTTGAATTTTACAGCTTGCACTCTGTACCATCACTGTCTACTGCAGCGATGTCACTCAAATTCTGTCTACAGGTGTCACTCAAACTCTGACCAGGCCACATCATTATTCGTAAGCAGTAATGTAAAACTGTTCTGTATTTGCAACATGTTATTATTATGTATTCATTTGATCCATTTAATTTAATATCCTAATCACTGAAAGTAGAGTCCACTAAAGTCCAGAAAAAAGAAACAATGCAACATGTTGCACTTTTAAGGGATTTGTTGTACATTTATTGCATTTTATAGATGCCTTTATCCAATGCCACTTACAAAAGTGCTTTAAAGTTAATCTGTAATACATTCTAATATGGGTTAATAAGGACACAAGTACCATCAGTCATAATCTCTAAATTGGACAGAATTCTGTAAGAATAGGATGCGTTTTTATTTTTTATTAGAAGATATGCTAATTTAGTTCAGAGATGAAGTTAAAGTTCACTACACCAACTAGGTGCAGGTGCCAGAACAGAGAAGCATGCTTTTCTTGTAATATATATATATATATATATATACACTATGTGGACAAAAGTATTGGGACGCCTGATTTTCACAGCCATATGTGGTTCTTTTCCCAACTGTTATCACAAAGCTGAAGGCAAACAATTGTATTGGGTGTCTTTAAATGCAGTAGCAGGAAGGAGTTTGAGCTTCCTCCAAAGATTCTCTATTGGGTTTAGGTCTGGAGACTGGCTAGGCCATGCCAGAACCTTGATATGCTTCTTACAGAGCCACTCCTTGGTTATCCTGGCTGTGTGCTTTGGGTCATTGTCATGTTGGAAGACCCAGCGTCGACCCGTCTTCAATGCTGTAACTGAGGAAAGGAGGTTGCTTCCCAAAATCTCGCAATACATGGCCCCGGTCATCCTCTCCTTAATACAGTGCAGTCGCCCTGTCCCATGTGCAGAAAAACACCCCCAAAGCATGATGCTACCACCCCCATGCTTCACAGTAGGGATGGTGTTCTTGGGATGGTACTCATCATTCTTCTTCCTCCAAACACGTTTAGTGGAATTATGACCCAAAAGTTCTATTTTGGTCTCATCTGACCACATGACTTTCTCCCATGACTCCTCTGGATCATCCAAATGGTCATTGGCAAACTTAAGACGTGCCTGGACATGTGCTGGTTTAAGCAGGTGAACCTTCCGTGCCATGCATGATTTCAAATCATGACATCTTAATGTATTACCAACAGTAACCTTGGAAACGGTGGTCCCAGCTCTTTTCAGGTCATTGATCAGCTCCTCTCGTGTAGTTCTGCGCTGATTTCTCACCTTCCTTAGGATTATTAAGACCCCACGAGGTGAGATCTTGCATGGAGCCCCAGTCGGTGGGAGATTGACAGTCATGTTTAGCTTCTTCCATTTTCTAATGATTGCTCCAACAGTGGACCTTTTTTCACCAAGCTGCTTGGCAATTTTCCCATAGCCCTTTCCAGCCTTGTGGAGGTGTACAATTTTGTCTCTAGTGTCTTTGGTCTTGGCCATGTTAGTAGTTGGATTCTTGATTGTATGGGATTGACAGGTGTCTTTATGCAGCTAACGACCTCAAGCAGGTGCATCTAATTCAGGATAATAAATGTAGTGGAGGTGGACATTTTAAAGGCAGATTAACAGGTTTTTGAGGGTCCGAATTCTAGCTGATAGACAGGTGTTCAAATACTTATTTGCAGCTGTATCATACAAATAAATAGTTTAAAAATCATATATTGTGATTTATGGATTTTTTTTTCTTTAGATTCTGTGTCTCACAGTGGACATGCGCCTACGATGACAATTTCAGACCCCTCCATGATTTCTAAGTGGGAGAACCTGAAAAATAGCAGGGTGTTCAAATACTTATTTTCCTCACTGTATATATATGGTACAAGAAAAAGCATGCTTCATATATAGCATGTTACACATTTTGGAAGATGTTTAGGAACAAATTAGAAAATGTACATTGCTATGATCTCCCATCTCTCTCGTTATGCACTCCATCAACCTTTCTTTTATCACATTTGCAAGTCTGACACTGGGTGATACTAGGACTAGGACCTACCAAGTTTTTGCATCAAGGGCATCAGATTTGAACCAGAATATCAGTCTTCTGAGATGTGAAGTCACACTGTAACCTGGGTGATTTCTAGATAGTGTAAAAAAAAAAAAGGTATGTGAAGGCAGTACAGGCTGTTTCAGTGTTATTTTTTTGGCAAGCTTGGACTGGTTGAATGACACGAGGCAGTGGGGCAGGTTCAGACAAAAATCTTGGTCAGAAACGGACACGTAAAATCTAGTCAAAATAAATCTGCCATTATTTCAATGTTTTTTCTTTCAATCTGGTCAAATTTAGTGAATTGCTGTATTTACAATGCTCACAATTATTATTTGACTAGTTGAACATTTTTTATGTAGTTTAAAAATCAAGCGCACTCCTAAATAAGTTCAGTTGTAAAGTCATCGCAGTACTTCTTTATATCACAGCACTGCTGACTTCTAAATACTGACTGTTTAGATGTTGTTGATTGAACATTCAACACACAATTAATAAATAATTATTTCTTCTATAGTCACGAATAACAAAGGGACATGTATGGGGGATATCTCACATAACCAGGATTTTAAAAATAAACAAACATCAAACTGTTTTTGAACACAAAAAAGGATTAGTGTTCCAATTAGTGTTCCAATTTAACATTTTTCCAGTGTTGACACAGTGTAAGATCGAGTAAAAGTCTTCAGAACCAAACTCATGACTCTCTCGGGTTTCAGAAGATTAAACTGCATTTTTTTCCACTTAACTTTAAGTGAGATTATTTATAGCTGTAATAACGTAAGCGATAAATAGAAATAAATAGTTTCACCGCCGTTGCACAACATTAACTGAAACAATAAACAGATAAAAAAGAATAATTACGCCCCGTTCTGTTCTCTTCCTTACATATACAGCATGATCACAATAAGGTTCTCACGTACAGTATATAGAATAATTATTTTTCTCGCCTACACTGTTGCACAGTACAATATATAAAATAAAAAAAACGCCACACCTTCAAGCATGTGCATGGAGAAATATGCACGCTGTGAAGTAGTGTGAAGAATAACAAACCACCTGCTACAGTGCCTCAGGATCTGTCAACATCTAATTAACACTTTTTTCCCCCTCTTGTGTCCAGAATGCAACCTGTGTGTGCGTTTATTTACAGTTGAAAATGTCCTCAACTCCTCAAAATGTAATCAGAAAAACTAAATATGTATTCATGGTTTTGGGTTATTCCTGTGGGTTATCATGGAGGAAAAGGCAACGTATGAAAGCTTGGCTGGATATCTCCAGGTTTACATTGTAGCTAAATACCTCCATCTGCTGCTAGGGCTACAACAGCACACACTGCTGCTATTCTACTATTATATTCATGAGCAGACCAGTTTCTTAACCTCTTGGTTTAAATAAATATATGTTTATAATATCATGACAAACACAGAACAATTATATCAAAGCATTTATGCCCTTCAGAGAAAAGCATTTTATTTTCCACAAATTATTTAATTGTTATTTCAACCAGATTCACCCTGGGAAAAAGTACAGAATGATAAAAAAAACATTGCTCCATAACAGAGGTGCTACATAAAGCAAAGAAATACATCAGACAACACAGATCTATATTAGGGACTATATTAAAGCGTGTGTGCAAATAATGTACAATATATATATTTTTTTAAATACAGAACAAAAACAATATTAGTAAATTGCATTAGAGCAGCGATCAGTACACAGAGCTAATTTGGATTAAAGAACGAAGGCAGTGTACATATTATGAATAAATATTGTATATATTAAAATTACACAATTTTTTAAAATTATCATGAAAAGAAGCTGTTTTCTCTCTCTCTCTCTCTCTCTCTCTCTCGCTCTCTCTCTCTCCCAATCTGTCTCTCTCTCTCTCTCTCTCTCTATGCATATCTAAGTGCATATTTGCATTATATAAAATGTCTACATTTTTAAGTTATGCTTATGAGTTACTCTATTCCTTACTGACTTATAATTCTTTCCATTGCTGACAAACCACATCGCTTTAGTAGATTTTCCCACTGAATCTTCTTTGACATTTGCATCTCTCTGAGGCAATGAGTCAAATTAGAGCATTACTAGATGTTCCAGCTCACCGAGGAATGCACATCACTTTGTATATTCATCATTTTTTGTTTCTGTTTTTTTTTTTCATCCCTCTGTTAGTCATTTTAATGTATCTTTGCTGAGAGTTGTGGATGACGGAGAAAATTACATTTTGGTCTCCACCAGCTTGTTTACCGGATCAGTAAATTTTCAGTGGAGTTAGGTATTTGCTATGGATGCGATATGATTAATGATGAAACTGAGAGCAGCACTGCTAATGGTGTGTAAACGCAGACGTAATGCATGTGTGGCCGCAAGAACGTCTGTTTGCGATAACAAGCAGATTGGAATCAGCATACTGGCTGTTAATTAGCTGCAGTTAATTAGCAAAATGAAAGAATTCCAGAACATTATGCATTCCTCCTAAAAAGAAAACAAACACGCAAGGCTTTTTCCTTATGTAGCCTGCTCACAACACATGAACAAAAATAAATCTTTAAAAATTAAACCACTCTCCTCAGTACTGATTGGAATGTCAAACTATAAAATGTTTGATTCCCTCACACATACTAGCACATGGGTTTTTATTGCACATTGGTCAAGTGATTCCAGGCAGAATTTACTAATCAG
This sequence comes from Silurus asotus, assembly GCA_024362625.1. NCBI lineage: Eukaryota > Metazoa > Chordata > Actinopteri > Siluriformes > Siluridae > Silurus > Silurus asotus. The sequence goes on along the minus strand of MU579904.1, from coordinate 307,888 downwards.
ACATTGCAGACCACACACACACACACACACACACACACACACACACACACACACACATATAGGCACACACCCACGATCACATTCTGTGAAATAACTGACAGGAACTGGCTCTGCTTCTTCATATTAACAAATTGTGTGATCCAAGGATGCATTTCCAGAAGGGTATCAAGGTGCTGTTTTTTTTTTTTTTTTTTTTTTTTTTTTTTTTTTTTTTTTTTTTTTTTTGTCTGAAACATTTTTGTTCTGCTAAGTGCATTTTAATGACACTTTTCAATATGCAATCAGCGGAATTGAAGCTAATCCTCTGGTTTAGTTCTATTTGATTTGCAGAACATGGCTAAGCTGCAGAAGGCGGCCACAATTTCTCCTAATTTCCTTAAGCACCTGCCATAGTTAAACTGCTTATCCTAATCTTTAACATTTAAATTTTGAACATGGGCTCTCTTCTGTTCGAGCTCATACAGGCTACAAAAAGGCAGGATGCAATTTCTAATATGACTAAGAGTACTGGTCTGAAAGGCTGGGCCGTTACTGGGTCAGATTTGGTATACACTTACATTCTGATCAGATCCAGGGATGTTTATGATGTTACACAAGTCTTGGCAGAAGCTAAAGGCATGCAACAATGCCAGTAGATTTGGAAAGACAAATGCTTATCCAGTGAGAGCCTAAAGATTGTCATTTGACAGACCAAAGTTGACCACAATTGATTTCTTGAGTAGCGCTTCCACAATATTCAAAACATGTCAGGCTTTAATATAACAAAACCACAACAACGTCAATGCTAGTGTTGAAACCAACCAACAAACAAGAAACACCAATTGACGAATTACAGATTAAACTCTCTGTACAGATATTTTGAACAGCTCAGACACATACTGTATAAGGTTGCAGAGTTTGTGCTGTGCAGCTGGGTGAAGGTCTTAACTGACAATTTCAGCTTGTCACTGGCCCAGGTATCATGACCAGAGGAACATCTTATTAACAGCCTTAAAAGACATGTTTGAATTTGTTTTTGTTTTTTTTCTTTAAGGTGTCTAAAATGGCAGATGTTTGTTCACTTAAGCTTTTAAATTGTGTTTAAAAGATGAGTAATCCTTGTATCTGAGTAACAAAGCACAGCAACATCAGAGAGAAGGAAGGAGCAGAAACACTCATTGTTAAATGTTTTTTTCTGTTTATTTTTCAAAAAGAAAATAAGTCTGTACAAAACAAATCTACAAAATGTATTGTGTTGCAAATTGTCAAGCATAAGCACTTTATTTATGTTATGGATTTTATAAGGGATTCTACTCAGCGGTGGCAAACATTTCGATCAAGGCATAGGACATTTCACCTCAATCACTGACTCTACTTGTGCTCACAGTCCACTATCACTCTCAACAACAGATGTCTATTCAGCATTTAGCAGAGTGGATGCATGCAAGGCAGCTGGTCCGGATGGCATACCAGGACGTGTTTTCAGTGCATGCACTGGACAACTGGAGTTTCCTCAGCTCTTCATTCAGCCAACACCTTCTGAACACTGGCGTCCCACAGGGCTGTGTTCTGAGTCCACTACTTTAATCCCTGTTCACCCATGACTGTGCTCCTCTGCATAAAGGCAACATCTTCATCAAGTATGAAGATGACTCTCACCGTGGTCGGCCAGATCAGCAGCATGGTGTACCACCAACAACCTGATCCTTAAAGCCATGAAGACTAAAAAGCACATAGTGGACATTTGGAAATCTAACAGCAAGAGACACTCCCCAGTCTACATCAATGGAACTGAGGTCGATAGGTTCTCCAGCTTCAAGTTCATGGGAGTTCACATGCCACAACAGCACCTATACTGCTTAAGATGTCTTAAGAAATCTCATCTGTTCCTAGGGATTCTAACGAGTTTTTACATTTGTGTATACTTGTCAATTTTCCAAAATTTACCCCCTGAGGGTTCATTTTGTGCATCATGGCAGATTTTGGTGCTGATTTGAGACTTGGCGCATCAGTAAAACAACTGTTCAATGCTAAAAAAAATATTTTTTGGTGGAGTTTATTAATTAAAATCTTTTTAGATATCTGAGTAAAAAAAAGGGCATCGTAAATAATCGTGTGTTGTGTAGAAATTTTTTATTTTGCTTAATTTTAGTTTTTAATGAATATGGTCAAACAGTAATGCGTGCTGCGTTAACAAAATGGCACCACTGACGATTTTGCGTAAATTTTTACAGCTCTATTATTGATACAAAACAAATTTCAAATTTTGTTACCTAATGAATGCATCCAGGCTGAACATCCACCATATAGAACATAAGCAGATAAATGATTATGATAATCAGGTGATCAGAAATGTTTCTGTTCTCAGTCATGTTTACATCGCTGTCACCCTCCGTCTCATCCCTTTTAACCCCATATGTTACTATGTTGCCTTCTGCCTTGTTCATTGATATCTTCGGAAACTATTCTGTTTGTGGTGTGTGAAAGCCAGGAAATGATGCGCCAGCGGTAGATTGAAAAAGCCACGCAATGACAGGAAACAGGTTGATGGGCTGAAAATGGCCTGCGGTGCGAAGAAAAATATTGATTATGTCACCAAATAGATTAAAACTAAAGTAACGAGTCTGTTTTGAAGATATAATGTAAAACGAACAGATATTTGTGTAAAAGATTTAAGTGAAAGTAAATGTAAAATAAATGGTAAATTACTGATACCAGACAAATCATTTTAAGTACAGTAACAAAATATTCGTACACTTTGTTACTTCACACCGCTAAATCTACTGAAAGACTTTTAAGCACTTTGAAGAAAGAAAAAAATGTGTTTAATGTGATGACTAAGCTCTACTGCAGGGTACATTTTGAGGGTAGGAAAAAAAAACTGAAAGTGTCACATTTAACAGTGTCTGAGGAAAAGATTTCTTTCATTCAAAGCTTGTCCAGGCAAAAAAAAATTAAAGTTCATATCTCATATTACTGTTTGTATACTGTTGATGACTTGGTTCAATCATCACTGATGAAAGAATTCCTTGTTTTTTTATTTTTCAGGATAAATATATATATATTTTTTTTATTTGCTTATTGCAAAATACAAGATGTACAAGATGTGAACCACAATCACTCGTATTTGTCAGAGCATTTGTTTGCACTCAGATACAAAAAAGATCATGCTAACCATCATTTTTTGCAAAAAAAAAAAAAAAAAACATTGACTGCAGAAATCCACAACCTGTTTTATCAGCAATCGTTTTTCCCTCTCCATGCTCCAGCAATCAAATTATCCTGCCAGGGATCAAGGGTCATAAATCTTATTTTATTCCTTTCAGGGCACACTCTTTTCTTGTCATATATTGTGTTAGGAGCTGAAAACAAGGTGGCTCTGCTCTTTCCAGAGATTAAGATTGTATTATGTGATTCTGCAGCTCTTAGAAACCTTTTCCATGCTGAAGGGCACAACACAAAGGCAGATGGAATGGTGTGATGAAAGGTATTTGTGCTGAGAAATAAGGTTTTGAGATAGAAATCAGTTTTAAAGGACAAGTCGTGTTTGTATAAAACCCCTAGAGAGCTTTAACCTCTGCATCATCGAGAGCATTCTGACCAACTCCATCACTGTATGGTACTGAGGCTTTGAACGCAAAGCTGTACTATGCAATGACCAGAAGGTTCTATCTATCTATCTATCTATCTATCTATCTATCTATCTATCTATCTATCTATCTATCTATCTATCTATCTATTTATCTATCTATCTATCTATTTATCGATCTATCGATCTATCTATCTGTCTATCTGTCTATCTACCCTACAGATAAATATACTGGAGAACACCACGCAATGTAAAATATTGTAAATTTGTGTAATTGTGGTACATATTCTAGTACATTATCTCTCTGTCCTTATTGACTTACATGTCAATTTTGTAAACTGAACAAATTGAAAATTGAATAGGAAAAAATAGCTGACTGACAAAAAATACACATTTACTATACTAGTTGGTGCTGCACTGTCACTGTATTTATTCTTTCATTGTGTTGTTTTTTGTAATAAATAGTTCCGTATGTTTTGTGAAAATGTCCAAAACCCAATTTCAAAAGTATTTGGAACATTATGTAAAATGTAAATAAAAACAGAATGCAATGATTTGCTAATTTCAAAAGCTAATATTTACATTTCTAATTATCTTTTTAAATGATTTTCAGCATTAATGATGAAAATGGATTGGCAAGCTGCCCATTCTATAGGAAATAATTATACGGTATTTTCCAGACTATAAGTCGCTACTTTTTCCCACGCTTTAAACCCCGTGGCTTAAACAATGAAGCGCCTAATTTATGGATTTTTCCATAAAAAAACTGAGACCCAGACGCAGGTGAACCAATGAAACTCTTTATATTAAATCAGATGCGCTCCCACTGAATCAGACCGCACCACGTCATAAATATGGACCTGCCGCTCTCTCGGACTGTCTACAGGAATTGCGACTCATTCGTCACACTGAAAACTACCGGGCATGAAAAAACGCACTTGTGCTGCACGGCATCGGGAGAAAAGATCCACCGATGGTGATTTTTAAACGCACAACGATGCCAAAAGATAAACTAGAAATAGTTGTGAAAGGAAGGAGAAAAACAGTGAACACTGACTTTCTTGGTAGGCTACTGTTTAGATACAAGCCGTGTAGCAGACACTGTCTTTTATTAAAGCCTGTTTAAACTTCATTAGTTTCAGTGTAGACACCGGCAGCTTATAGACAGGTGCGGCGTATTTATGTTCAAAATAAACATCTTTGTAAAATTCAGTGGGTGCGGCTTATATATGGGCACGCTTAATAGTCCGGAAATTACGGTATGTGACAATACCATCAGTGATGCAGAAGTTTGAATTTATCACTGATAAAAAGCCAGATGGTCAATATCCTTTTTCTTAGTTTTAGTTTTTCCAAAAAGAATAAAAAAATATTTGATTTATTTGACCACAAAATATTACTCCACTTAGTCCTTATTAAATGAGATCTGGCTCAGAAAAGACAGAATGCATTTCTGGATCATCTTCACATATGGCTTTCTTACCTCCATTTGTGGAAGACATGAAAAATTGTGTTTAAAGACAATGATTTATAGAGTTGTTTCTGAGCACATTGATTTCCATTACAGAATCATACCTGTTTTTTAATGCAGTTCCACCTGGGAGCCTGAAGATCACAGGCATCCGAAATTGATTTTTGCCCTTTGTTTCTTGTGCACAGAGATTTATCCAGATTCCTGGAGCTTTGGATGACATTTGCTGTAGATGATGGAATTCAAAGTTTTTACAGTTTTGTGTTAAGGAACATTATTCTGTGTTTCATAAATTGTTGACATATTATTTCAGATTAGTGATTCTTTCCCTATTTTACCTTCTGATACTCTGCTACTCTAAAATACTCTTTTTATACCCAATCATCTTACTGACCTGTTGCTTTTTAACTTAATTAATTGCGAAATGTTCCACCAGCTGTTTCTTTTCAGTAACACAACCCTTACTGTTCCAGACTTTTGTTGTCCTGTCCCGTCTTTTTTGAGACGTGTTGCATCCATCAAATTCAAAATTCCTTAAAATGGTACATTTCCTCAGTTCAAACACATGGTATGTTCTACTGTGAATAAAAGATGGGTTTATGAGATTTGAAAATAATTGCAAATGCATTGACTTTTTATTTTAATGTTACAGTGTCACAACATCATTGGAATTGGGGTTGTATGTACTGTAGCACCTTGAAAGAATGTTTTTTTTTTTTATTTCACTGTGTACTAGCAAATAGGAGAGATCATTATGTGAAGTATGAAATGTACTGTAGCACCTTGAAATAATTTTTTTAATTATTTCACTGTGTACTAGGAAATAGGAGAGAACATTATGTGAAGTATGAAATGTATAGCATTATTTGGAGGGAAAAAAAAGAGGACATCACATCAATCAACACAGTGTCTCTTCCTGACCCCCCCATTGGTTTTTATTGCAAAGTTAATTATTACAACAATACTATAAGTTAAACACCTTGGTATATGTTTAATGATGATTGCTATTTAAACTCTTACGGTCATAAATTCAACGAGACCAAATACAATGAGAGGCATGTTGGGTTTGACTTTATAAACTTTAATTGAGAAGAATGGCTTCAGTGAAGCAGATAATGACTCATGGGTTACATTTCATCTACACAACCTGTCATTCAGACCGAACACACTTTTTAATTGCCTGACAGAGGCAGAGCAGAAGAAGCTGAGTTACATGAGTCACCTTCATCGCGAATGAGTATGGCGTTTTAACGCAACTGGAACGAACCATTCATTTCCAGATCATGCATCTGAGGGCGTTACCATAGCACTCCAAATAATTGCAGATTGCAATAATTAAGTTAAAGGCTTTCATGCATTTGGTTATTTTTTTTTCCTTTTACATTGATGATGCTGTTGCCTGAAGTAAACAGGGAAAGAGAAAGCACTTTGTGGTGGTTGCTGAATCATTACAAAACATAGGGAAGCAAATGCACACAGACAGTCCATCTGAGAGGTCACCATCCAATATACCTTCTAGATATTAAAACAAAAACATCACATTCAATTAGCCTGGGACATTTAAAAAATGAAATATACTTTTCTCATGAAAGTAAATTTGTGGAGACATATTATGGTTCATCTTCAGATAGAATGTGTCGAAATGGAAATGCATTTAGTAACAGACCTAAAGACATTTTAATAACAAGTAAAATGCTGTTAAACTGGACAGGTTGGCACACTGTATTTTGAATGGGTTACATGTGAAAAGACAACGGGTTACAAAAGTATTTCGAGATTTAATCGCAATACCTGTTCAATAAGCCAACAATCACTGTCATGCTGTACAAAGTCAATTAGTGATATGACTCATATAACACAATCAAAACAGCTGTGCAGGTTTGAAACGCTTTAGCAAATACACTCATCAGAAATTCTGATTGGAATGCACTTTTTATGTTTTGAGGCCTGAACATTAATAGCAGTACACCCTTCTAGCTAGTCTGCACCTTGTCCCAGGCCATACATCTGTTTCTTTCAACATTTGGAACATGACCAAAAAATAAAAACAATGGAAAAAACAAAGCAAAAAATGCTTAAAATTAAATCTTTTTTCTTTGTTCTATTTTTTTTTTTTAAATGAACCCCTTCTAAATGACAGAGAAATCAAAGATACAGTCAAAACAAGAAGTTTTCCTTATGCTGCCTTTTCATTAAAGCAATGAAATGACAGAGTTTCTTAAACTACAGTATGAGTGACGTATAGAAATTATTTAAAAAAATCAACACCCTTATCCAGGAGTGCTGTGAGATTTGGGCCCATGTCCTGTTGCAGTGGATTATCATGCCACAGTTCACTCACAAGCACATGTACACACACTCAAACATATTCATCTTGTTCAGGTTTAAAACCATGGTTTGGATATGCATCCTACACCTACAGTTCACACACAAACACAATTACTCCTCGGTACAGACATTTCAGCAATTAAGATATATATTTACACTTTTTTTTTCAAACCCCTGATGAGCCTTGTTCAGTCTACAGAGGCTATAAGCACACATCTTTTGAATGTTCATTTCCTTTTATTTAAGGGCTTTAAAATCATATATTTAAAGTAAAATAATCTTTCTATTAATGATATGTTAATATGACCAACGAAATACTGAAATATATTAAGAAATCGATAGCTTATAAATTATTGCATATACATCTACTAGCTTGAAATAAATTGCTATATATTTTTTTTTCATTCTGCGCAACTTTGTTTAGTTTGTATTGAGTCGGCGTAGCAGAAGAGTTTGCTTTGACTGTATCCGTCACGAAAAGGATTAGCTCAGAAACAAAACAAAAAAATTTGCTGATTTGCAAACTACGCTAACTTGCAGATACAAATGTCTCATCAAATGTCACTTTTTACAGAGAACGCTGTGGAAAGAAAACTGCGAAGTCAATTAAGAGAAGATTATTGGTGTTACAGAATGAGCCGTCAACAGAATTAAAATTAAAGGCTGAAACAGCCTTGTGTTTTGTAAATTGTAAATACAGATGTCACTCTACCCACAAGCAGCCATGAGCAGGGTAAGAGATATTATAAGGCATATTGAACTTTAGAGAACTCCCTTTGACACTGCTTCATGGTTAAGTCGATACTGAATCAGACAATCCTTAACATCCTTGTCCTATCTAGATTTCTGTATTGTCTTTTCTTCCAACATTGTTCAGTCCAGGTTGGGAATATTCGTTGTTGAGCATAGGAATTTGTAAAATAAGAGTCCTGTAAGGCGTAATCCAGTAAGAGTCCTCTTCACTGTGGTGAGTGAAGGCAGAGGAGAGATGGCGCTACAATCAGAGAGTCAGGCAGAGCAATGCCACCAGCAGCAGGACAAAGAGGCTCAGAGATGAAGCTGATGAGACCCCTCCAGCTACAGACACAATCACATACACATAAAGGTTATAAAACATACACAAAACATAGTACCATTAAAACCAGATTATCGAATATGTTTGGATTTATGCGCCATTTTGCCTCTTAACTTCTTACAGAATTATAGAAAGAGAAGAGTATCAAGAAGGTAAGGATCGGCTTGTGATCCAAAGAATACCACATAATATATTAAACATGGAGGCAGTGTCATGGCATGGGCATGGATGGCTGCCAGTAGAACTGGGTTACTAGTGTTCATTGTGGATGTGACTGCTTACAAAAGTAGCAGGATGAATTCTGAAGCATAGAGAACTATGCTTTCTGTTTAAACAAACAAGCAGCAACTGGGTATTAAAAATAATTCTTATGTTTATGTGAGTTTGTCTAATTACTTTGAGCTTATAAAAAATAGAGGGACTGCAAATTACTGTAAATTTCTAAAAGATTACTGCTTTGTTTTTGTTAAACCCCCGAAATAAAGCCAAAAGTTTGCCTCATTCCTAAACCATTATGGTGGTACTGACAAACAATGACAAAATTTGTGGCAAATCAGACTGCACTCTAGAAAAAATATACTATAGTGGACAAATGACAGGAATCACAGAAGCGCACAAATCTAGGGAATGATTTGCTGTAGTTTAACAACTTACAATTTTGGAGTGGAAGAAGTATCCTGCATAGAGCCCTGACCTCTTCCCCAATAAACACATTTGGGATGAACTGGTCTGAAACATTGACTGAACCCAAGACATTCTTGGGTGTCAGACCTCACTAATGCTCTTATAGCTTCTTCTTCTTCTTCTTCTTTCGGCTGCTCCTATTAGAGGTCGCCACAGCGGATCATCCGTCTCCATACCACCCTGTCTCTACATCTGCCTCTTTCACACCAACTACCTGCATGTCCTCCCTCACCACATCCATTTAATGTTATATCCATTTATCCAAAATGCTCTTATAGCTTACTGAACACAAATACTTATAACCATGGTAAAATGTGGACTGGACAATGAACCTTGACTTCGATGTTCAACAATTACATAAGTGTGATGGTCCAGTGTCTACAAACATTTGACTATATAGTGTTATATGAATTTTTTGACTGTATGGATCCTAAAATAATTCCCAATCTCAGAATAGTTAATACATTCTAAATGCAATAATGTAAGCAAAAAACTGCAGTTGGGGGAAAGGTCATCTATCATTACAGGTTTCTCTTTCTCATACACTCTGTTATCTCCTTCTTCAGCTTACTAGCAGCTGTTCATACCCAAAGGTGCATGACACTGACAAATCACCACACTCTTACTGCAGTATGGGCATGATCCAACTTGAAATGTTCACATGAAGCAAAGCGTGTGAAAAGACAAACTGAAATATAGATTTTCTAATTTATTTGCCCTTTTGTAATTCATGCACTTTTACTTGTCATCAGAAACCGTTCCAATTTCCATTACCACCATCAATTAGCTCTGCATAGATAAATAAGTTGACATTTTCTAGAATTACGTAACATCATTAAATCCAAGCAGGTGAAGACTTTGCACATAGGGCTCATGTGACACGGATCTGACAGTTTTGACAGACAGCTTACCTGAGATGCGAACTTGAGCCACAGCTCCATCTCCTCCCTTGCTCTGTGCCCTCACCTCCACCAGGTAATCTCCATCTTTGTAAATAGGCAGGTCAATGGACTGCTTATTTGTGGTGTACAGTGTCCCGGTGCTGTGGCCCTCCTGTCTATAGAGAACCTTTAAACAACATCAGACAAATAGCTTTAGAAATAGCTGCAGAATTAACCATGTAATGATCAGACACATTTGGTTTTTAAAGTCACTCATGAGTCATACAGACAAAACAACATTTGGGACAGAAACTAAAGTTCACACACACACTCATTTATTAAAAATTTTATTTTTTTTTTATTAAACTCTATACAACTCTAAAGCCATATTGTCTATACCTTATAGTTCTCCACAGCAGATTCATTGGCTAAAGCCTCCACATGCTGCCAGGCAACGTTGATTAAAGTTCCACTCGAGTTCAACTTTGTGCCGATTATTTTTGGTGGCCGACTTGGAGCTGAAAATAAAGAGCCAAAGTCAAATATACCATATTTCTCAACAAAAACAAGATCTGAGAATAGATCTACTAAAGAAAATAGGAAATTCAAGCTTATGTTTGAGTCATGGCTAATTTATTTGGTTAGTCTTCTATGCAATGTAAAATAAAGATTTGAAAGTTTACGAAAAAAAATATATAAAGTAAGCACGGCCTCAACCAGATTTTTGGATACAATTTATTATAAAATATACTCTCTATGCCTCTTGAACAACTGAAAAGCACTAAAAATATGATATACTTTACAAATGCCAGCTCTGTCTGTGAATTCTGTCTCTGTCAGTTCTGTACCACTTACGTGCTTTCTTTGTGTAGATCTCATGCCTCTGGCTTGGTGGTCCATAACCTGCACCGTTGAAAGCACGCACTTCTATAACATAATGGGAATTGGGTTTCATGTTATCCAGGCGTGTCTGGTTATCTCTGCTGGAGATGCGCTGTGCTGAAGCCTCATTCTCCATGGACTTTCTCCAATATCTCACCTGTCAAAGAGCAAACAGGCCACATATCAATCTGTTGCTATATATAGTGCCAAGAATTGTTTTCCCTGCTATAAAGGAATTATTCTAGCATTCCTTAAACAAATGGTAGTTATAACAAGTGCACAAGTGAACATGCATGAAGGGCAAATCACTTTATATTTGTATACACTGTACACTCACTGTGCCTGCAACATTGTCAGACTAACCTGATAACCCTCAACTGTCTGCTGCGTGAGTGGCCGCCACCATACAATGGCTTCTGTCGCTGACAAGGTTCTGGCCTCCACAATGGTGGGAGCCTCTGAGGGTGCTGAGGATATACAGCATGTTAGATAGCACTTCAATCAATAGAAGCACAATTACACATAATTTTATTCCTGTTTATTAAATGAAAAATAAATACCATATTTACAGTATGGTCAAAACTTTGGACCCAACAATACATTCTATATAAACAAACCAATTTGGGACACCTGACTTTTCCAGCTATATTTGGTTCTTCCCAAAACTGTTACCACAAAGTTGGAGGCACACAATTGTATAGGATAACATTACATTTTCCCTTAACCTGAACTCAGAGGCCTCAATCCTGTTACAGCATAAACATCTTTGGGATCAACCGGAAGGCTGACTGCACCCCAGGCCTCCTCACTCTACGTCATTTTAGTAACGCCTTTAAGGCTGAATGAGCACAAATCTCAACAAGCACACTTCAAAATCTTCCAGGAAGAGAGGAGGTTATTATCACAAGCAAACGGGGACAACATGTAGAACGTTGGTTGTTTAAAAAAAACAACATACAAATCTTATGGTCAGGTTTTCACAAACTTAAGTCTACTCTATATAGTGTATACCTGTTGTGTCCACCACCCTTCTGAAATATAAGAAATAGTTTTCATACTAAATAGTTTCTTTTGTTGCAGTAAACTGTGTGGGGGAAAAGTAAATTAGGGACATTCATTTATATGCATAAAGTTGTTAAGTTCATCATAATAATTACAATATCAACACATCTGGTTTTTTAAAAAAATCCAGATTTTCAACATGGCTCATCATTAAATAAAATAACACTGACTTCTTTTTGTAAAAAGCTCTTCAAATGTTTGCATACTTACTCACCTTAAAAAAAAAAAAAGTAAAAAATATAATTTTACTAAGTTACTTTATCTACCTGTTTAATGTTTGCAAATTTTCTGATCAATTAATTGTTTTTAAGACCACTACAAGCTTAATAAATTGCAATTTTAGGCCTTTTTTTCCCAATGTATGTGTATAAACAGGGAGACTTTTTAGGAAGTAAAAATCTGCAGCCATAAATCAGTATATATTATCTAGCAAGGAATAGATATATATGAAAACACTTTGTCAGTGGGTTTGACCAAACTGTAAATAGAAAGATCGCTTTTATTTATCCCAGTAGGAAATTCACATATCTCTGTACATATAAATAGAAAAAAATGTAAATGTAATTTAGACAAGCAACATTATTAACATACAATAATTGAATTTGAAGCTGTCAAAGCAGATGTGTGGACATTAGGGATTCGGTAATTTGTGCGTTTTCTCTCAGCACCACTGACTATGACGTATCACAACACTTTGTGTTTCACTTTGTGAAAGGGACACGCGTTAGAAGTCAGAAGGCACATTTAAAGTCATGATTTGCTGTCTGTCTGACCCAAAGAAATAAAAGCACGCTATCTGCACTATATGGAAATGCATAGCATCATTTTTTTCCATTAAACTGTATTGCATTAAAAAGCATTGTGCTGACTCAAATGGAAATCGGACGCACCGATTTCGTAATGGGGTGAATAGTATTGCATCGCATGGGTAGCTGCTTCATATGCACAGTTGTGTGAAAAAGTGTTTGCCCCCTTACCGTTTTTTTTTTTTTTTTTTTTTTTTTTTGCAGGTTTATCACACTTTAATGATTTAGATCATTAAACTAATACTTAATATTAGTAAAAGACACAACATGCAGTTTGGATTTTGTTTTCCCTCACTAATGAAAACCTTTATTTACTATCTTTTACTGATATTTAAATTCATTTGATGATCTGAAACATTAAAGTGGGCAAAACCTGCAAAGAAATAAGAAATCAGGAAGGGGGCAATTTTTCACACCACTGTCACAACAAATTGCTATGTATCATGATTTAAATCACCTCAGCCTTTGTTATGGAAATCCACAAATCTAGCGGACATGTTTGTGGCATTAGTAATAGTGTATGCTCCGCTAGTTTGACAGATTTGGCAATGTTTTAGTCCAACCACTTGTCAGCTGTTAATATCATACACTAGGAACATTTTTAATATCATACTGCTTCCATACTCCAGACCTTCTAGATACACCAAATACTTCAATTTCTTTTTTTTGCTAACTAGAGATATTGTTGTTTTAAATAAGTGTTATTTTTTTTAAACACTCTATAGTCTATCCTGAGGCAACGAAAGTTAATCTTTGAGAAGAGGAAGTAAGGCTTGTACATTTGTAAGTGGCATTTTATGAAAAACAGCCTTCTTAATTATCCAGTCTGTTGTAGATTGTTGAGAGTCTCCACACAAACAATGCAATACGATACACTGAATTGGTACATCCTTAATACATATATAGCTCTAAGAATGACCGAGATATTGACCTAACATGATTTGGGAGTTTCTGATTTCACACAGCAGTATATACATTAATAGGTAAATAAAAGACTCTGATACTCACCATCCAGAGCAGAGTAGATGACGGCGGTGAGACTATAGGGTCCCTCTCCTACACTGTTGAAGCCTTTTACTTTCACATCAAACTTAGTGGCTGGGGGAATTGAGGGGTCTTTGTGGATGTAGCGATTAGCGTTAGCGTCAGGCACGGTCACTTTATGCCACTGAACGCTATCCTGAGGCTTAAATGTGACAATGTAGCCGAAGTTACGTCCATTGTAGTACTGTGGCTGAACAGGCTGAAGATAGAACAAAAATCACACACTGTCAGGGCTTCTTTCACAACAAAATGTCATACAGGCTCATTACAGAAAAAATATAATACCGTCCATGTGATGGTAAGCTCTCTACTCGTTCCTCCACCTCCTCCTACATCTGAAGGAGCCACCTGAGGAGCTAAAACAAGAAAGGATTTTGAGATCTTTCACTCGACAATCACACATATTAACAGTGACAAACCCCATTATCATGTTTGTTTTTCATCCGAAGATCAACAACTATAATTATTCATTCATAACCTCATTCAAAACACATTAAACCAAATTAAGTTTAAAAAAGTGAAAAGGGACTCAATACAATCCCCAGAATTCCTCTTAACTATAGATCACCAGCTGAGAGGTTGAAAAAACTTTCATTTGTGTAATAACTCTAATAATAATATTTAAATAACTTGATGTAGTAAACAGCAGTCTGGAGGATGACACTGTGTAGAGGACTACACTCTACAATATTAACCTCGAAATATAACCCTGGGCTTTTTGTGCATTTTTGTGCATTTTCTCCAAAAGTTTTGGGGGAAGTGTTGCTTTCGATGTCCAATTTTCATCAAAAAAGTCCCTCTTGTTAGTCCGTCTGAACAAAATCCAAACAGCTATTGAATCCACATGAATATGTTTGAGCTTGTGCAGTTTGTTACAGATGCAGTTTGCGAGCTCTGACTAGTGCACTCTCTGACCGTCCAATAAATGGACGTGAAAATGCTAACGTCATTGGACGCCTTCTAAAGGACCTCAGAGTGGCCAAATAGCAGTCTGATTTAGGTGACATGGATTTCTGAAATCTGATTGGGTAGGAACTCAAGCGTAAAATTAAATCCTAGGGCATACCCATTTCCAGTGTGGTGATTCTGCTTGATGGTTCGCTCGGTTCTCCTGTACCCAGAGTGTTTGTAGCGATGACTCGAAACTCATATTCAGTCCAAGGACGCAGTTGGACTACTGTGGACATCTCTGCGTTGCCTTCTACATTGCGAGGAGCTGAAACAACAAATACATTAATGTATTACAATGGCCATTTTGAGGGATCAGTCAGTTTAAAAGACAATTAAAATCCATTTTTTTAGCCACGTTATCAACCCAAGTTAAAAGAATTTGAAACTTAAGTCAAACCCAATGTGGATTGGTACTGTATAAAAGATGGAGTAGAGAAAAATATCACTGTTCTTTCTATACCACTGTTTCTGCTTTACACTTTCAATAGAAATAGTATAACACACAAATACATGGTATGACCAAAAATATGTGGACACCTTATCATTTCACTCATGTTCTGGTTAAAGGTGAAAGTGCTCTATGCTTGTCACATGTAAATGCTTTCTTTGCGTATCACAGCGATGTTAGGAATCTGGTTAATCCCACTTTTCTGTTATCATAACCTCCATTCTTATGGGAAGGTGTTCCACTAGATTAGTGTTTGGTGTCTGTTGGGATTTTAGATTATTAAGTTAGTGAGGTCTGGCCTCTACATCAGATAAGGAGGCCTGATGTGCAGGCAGGGTTCCAGTTTGTTCCAAAGGTGTTAAGTGGGGTAAGAAAGTGGGTTCTGTGCAGGAGACTCAAGTCCTTTTACTTCAGCTTTGGCAAGCTATGTTTTAATAAAGCCTGCTTTGTGTACAGAGGCATAATCATGCTGGAAAATGTTGACATACGTTATAGTTGTGTGACCATCTGGGCTGCAAAACTTTAGGGAAGACTCTGTACACATGTTTTGTAACATGCTACTTGTCTATAAATACACTATATGGACACCTGACCATAAAATTTTTTTTGTGGTTTTTGAACATCACATTCCCAATTTGCTTCCAATTTTCTGTTATAATATCCTCTACTTTTCTGGGAAGATGTTCCACAAGATTTCGTAGTGTGTTTGTAGTGTTTAATATTTTTGGGATAAGAAAACAAATTGCAGGCCACTCAAGAGCTTCCATTCCAAACCATGTAGACAATATCTTCATAGAGGTGCTTTGCATACAGAAGCATTGTCATGTTGGAACAGGTTAGGGTCTCCTAATTCAAATAATGGAGAAAATGCTTCCAAAAGACAAACCACAACTGTATCCAAAGACATACTATACAACTGTGTGCATCCATTGTGGTAAAAGTCTGGGGAAGAACCACATAGGGCTGAAACAGTCAGATGTCACGATACTTTTCTCCATACAGTGTTTATTCAGATATAAATGATCAAGAATTAGGAGGAATTTTGATAAACCTAGGCATATACTGTCTTTACCAGGGCAAAAGGTGTAACATCTATCAAAATGTTAGTACAAGTACTCACAGGTTACAGCATCTTTCCATTCCCCTCCGGCTCTGGTCTCTCTGTATTGAATATTGTATTTGGATATGGGACTGAGATTATCTGTGCCGTGACTCCAGAAAAGCTTCACAGACTGCACACCAACCTCCTCCACACGCACTCCTCCTGGAGATCCTGGAGGCCCTGAGAGTGAAGTAACAAAATCTGCTCAGCACAAAACAGTTCCATCTGTGTTTCCTTTATTAAGTAGTTCAAATCTTTGGGTTTAAATGTATCCCATAACACCCCATAACACACGACACGTCACCTTAAAGTTAATATAATTCAAAATTGTGAAGGAAATGGAAATATCTATTTCTTGGCAATGCTTCTAACCTTTAAGTGCAAAATAAATAATGAGGAGCTGGAAACCTTGAAATACATCATTCATTACTAATATACAGTACATCAGTGCAGCCTTTCAGACTCCACAGCAATTACTCTTCTGCAAAATAAACTCGAAAAGCTAAGTGCAAAGTTTTTGTCAAGCATTTATTCCTGATTACATTTTTTCTACTTTCATCCAAGTAGAAAAAATAAATAAATAAATCATACAATGGAAAAGTTTGTTAATGCTAGTCCTAGAACTCCCACTCAGGCTTGAATGTGTTGTAGTTACTCAGGTTTCAAAGTTGAACATTTTGCATACAAGCCTTTTAAAGCCTGTTTATTCCTTTCACTTATTAATCAAATAAAATAGGTGGGAGATAATGAACTACAATAATACCGTGAAAGCATTACCTTTAATTTCAGCAATCTGTTTGAAGATCACTAGCTGTATATTATAGCCTTTTTTTCCACGCACTAATTAATGCCATACTGCTAAACAATCTCACAGCTGCACAGGTCAAAGTTTTTACCACAAAATAAGGGACAACTGAAATGTATCTATCAATCAGCATTAGCCTGTTTACTGAGTACAACCTCATCTATTTTTCTCATCACTAACATAATACATTATAACAGAACAGAACCAGAAGTAGAATAGAATAGAATAGAATAGAATAGAATCTTTCTTTAACACTTTGAAATATTTGTCCAACAAACACACACTGTTTTATGGTAAACATCTGTCCTAAATATTATTACACTGTAAGAAACAATAAAATGGAGTGAGAAAATGGACGAATGTGAAGGCAAACAAACTCAAACAACATACTCATCTCTTCGAACATGCCTTTCCAAAACGGCAATGTTCTTACAAATAGTTCCAGCCTCAAGACATTACAGTCACAGGCGCATTAGTTTGTCTTGTTAAAAATCATTGTCTGAGGAAAGTTACTGCCTGGCAAGACCAAGCTTCTGCATAACTGCTTTATAACCACGAGAGAATAAAGAAAAGAGCAGAGACTCAGACTCCATTATTGGTTGCTTTGTCAGTGCCAAATAAAATGGAGACACCAGCTTCTGATTTTTAACTTCAGCAAAAGCATACCTCAATGCACAACAAGCATTCTTTTTACCATGCTTTGTCCCAAATTTGATCACTGGTCTATTCCCAATCACCGGCCAGTTCTTCTTTATTATACAACAGCCACTAAAAAGGTGAAAGTGCTTTTTACATGTACTTGTAATTATTTTCTTCACAAAAGCTGGGTCAGAGTGTAGGGTCAGCCATATTACAGCGCCCCCTGGAGCACAGAGGGTTAAAGCAGCTTGGCAATAAAAAGAGGCCCTGACCTTCCACCCGTGACTGACTAATGTCATTCTGATTGACGGTGGAGATGATACCATTCCTCTTGAGCACAATTTGTCAGTTTTGCTAACTCGGCTTCTGGGATTCAAAATCGAGTTTACAAATGCTCTAAAAGCAGATTTACATATCCTGATAAATGACTGTCTGTAATTCTGACTCATTGTATCCAGCCTGAGTAAAAAACAAGAGTTTTCCTTGAGTGTGTGTGTGTGTGTGTGTGTGTGCGCGTGTGTGTGTGTCTGTGTGTGTGTGTGTCTGTGTGTCTGTGTAAAAGGTTTGGTACCTCGTACTACCAGTTCAGCGAAAACTGTGACATTGTCCACAGGTGTCTGGGCCGTGCAGGTGTAGATTCCTGCGTGCCTCAGCTGAGTCTTCTTAATCAGCAGCTCACAGTTGGACACACCTGCCTGACTGTCCTGCGCACACACACACACACACACACACACACACACACACATTTATCTTACTATCCCTGTCAGTACTTTCCACTGGCCTAATTATTTTTGCAGCTTTTTAATACCACACCTGTACATAACTCTAACCTTAACCTCAGTAACTAAATAACACACACACACACACACACACACACACACACACACAAAGGAAAGCTGCTTATATTTTTTATGCATTCATTTTACTTAACTTTACTGAAATGCACATTCATTCAAAACAGTCCATTATTGTGACAATACTATAAATTATAGCCTTTAAATAAAATTAAATGAATTATTCAATTCTTATTAAAACGGTGAAGGTTTTTAAATACATTTATCTTGATTCTATATATAGGAACAATCTATCACTGTGAGGAAATTATACTTCGGACTAATGGAATGTCATGCAACTGTACCAAAGCAAAAACATCTTAAAACAAAAAATCCACTAAGATCAGGGTAAAAAGTGAAACAGGCCTCAGTGATTGAACCATCAGTATCCCACTGTAGTCTAAGTAGAAGCAGATGGAAGATAAGTACAGACAGGAGATACTGGACTGTTTAAAAGTGTAAAATGCTTAAACGGCACTTCTAAAACCCAGTAATGCCTCTCAGCCGGGGCACATTGGGTACCTATTTATAAACTGAACTGCCATTTTCATTTATAATAACTTAAGTCATGAAAATAGTAACAAACTAAAAGGTACCTGCTGAACAATTAAATAAAGGACAAAAAGACACCCAGAAGACTTAAAGCTTGGTGCAGCTCAAACCTGAATGTCTACTGTGGATTGTTTAATCTCTTGTGTTTGGGCTCTTACAATTGTGTGCTGGAAGAACCCTTCCTCCTTGTCGAAGTCAATGGGATGGCCATTAAGTGACCAGATGAAGGTGATGTCGAGGCTCGAGTCATGTGATGCAGCACACTGCATCCTGGCGTTTTCACCCACGCTCACATCAGCGTTTGAGGGAGCCAACGTGATCTTAGTGGCATCTGAATTGAAAGCGTAAAACAAATTGATTTACATATTAAGCAACTTAGTAAAGTATGGAAGCCTGTTTCCACCATAAAATATTATAATTTTTTGCCTAATTGACACTTTTTTCTCACAATCCTGACTTTATTTCTCGCAATTCAGACTTTTTTCTCACAATTCAGACTTGATTTCTGCCGAATGCAACTTTATTTATCGCGATTCCGACTTTTTCTTGCAATTCTAACTTTATTTAGGCAAACCTTTTAATGTGGCAGAAACAGGCTTCATTAGTAAAGAAAGCTTATGATCATTTAAATTATCATAAAAATTTTTTAATTATCATGTAATTTTCCAAAAGAAAGAATAGAGCAATAAGACCAATCAGCAGCTGGCCATCTCTGCTTTCTGTATTACGCCCTTTCCACCAGCAGAGGGCAGACCAGAACTGGGCATTAATCATCATCCTGGGTGTTGACCGAGCATCACGACTCTCTTCTATTCATTTCATATCTCCATCACCCTCAGACTACTGTGTTTATCTCTAGTTTAAAGGCTCTATAATGCATTATGCAGCACACACCTTTCTATGACTGATTTGGTTTGAATTGCAACTTCTTACCTGTGACTGACAGCGATCCAGTGCTGTTAGCTTTGCCCCTGTCATTCTCAGCAAAGCATGTGTACTTTCCCTCATCTGACTTGGTAACGTTGTGGATCTCCAGACTCCCATCGTTCCAAATGAAAATCCTGCGAGCATGACATTGGGTTTCAGTTTTGTTCAATTGTGGAAATGCATAAGCTGTTTTATGTCAATACAGTAGTTGTATACAGTCTGTATTTTAAAGAATGCAATGTGTATTCACTTTTATTTAAAGGTGACAAAAATTGTATCTGTAAAAGAATAGCCTAAAGCCAGTGCTTTACTAATTTCTTATGTCAAATGTTTGACTGTAAACTCAAATCTGACACCCCATTCTCTAGTTCAAAAATTAACCAAAAGCAAAACCAGCATTTCTCCTTTTTGTGTTTTTGTGCTTTATTTATTAGTCTCTAACACTAGATGGCATGATGCATGTGAAATATCTGATTCACATTGTGGACCTCAGTACAGATAGTCCATGACATTATACAGTATATATCATAAAATCATCATAAAATTAAAAGAAATTGAATGTTAAACCATCGTAACTCAGGGACCGACTGTATTCTGCATTTCACATAGTTCAAATATAGCAAGATCACTCTGGTCACATGTTCAAGATCTTTTGTGGAGAATGTTCTTGCATCGCTCCCAATCATCATATGCACTTGTAAAAAGACAAAAGTTGCATCATGGACTATATGGTTACACCAAAACAAGCTTTCAAAACTTTTTTGTATTTGTATTAGTATTTGTATTCTAGCATTTGTATTGTATTTGTATTTATTTGTAGTTGTATTTAAGAAATTCTGATGCCAGTATTGCACAACAAATTCAAATTGTGACTGAAGTGTATTGTCACACCCTTTATTTGTATATTTTTGCTATGTGTTAAAAAAAAAAAACACATCGCAAAGTGCGCCATTATTTCAAAAACGCACCTTCAAACGCAACCTGTTTTTAAAAAATGGCAAACCTTTTAAAAGAGATGTCATGCAATGCGAGGCAGGATAAAAAAAAAAAAACCTGTAGCAGCAGTTCAAAAGTAACCTGCCACAAAACCAAGTCACAGAGCGATGAAGTCTGCTCAGCTCAGAGCACCCTCACAGACCCACCAAGTTCTTTTCCATATATTTGCTAAAGGTTTTTTATTTTTCTCTTTTATTGTTTGAAATATACCACCAGCTTCTTTTTTTTAATAAATCCAGTCACACTGTGATATTCCACTGAACCTTTCCACAATCTCCAGAATAAGATCAAATCATCTATGGAGATGAATAGCACCGTTATAATAATCTCCTGTGAAAAGGCTTATCTCTTACCTGCTGGAATTGGAGAGCAGCTCTGTGCCTTTGCTCCAGGAAAATGTGGGTTTGGGAGCTGCTTTCGGTTTGCACTCAATCACTACACGGCCATTCTTTGCTCCCAGCAGCCGCTGCTTAACCGGGTTGAACTCAAATGAAGGGGCGCCCACTGACAACACAAATCATTTTTAAGGGCCTTATAAAGTCTACCTAGATGCTAAAGGCTAATCTACTTTTCCTGAACATGTGCAAAGCTATCAGCAAAGATGAGCAACTTACCCTACAATAATAAGGAAGGAAGCACCTTGTATAAGTATTCAACCCCTCATTTACATTATTCCATATTGTGTAGTGTTACAAGCTGACTTTTGGCACATGGCATCTCTTAATCCTTTTTTACCCAGTCACTGAGATTTGGTGCATTTGAAACATTTCAATAATAGAATTATTGATGCTCTTACAGCTTTTCAATCTTTAAGATTTTTTTTATTATTCAAGCCCTAGAAAATTCTCTAGAATTTTTCCTGGATTTGGTCTTTCTTTTTCTTCATGATCTGGAAACAGCTGTATACGGGTGCATCTTAATAAATTAGAATACCAATAAAAAGTTGATTTATTTTAATAATTTATTTCAAAAAGTGAAACTCGTATATTATACAGATTCATCCCACACAGACTGATATATCTTGTGTTTATTTCTTTGAATTTTGGTGATTATGACTTAAAGCAAATGAAAAGCCAAAATCTCAGAAAATTGTAATATATGGGGAAAATGTCGATATTGGAGACTCGTGGTGTCACGCTCTAATCATCTAACAAAGGTTTCCTGAGCCTTTAAATAACTTAATCTGGTTCAGGCTACACAATCATAGGGGGAGACTGCTGACTTGACAGTTGTCCAGATGATAATTATTGACATCCTGCACGTGGAGGGAAAGACACAAAAGGTCAAGGCTAAAGAAGCTGCTGTTTTACAGAGTGCTGTATACAAGAACATTAATAATAAGTTGAATGGAAGGAAATAAAGTGGTAGAAAAGGTGAAACGAAGCCCATTCAAGAATTTGGGGGAGATTCACAAAGAGTGGACTGCAGCTGGAGTCATTGCTTCAAGAGCCACCATGCACAGACGTATTCATGGGCTACAAAAGATGCATTCCTTGTGTCAAGCCACTCCTGAACCAGAGAAAATGTCAGAGGTGTCTTACCTAGGCAAAGGACAAAAAGGACTGGACTGTTGCTCAGTGGATCAAAAGCATATTTTCAGATGGGAGGAAAGAAATTTAGCATTTTATTTGGAAATTATGGTCCCACAGTCTGGATGAAGAACGAAGAGACACAGAATCCAGGGAATTGAGTTCCAGTGTAAAGTTTGCACAGTCAGTGGTGGTTTGGGGAGTCATGTCATCTGCTGGTGATGGTCCACTGTGTTTTATCAAGTCCAAGATCATCACAGACGTCTACCAGGAAGTCGTAAAGCACTTCATGCTTCCCCCTGCTGACCAGCTTAATGATGCTGATTTTATTTTCCAGCAGGATTTGACACCTGCGTTAAATGACCAAGGTGTAAGTGTGCTTGACTGGCCAGCAAACTTACCAGTCCTGAACCCCACAAAGAATCTATATGGTATTGTCAAAAGGAAAATGAGAAACAAGAGACCAAAACATGCAAATGAGCTGAAGGCCACTGTGAAAGAAAGCTGGGCCAGTGCCACAGGCAGTAATTAAAGCAAAAGGAGCACCTAGCAA
Source organism: Silurus asotus (assembly GCA_024362625.1). Taxonomy (NCBI): domain Eukaryota; kingdom Metazoa; phylum Chordata; class Actinopteri; order Siluriformes; family Siluridae; genus Silurus; species Silurus asotus. The sequence continues at coordinate 284,752 of MU579904.1, read as the reverse complement.
CTATTGAGTACATATACAGTAGATGAACATATTTTCCACAAGGCCAACAATTTACTTAAAATGTTTTTTAAATGGTCCTATTAGGTATTCTGATTTCTTGAGAGTAAATTGGTGGGTTTTTGTTAAATGTAAGCCAAAATCATCAAAACTAAAATAAATAAACACTTTATATATATATATATCAGTCTGTGTGTGATGAATCTGTATAATATGAGTTTTACTTTTTGTGTTAAATTGCTAAAATAAATCAACTTTTCAATGATATTCTTATTTATCAAAATGCACCTGTATATTAGGATCATGTGACACACAGGTTGACTCCATTCCTATATGTGGAAAGTGGTATTGTAGCTCACAGTGGTAAATGAAGTACATAAACCATGTACTTAAGTAAAAGGACAAATTTCTTTTGCCAGATGCCCTTATTCAAAGCGAATTACTAAAGAGCAGTTGAGGTTCAAGGCCCTTGCTCAGGGGCCCAGTATCTTGGCTGGGATTTTTTAACCTGCAACCTTCTGATCTAGATTCCAATGCCTTAAACACTGAGATACCACCTCACCATACCAATCTTTTGGACAGGTTTCCATAAACGTTCGTGCATATGGTATAGACGATGCTACAAAATAAAGTAGAGATACAATGTAAAATATGACTCCAGTAAAGTGCTCCCTTTAAAGTTTCACTTGAGTAAATATTTGCCTTTAAATGTACTTAAGTATCCAAAGTACAATTTCTATTATTTACTTATTTTTATTTATTGATTTATATTTATATATTATTTATTTTTATCTCTTGCTTTATCAACTCACATACACATTTATTAATGTGAAAAGACTCTGTTTTCCCTTAGCACACCAATCTATTAATAGAATGATATTAATGAGTCAAACATTGATTGATATCTATTAAAATGATCATAAACCCAAAACCTTCTTCTAAAAAAAAATAATAATCAAATAAGGCCACAGGTGTTGTGCCAAGTTAAAAACCAGGAGTTTCTTCCATAATGTTTTACTCTCAAAATATTCTGCTGGCTGTTGAACTGAAGCTGAACTGTATGTTGGTAAAAAGTAGATGCCACCAAGCACCAATTAAAATAAGTTCTACACAGAGCATGAGCTCTACCCTGATTGGTGGCTTGCTGCATGCTTGTGCAGTTTTTATTAACTCATAAAAAAAAGAACAACTGATTTCGCAAAATGTACTGTATTTGATTAAATAAGTACGATATTTGACTTTGAAATGTAGTGAAGTTAAAGTAAAAGTCTCCCCAAATGGAAATATAAAAAAAAAGTACAAATACATGGAAAAAACTACTTAAGTACAGTAACGAATTACATTTACTTCGTTACTTTTCTACCAGTTCACCAGGTAGTTCAGTAGTTTAGGTGTTGGACTTCTGCTTCATTGTATATACAGTGTAAGTCACTCTGGATGAAGGTATCTCTCAAATGCCATAAATGAAGAGGTAAAGTTTATTTAATGTTTAATGGTGATAGTAGCACCAAAACTGATTTAGTGGGTAAAGATTTTTGCCATTTATCAATAATTGTATGGGATATTTTGTGTAGATTTATAGCATGTAATGGTTCCCTGGTGGTCTAGTGGTTAGGCTTGGCAGCCATTAGGGTTGCGCAAGCCTTAGTGCCGGTCCCAAGCCCGGGTATAAATGGGGAGGGTTGCGTTAGGAAGGGCATCCAGTGTAAAAACGTGCCAAATCAAACATATGGATGATCCGCTGTGGCGACCCCTAATGGGAATAGCATGGGGGCAATACTTATAGAATGGGGAAAGTGCAAGGTTGGGCCTATGTGGCTTACAAAATACATCATTATACTTGCTTATACAAAATGAATCATTATTGTTATTTATAAATAAATATAGTCTATATCATCATCCTTCTAGCCCCACCTAATATAACGCCTCTTACCGAAGACTCGCAGTTCAGCGTTGGCTTGGATCACTCCATGGCGATTCTCAGCTATGCACTGGTACATCCCTGAGTCATGAGTTGTCAGTTCTTTGAAGTGCAACTCGTGCTTGCGATACTGTTGAAGTATACAGACAATAATCTTATACTCACTCTGATTATTTTATGCTCAGTGAACTCTGTAAACTCTTGTAAAAGAGAGCATTCACTGACAGTTTTATTGACAGTGAAGCTAATTTGCATGCAGAGTGTGTTTTGAGGGTAGCTCCTGCTGTGTTACGTCCCCTGCATACACTCTCAAGCTTCTGGAGCAGAACTTACTGTTGCCATGGCTGTTTGTGCAATAGTGTTGGCACCCGTTTAGCATTGAGCATTGAGCCTAGAGTTTGCCTAATTGACTCTGTGCCCTAATATAGAGGGCTGAGAATGCTTAAAGCCTGAACTGCAACGAAACATCTTCTGGTCAGACACCAATCAACAGAGAGATCCTGATGTTTTTATGCGTATATTGTCAGCAGGCTCAATTGAAAAGATTGTTGTGGAATGTTGGAGTGCATTAGCTGTAGCATGGATCTGTAGATGGACAGTCCCCATGGCATGGCATGGATCTGTAGATGGACAGCTGAGCAAAATGCCGTTCAAAGTCATTAAACTAATAATCTGAGAATGGAGAGCGGTTTAAGGTAAATACCATTTGGCCATTTTTCAAGAAGTATACATGAGGCTTGGGTTTTCCACCGGCCACGCAGGACATGGTGTAGTCACTGCCGATGTCCCTCTCGCTGCTGCTGATGTGCTCCACCCAGTCCGGAGCAGCTGGAGGAAAGAAACACGCCAATAAATGCCTAATAGCATTAACTGTTCTGACACATCTGAGGCTAAGACTAACACATGATCAGTACATGCATTCATACATTTTAAATTTTTTTATACATTTTAGGTTTATTATACAGAATAAGAATAGAATGTGATTATGATGTATGCTTAGATATATTCAATAAAAAGATTTGGGTACTTTTGGCAACAGCCGATATGTACATTAGGATAATTTGACACATCGGTCGACTCCATTCCTATATGTGGAAAGTGGTAGCTTTGTAGTTAAGATGATGGACTTCTGCTGTATAAATTGGATAATTTTAAGTCTGGATAAAGATATCTGGCAAATGCCATAAAGAGTATGGTAAAGTTCATTTAATGTTCATTGGTGGAGGCGACACCGAAACTAACTACTTTCAAATAATAAACATTATTCTGTTCAAATGTACTAAATGTTTTGAACTAAATCATGTTTTAAGATTTTTTAGGCCCATCACCTCTTCATATAAAGAGGCGGTATTACTGTAGTACTTATTCAGGAAGTATTTTGTAGTAGTTTTTAGTGGCCATGGGGATATTATGTATCAATAGTTATAGATTATTTTGAATTTGCATAAAACATATTTGAATTTATTATATCAATAAATACATAATAATTGCATTAAATGCTTGTATGTTGATAATGTGTTCATGAAAAAACCTTCAGTCAGTTTCATGTGGATTTTTTTTTTCTCTACATGAACAATCATTTTAAAAAGTGAAATATATATATATATATATATATATATATATATAAATAATTATATTATAAAAGATGCACAACACCCTTTATATTTAGTATTAAAAATGCTGTACAATCTCTAAGTCAATCGATAAATGTTAGCACATTTTATGATATTGACTATTTTAATTCAAAAGGTCAGATTTGCTGTGAGATTAATCCCTGCACTGATGCATTTGTTTAGATGGCACTCTGCCAGATTTGATGTAACATGGATAATTAAGTTCTACATAATATAGTAAAGTCTGTATCATCTAAAATGCACTCTGTCATCAAAGTAAAACAAGCACTTACCAAAATGATGATATGCAAGTAAATATTCCAAAAAAATGTCCCTCAAGTTATTGCTGATATTATTTGTTGTGAAAACCTTTACGTTGAGGTAAAAATAAAGCATTATCTCAGAGAGAAATTAAATGACTCTCTTATTGAATTTAAATATTTTAAAATACAATTTTAACAGAATGGCCTGATTGGAATTTGAAATATGTGCCTGGTGCAATTTCCATTACGGAGATTACATTAAGGTTATATTTTTACTTGTGATGAAGAGCTTTGAGAATAAGTGTTGCTAAATGCAAAAATGCCAATCTACCCTGTTATCATAAGAATCCAGCATCGGTATTCTATGCACACCTTAATTCAGCATACAATATACCTTTTTTAAAATATTTGTTAATTAGTCTTACATAAAAGAGAGGCAATATGTAAAAAAAGTAAAGAAGTTAAAGAAGTTAGAGAAAAAGTTTGTAAAGCAAAATCAACAATTGTTTATGTGTATAAGTGATTGAAATCCATGGTGGAAAACCTGATGACGATACATAGACTTTGTATCTAAGTAAAACTGTGTTTCGGCATAAATTAAGATTTTTCTTTTTTTTGTCTAAAGTAAAAAAAAATTTATAAACATTACCATTGCCAAGCACCTGTTTGAATAGATTCCTGTATAATTCTTGCATTTCTTAATATGTGTAGAATTCACATAAACCAATCTACCATCTGTACTTTGAAGCCTATAATTTTCACATATAATGCTATGTGTATTGCTGCAATATTGTGACTTCTGAGAGTCTTCACAGCAGTCCTACCTTCCACATAAAGGTTCGCTTTGTGCCAGTCTTTGCCTTTTGAGTTGATCGCCTCACACTTGTATGCTCCCTCATCCTCGTACTGTACGTTAAAGATGCGCAAAAGTCCACCTGCCTTGCTGATCTCATGATAAACAGGCAGCTCTCCATCCACTTTCCTCCATTTGATCTGGGGAATGGGACTGGGCCAGACATTGCAAAACAGTTCCACACATTGCATTCAATAAAAGAAATACAAAAACAGCTCCTGCATTCTATCAGAAAGTAAATGCACTCACTTTCCCAATGCAAAACACTCCAGGGTGATGTTCTGGCCAACCAGAGCATACGTGTCCGGAAACATCACTTTTATATCAGCTGCGTATTCCCGAACAGACCCTGGAAACAGTAAATATTATCACTGTGCTGAATCATTTTGATTTTAGAGGGCATTTTCCTTCATCAGCCTCTGGCTAAAAAAAATATTACTCATGTTATACTGGAATGCACAGCACACTGGTGTTTTTTTTTTGCATCAGTCTAAATAGCATGCTTGGTTCAGAACATTTCAGCTCAAAATATTTGCCTACAGGATGGCAGCTGAGGCATGCTGTGCAAACACGACACATGAATAAACATTTAAAAATGGCTTTAAATGTGGGGCAAGATGGAGCCTAAGGCTCATGTTGTTCTTCAGTAATGGAGTCATAGATGAAGTAATGCACAAAGAAATATGAGATGTGTGTGGGGAGGGAAATAAAAGATTATCTGCTCCTGTGTCCTTTAGTCATTTTATGTGCTACAGTATCCGACTTCCAGACCGCAATAAACACTTTAGCCACAATACAGTATTAGAAAAACGCTTATTTCTAGTGAATAACTACTAGTACTATACTAGCATCAAAATAATAACTATACAAGCACAATAATATTATAGATAATAAAACAGAAAGGGGGAAATCTTTATTCGTGTTGGTATTTCATTTGAACTGGGAAGTGTCTGGCATTAAACTAATCCAAAATGAAATCAGGTTAGGCCAAGGGAAAAAAACTGCCTGACTGTTTTTAGGCAAAATGTTTCCGCTTACTCATGCAAGCCGTGTGTCAGAACACAAATAGGCATTTATTAATGGACCCACAAAAAAGAGCTCCGGGGTGGGGAAAGAAACAAATGCCTCCAAAAAGTCCTTGATTCTTCTCCTTCCAGCTTTATACAGACACACAAAAGACTTTCGACTTCTTAAGCTGTTGTTTCTGCCTCAGTGGCAAAAGCATAATTAATCACCATTTCCATCCACTGCCTTACCAAAGTAGCACTGCAATGACAGCTCAGTGATTTCAATAGGCCATAGCCACACTGTCACACTCCTTTAAAAATAAAATGCTGAACTAAATTATTCGACATGTATTTTTACAAAGTTTAAGACTTTGTATTGTGTTGTCATACATGTTTAAATGATTTCATGACATTTGTGACAGTTTTTACATGCAGTGAGATGTATTTCCTGTCTGGGTATTTATGTCTATAAGCTTTGAGCTAAATGGGATTTTTACTATTTGATTTACACCACTTGAAAGTGCAAAAGATACTTATTGTGACACAAAAGGATAATTACATAAAAATGCAAGGGAATGATTTCACCCCTGTGTCAACACGACGTTGAATCCCCTTTAGCTGTATTCAGTGTATTTCGGCAAGTCCCTATCAGCTTTCCAGATATTTTTGCCCACTCATCTTAGCAAACTGACTTAAACATAGATAATAAAAAAAAGATTTTTAAATCTTGCCTCAGATCCTAAATCAGATTAAACTGACAGAGTTACTGATAAATTCAGGTTCTCCTCAGTTTGTTCCAGACTTGTTTTGATGGCTACTCGGGCTTCAGAATGACTACTCATGGCAACTGGTTGTGCCAGAAATAATAAAGAGGTTTCACAGCAATAGTGGTGAATATTTATGCAATAAATGGAGCAGTTGAAGGAGACACTGCATTATGACTATTTAGTCGACCTCAGTTACATATTTTAACAATGCTTTATGCTGAAAAAAGGTTGAGGAGGTTGAAAATGGTTGCGACACACAATGACATTCTGAAAATCTACGTAAAAAGATAAAAAAGTAAGGCATACTCTCGGTCTGTGGGACTAAAGGGATAAACTTGCTGAAGACACTCTTAGCAATGGATAAGCTGGAGACGAAGCAGGAGTAGTTCCCTCGGTCAGAAGCCTCTACTTTAGCGATATAGAGATTTCCTGTGGTCTGAGAGACAAAACGCCTCTTATCCAGCGGGATGAAGATGGGAAATTCATTCAGCATCCAGCGAAAGGTAAGATCATCTAAACAAGATGAAAAAAAAACACTGTTAAACATGCCAGGATTCGTTATGTATATAATAGAAGGATAATATAAAGATATTATGCATAAGATATTGAATTAACCTGGGAAATGTGGAGGTGGAGCACATAACAGCACCACTCCCTGACCTTCTTTCACACGCACAGCTTCTCTCTCCTCTGTCGAAAACATGTCTAAATCTGTGGGTTTAAAATGGAATGAATTTAATTCTGGCTCCTTCTCTAGCACAGTGCTTTGTAACCTCCTGAGGTGACCTTTCGTTAAAAAAAAACCTCTTCCAATAAACAAAAGCACAAAAAAACAATTTCACATAATACGATCATCATCTTTTCGTTCCCTTTATTACTGGTATCCATGATTTAGCACAATCCATACAAGCATTTAAAAACGTTGACACCTGAAATTAATTGCCAGCTCTCTTCATATCGCAGTGCTTAAGTGCTTAAAGGCATGAACTTGGACTTTTTTTTTTGCCGAATGCTACCCAAGCGTTTACATAAAGCTGAATCAAGGGTAAAAAAATCCAAGGTGGCTTCCCTAAAACAAAAATGCCATTACATGATGGCGTCTCTTGACGCCGCAACCATCACTCACATCCGAACTCGACGAACGCCTCTCGACTGAGGACCGTGCCGAACTCATTTGTCGCCATGCAAGAGTAGTTCCCAGCGTGTTTGCTATTATCAGGTCTGCTGATGACCAGATTTCCCCCCATCATGCCGTAGTGCACGTTACCCTCCTCCGGGATCTCAAGCTCCAAGCCATTCATCCTCCACCTGCAAACAGGGAGAGGAAGATGGAAGGAGGCACATGCATGCTGTTATTACAGATGGAGCTGATAAATAAAAAACAGGCATTATATTAAAAATCAAATACAATATGCGTGCGATTTACATCAAATACACTCTAGATTTGTAGTGATCTATCCATAGATGTGCCATGGAAAAGCTTTATGTACAAATATTTGTATATCTCTCCATCTGTTTGCCTGTCAGCCCTGTACAGTAGGTGCTCTTGAAGTGAAGCCAGCTCCACGGGAAATGAGCTAGAGATGCTAAATCTCCTTCTCCAAATGGCCTCTGACTTTAAGGGGCAGATTACGATGGAATGACTGTAACTGAGAAGAGATGGAGGGGAAAATTGAATTAGGGGGTTGGGTGCTGAGAAGGACAGGGTTACAGCAGCGGATTAATCCAAAGCACAGAAAGGGTCAAACCCCTGATGGAAATGAAGTGTGCAAGAAGATCGGTGGCTTAAGGGCCATGAGACCAGCTAAGTAAAATCTATGAGGAGGATCACACAAACATGATTAATGATCTTACACCTGCGTCATGATGTGCCTCGTAAAAGCTCTGAATCCTATTGCAAAAGTGCAGGAATTGGAACGAGTGCTGTGAGATGCACCCTCTGCTACCGATAAAAACCTAATCCCAGCACGAAACAATTCAAAGCATATGTTACTTGTATGTGGCAGGTGGGCTGGATCGTGCTCGGCATGTCATGATTATCTTGTCTTCTTGAGACTCTTCGGGGTAGATGGTGTCAAATGGCTGCTCCTCAAACACAGGTCCATAACCTGAAGATTCGTCTGCGGTACATACACATACAAACAGACAAATAATGATACCTTTGTGTAAAATCCATTAAGATTTAGAGTATAGTATTTAGTAATCCCAGATGAATTTTTTTAATTGAAAAAAATTGGTCTTATAGCAGTTACAAAACAAGAGCAACATGCAGGGCTAAGACTTTAAACCAGTTCATATGACTTGCACATTAAATTCACAAGTCACGGTTCTAGTGCTATGGATTCTTTCGCGTTTTCATGGATGCTTCCGGTACTAATTGTGTAGCAACAGTAACTAGTTTCCTTTTATACCCCTGGTATTGTTGCGTATGGTTTCACGTTTAATAATAGTAATAATTAAAATATGCACCCAGTCGTGGACGAGTACTTGAGTTAAAATAGAGATACAGTATGTAAGTACTTAAGTACAGTACTTAGTCATCCAAGTACTATGATTTATTATGGCTATAATGTCTTATTATTATTTTTATGACAAGACTCTTTGCTTAATCAACCCAGTTTATGTAAAAAGAATCTCATGATACTTTTAGCAGACGAATAATTTAACACTCATTGATATCTAATAATTTATCATGAGCCCAAAACCTCTTTTTTTAAAAAGAAGAATCATGTAAATAAGGCCATGGGTGCTGGTGCAAGTTAAAGTCAGGAGTTTCTTCTATCATTTATTTCCTCAAAATGTTTTGCGTGATGTTGAACTGATGCTGAACCGTATGTTCGCGTTAAGTAGATACCACCAATCGGCGATGGCGATTCTAGCTTAAATGACGCCCCCTGGGTAAACCACGTCATGACCCAACATCTCCCCCATTGATTAGTTTCAGCTTTGAAAAGCTCCTCTCTGCTTCAGCTACCATTACTGGATGAGTAAGACATATTCTGAGAGCTCCATTTTATGTATGAATATCACCCTAAATGCAATTATTGCACAATTAAATTCACATGTCATTGTGCAAAATTTAGAAAAGTCTCAAAAACAAGAACCATAAAATTCTTGGGCCAATTGTAACCATTAAACATCATACAACATTTATATCCTTATAATATGTCTTTTAAATAAGCCTTTTGTTCTGCACTGGAACTTCAGGACCTCTTCAATATAATCACAGAAAACCTCAATTAATTGACATCACCTCAATTAAAGGTATCCAAATTAACAAGTGCTGTTTAACTACAATCCTACGACTGGTTAAGCTGTAATTGTTTTGTTGCTACACACATTATGATAAACTTTATACTATAAATTATAAAGTTATGCAGCTAAAAAAATATTGTTGTTCTGTGAGTAAAAGCATATAAGCAATATATCATTACCTAAGCAGGTATTAGCCAATTTCACTACTATGCATTAGCTATATATATATATATATATATATACATATACATATATAGAGATGCATGTTTCACCTACTTCTTTCCTCTTTTTTTCTAAATTGGACTCCTGAGGGTTTAGACCTTTTTTGTCATCCATAATTCTAAGTTGGATTCAGCTCACCACACAAAATCTACAAATATCTAATTTAAAAAATCTACATTAAAAGTTCTATCAAACGTAAAGCTGATGTTCATGTAAATATATAATTGTCCACCTGACAGTGAAATTAAATGCTAATTGTTTTAACATAATATAACCAGGGTAATATGATTGGTTTCTATTAATATCAGTTTCTATGTTTGACAAATTTTTTTATTAAGGGTCCCTAACCTAAAAAACTTTGATGACCCCCTGCTATACAATATAGACAAAAGTTTGTGGAATTCTGGCCATTGAGGTTCATATGTGCTTTTTAAACATCTTATTCCACATTTTTTTACATGCTGTTAGAATAACCTTAACTTTTCTGGGAAGATGTGTCACTATATTTTGGAGTGTGTTTGACGAGGCACATGAGCTCATACAGCCACAAGGGCTTTAATAAAGTCATGTACTGATGATCCTCACTGATAATCAGCGTTCCAATTCATCCCAAAGGTGTTCAATAGGGTTGAGGTCAGATAGCAGGCTACTCAAGATCTTTCATAAAATCCCATGTACAAAATAAGTTCATGGGGCTTGCTTTGAAAACAGGGGTATTGCCGTGCTGGAACATTTGGGTTTCCTTGTTCAATTGAAAGGAAAAGTTCATTGTACCACATCCAAAGGAAGCCTATAAAATTGTGTTTACAGTTTGGGGAAGAACCACATATAGCTGGACAAGTCCGGTGTCACAATACTTAGTCAATATTAAAAGTCTTAGTCTCTCTTTTCATCTTTCTGTCTGACTATCCATAATCAATAGATGTAAATTTGTAAATTCTATTTAAATAAAAAAAAAAATCACAACTGATTTTTGATTGGATCATGTATAGACTTGCATATGATATCGCTGAATTCCCAAAAGCCTAATTTGTCTCTGTGTCTAATTGCTAATCTAAACTGCCATATACATTTGCATGCTTGGGTTAGATTAATGAAGAGCACTGAAATGTTAAAAGCTAAGGGTAGCACACATGACGCAGTGTGGTAATTAGTACAAAATGAGCTTTCGGTGTCTGTCATTCATGTTCGCTACTGTACTACGAAGGTTATTTGTAATCCAGACAGCTAGAGTCATAAAAAAAACCTGTCTGAAACAGTGACTTCAATCAACCTGCTGTTTGCATTAGAGACATGCCAGGCTAATTAGCCTCAGCCAGTCAATAGGGAGGCAAACATCAAACGCAGAGTCAGACAAAAACAAGTTGAATAACTAATGAGCCAAATAGAGCTCCTGAAAATTCTAATATCCAGACTGTGTTTGGATGTGTCTTAAGGTGTGTGTATATATGCTCAATGCTTTCACTATCATTAACAAAACCTACAATGATTCAACCTTTAGTTTCATTAAAAGAATTATAATAATCTTTAAAAAAAAAGAGCCGACATCCAGTATTTTTCCCAGATCACCATTGGAATGGCATAAACTCTAATTTTTTTATAGAACTCTATTCTAAATAAAAATAATTTATTGTTTATGTATAATGTTGTTAATAATTAATGGTAAAATGAAATTTTTAAGAAAAACTAGCTCACACTGGGCATTAGACAATGAGAGGTAGCACAATAGCAGAAATTCAGTTGAATCCTTTTGTTGAGACCTGCAAAATGGTGCTCCAGTGAAACAATACAGTTTAAGAAGCAGCAGAACTAAAATGAAGTGTAGTAAGGAGATATGGTTACATACTGTAGACCGAAATAATTATTATTTAAGAAGGGGGGAAAAAGAGACAGATGGCAGAGAGTTGAGTTTCAGCAGGGCACAGTTTGCAGAGCACATGAATAGTGGGCAATTTCTGCTCTCCTCCTTCTCTCCCTTTCTCTGAAATTTGTGTGATTTTGATTGATATATAAAATGGTCTCAGCCGGTGTATAAATGTTAAAAGAGAGAAAGAAATAACCAATTTCAGTAACCATTAAATGCAGTTCTGTCCATCACTGGTGGGTCGTTATACTGAGTGATTTCAGTAGTGAGCCAAGGCTCCACTATGTCATCTTCGAAAAGTGTGTCATCTGACTGACTCAGTCTAGAGTCACATGGACAATCCAGTACCATAACACACAAAAAACCACATTACAATACACAACAATATGTATTCCTTAAATAAATGACAGCTTCTCTCACAGGTTCTATTCACAGGTTTTGGTCTGTATAATAAAACATGTATTTGGGTTATTTATTTAACTATTTTTTTAATCATATTAATATGGTTTTAAAGAGTAAAGAAGTAGGAGCATATGAAATATATCCACACAGAGGTAACCATCACCTGACCTCTAACAGTCATTAACTGGACACTTCCTACTGTAAACCCTACCCTTAAATTTTAACCCTAAACCGTCATAATTTGCCCTTTCCCCTTAACCTCAACCTTAAATCATAACCCTAACCCTTAACTTGTAATCCTCACTCCTCATCCAACACCTTACCTTCAACCCTTAACCTTAAACCTTCACACTGTACCAGTAATCCTAACCCTGAATATTAACCTATCCCTTACCCTTACCCTAACACTAACCCTGACCATAACCCTGTTTACTTACTTCAGTAATCTAAACACTAATCTTTAACTCTATCACTAACCCCTAGCCCTACCCCTAATCCCAACCTGTAACACTAACCCCTAACCCCATCCTTAAACTCTAAACCTGACCCCTAACCTTTAACCTCAACCCTAACTCCCTCACCACATCCATGAACCTCCTCCTTGGTCTTCCTCTTTTCCTCCTTCCTGGCAGCTCCATCCTCAGCATTCTCCTACCAATATAATCCATGTCCCTCCTTTGCACATGTCCAAACCATCTTAATCTCACCTTCCTCATCTTGTCTCCAAAGCATCCTACATGTGCTGTCCCGCTAATAAACTTATTTCTAATTCTGTCTATCCTCATCACTCGCAATAAAAATCTCAACATCTTCAGCTCTGCTACCTCTAGCTCCACCTCCTGTCTTTTAGTTAATGCCACTTTCTCTAAACCATACAACATCGCAGGTCTCACCACAGCCTTATAAACTGCCTAGTCTAAAATTTAAACTGTAAATATGAGCGTGAATGCTGTAATGTGACTGACTCTCATTTTATCTTAGTCACTGTTTATATTATTCTAATTTTGAATTACCTTTGGCTGAGTTTACTGATTCAGACTGTGAGTCGACCTTTACCTGTCTTAAAGTTTGAGATTTCGAATTACATTTTCGCTTCGCCCAATATCCTTTTTACATATGACCTTTACTACTCTGGGTCCAATATGATACTTATAATAGCTGCTTCTATTTCTTCCACAATTAAAGCATATTCGCACATCCCACAAGGTAGTGCATATTCCACAACCGGGTGGCTCAATATAAGGAAACAATTGAAAGATCTTCGAACTGCCAGAAGTGTGTTTTCAAATTTATTACAATGCATACACATGGCGGCATCCCAGCTAATTTAAAGATTGTTAATCAAATGTGTCTAACTGTTGAACATGTGTAGACAAGGTGACTTACATAATTGCAGTGTATTTAGAAAAAAATTTTTTTTAATGAAATTGTAAAATGTTAATATATTTGATGCAAGTATTATGAAAAGCATAGTAGGATATGCAAACAAGACAAATTTCTATGTTTTATAAAGGTTTTTAATTCTAATTTGCATTTTATTTTAGCAAATAATCAAATTCAGACATGTTTGAACTGATCGCAGTAATAAAACGTTTCTGCATGGTATTAGTTGTTTTTTTAATAAAGAAATTCAATAAATAGCCAGTTCTCTATTAAATAACAGGTAAATATTAAGCCTGTGTTAACACAAGTATAGTATAGCCTTCAACATTCGTCCAGTAACTTAGACGATCCTCAGTTGTCAGCAGTGCAAAAAGGTTTCACTTAGAAAGTTATAACTGCCTGGAAATCCAGTAACTGCTGAGGATTAGTTAATGAGAATGAGAATCCAGTAAAAAGACATCTAAACAAAATCTATTGTTTTGGCAGAGCTAGCAATAGCCAGTGAGATCTAATAAACTTTCCACAATCTGGTTTAAATCCTGTGAGCCAATCCAATATAAACTGCTTTTCAGGAACCATTAGGCCATGGCTTATTTATGGAAGGCTATCTCACTGCCAGGGCTTTGGACCACACATCACTAAATCACAATGACAAAAGACATGATTGCAACAAGCACAGAACAGTATATCACAATCCACCGTACAATATATCACATAGTATGATGCACTGTAATATGAACTGTATGAATATACACTGTAATATGAAAAATAAGAAGTGTGTAATATAAGAATACACTAATACTATGCTCATTCTAATATCATAATAAAATGGCTCATAATAATATAAATATTTTGCATGATGTAATTTTTCAAAATGTCATTATAACAAATGTTAAACCTTTCAATATTTGTAACAGAAACTATATTTTTTTTTGTTCACTTACAGTTCCTCAGGAACCACAGTAAGCCTCAGATATAATGATCAGTGTGCAAACAACAGTACCAAAAATTGCTTTATTATTATTATTAATAATATAAATATTATTATTAATTAACCGGTTATAACATTAAATTGATACTATCCAAATTATATAGAAATAATTTACATCATCTGGTTTGTTCTACACTAGAACAAATACAGCACACAGTTTTTTCTTTTATTTAACAAATTTAACAGCTGCATGTAAATCTAGCTGTTAATACTCCAAGTAGGTAATAAACCAAACAAATATAAAAAACCAACATCTATATGCAACCTAATGCAACTTAAAACCATTATATGAATATAGGATCCTTATGAAAACCTCTAGATCTACATCTTCTCTTCTAGCCCCTCATTTCTAATACATTTTGACACTTTTCCTCAAAATAATCAAGATTATTATATAATTTAAAAGTTATAAATGCCTCACGCATGTTCGAGTTGCAAACTTTCAAAACCTTTGCATTGTAAGCTTTCGTAGATGCGAACAAACCACAGAGGTAGCTGACATGCCTGCCGGACATTGTCACATGCGTGCACCCTCTGCTGAAAGCGGTTGTACAGTAGTACAGTGCTCAGTCAAAGCCCAGGATGTCCGAAAGCAAGCGGAAAAGCAAAGTTAAAATAATCGAGAGCTTGTCCGAAGGGAAAGATGATAGACATCGCTTGTTCGTATACCATGAATGCTTCAAATATCAACACAATTCTAAAGAACAAGGACAAGATCATGGAACATGTAAAGTCTGCTCTGCCAATGATGTCAACAACAATATCGAGTTATCGATAATATCGAGAGTACAAATGTTTTATTAACAGTATATTTGAGTTTGGTTTTTTTATGCATTACATTGTATATTTGTGTCAAAGTTGTATAAACTTTTGAACAAAGCGGACGTATGAAGTCAGGGACTTTCTTCTTCACAAAGAGTAAAAATGAAAAAAAATGTATTCAGAAGAAGACAGCTATCACACTAGCTCCTCAGGCTTTGAACAGTCCACATGGGAGCAAGAGTCCAACGTACTAAAGGGATCAAAGACAAAATGTCTGCCTGCCAAAGAACACGTGACTTTGTCAAGTCTTTGATAGAAAATTAGATGAGTGTGCTTTTCATGTGTGATGTTGTGAATGATCCAAATGATCCAAATCTGAAGAGCATGGTAAGCAAGGTTGCAAAAAAAAAAAATTTAATACATTCTATAATATAATCTTACATTGAACATTTTTGGTCACATTTTACTGCTTTGGTTGTTAACTAGCATTGCTGAGAGGCTTAAGATAGATGCCAGTAACTGACTGTGAGCACGGGTTTTGGAGCTGTAGGAAACCCTGCCTGCAGTGTTGTTTACGCATACTGATGTTCTTGGTACTACAAGCCTCATTTTTCATTCATCCTAATGTTCTACTGTAGATCATTTATAATTTATACCAGGGGTCACCAACCTTTTTAAAAATGAGAGCTACTTCTTGGGTACCGATTAATGTGAAGGGCTACCAGTTTGATACACACAGTTTTCAGTTTGATCTGAAATAACAAATTTACTCAATTTACATTTTATTATGTTATTATTAATAATGAATGATATTCATCTATGTAAAGACACTGATCATGTTAATGATTTCTCATAATGATTATCAACAATGATTTAACAAAGTAGGAAACTAGTATGAAAGCTATTTTTGGAAAAGGCCCACGGGCTACTCATGTGACCCCTGATTTATACCAATACCACAGGTACAAATAATATGAAAATTCAATCAGGATGTAGGTAAGAAATCTGTTTTGAGAAGGAACATAGGAAAAACAATTTGTGAACTAAAACCTCATGAGAATCAGCTGGACATGAACTTTGACAATCATCTAAATCGGATATATATATATATATATATAAAAGTGGTGTAAAGGGGTGGTACTCATGTGTACCGAATGCAATCATTTTTATCTCTGGAACATAGTTACAATCTGAGTCTCCTCTGGGGCTTATCAAGCAGCAAGCCGCATGGTTTGTTTAGTCTCCGCCCCGAAATTTAAGCACATTTATTAATTATTATCAAACTTGAATAATAAATA
Organism: Silurus asotus; assembly: GCA_024362625.1. Lineage (NCBI taxonomy): Eukaryota > Metazoa > Chordata > Actinopteri > Siluriformes > Siluridae > Silurus > Silurus asotus. The sequence goes on along the minus strand of MU579904.1, from coordinate 268,154 downwards.
ATAAATAATTTGCCTACATGTTATGTTCTGACTGGAAGCATCTGCTCCTGCCGCCTGCTGGATTGACCTTGTATCTTGTATTTAAAACATTAAAGTCCTTTCATATGATATGATCTCCTAATCAACAAATGGATTTGAACGTATTTTGGTAAAATCTTTTAATGTAAGAATGTAAGAGTAGTAGTGATAGAAGCAGTGCTTTTCAGGCACTCATAGTCTCATATTTATTGTCTTTGCCTCGTGCATTGGGTGGGACTGCATCAACTGATACTCTGCTCACGTAAACACAAAATGGTCAGTACCAATGACAAACAACTATGTGGATATCATACACGGTAAACAGCTACAAAAGATTGATTATACTCACCAAAAACCCCGGCTGCTCCACCATACACAGCTGGAAGAAAGAAAGAAAAGGAGAAAATGGCCGATTTCATTTTGATAAAAAGTAATTGGCCATTTTAGGCCATTTTAAAGAATGCAAATGCTCAAACCAATGCTTTTATTAGATGCCCAAAATCAGGAACACTGTATAATAAAAAATACAAAAAACTAAATTATAATAATTTATTGTTACTGTTTATACACTAATTAATTATATGCCCTGATTTCTGCCTAAAAGTCAATACTTTTGAATGTATTCATTCATCACACAATTTTATCCAAAGCGATATACAATTAAGCTGAGCAGTTACGGTTTTATGTGTGTTATGTCTCTGGATGTATTTCTGGCTTTCTGTATGTTTCTTCTACACTGTAATATCTATTTAGGATTTGCCGATCAGAAATAAAGCTATATGTGCAATGTAGCATATATGAAAAAACATTGTTAGCTGAAAACAAAAACTCAGAATTTATTGTTTACTGGAAGGTTCTTGACTTAGTTGAAACAAGATTCTTGTTTGTTGATTCTGTGGTATTTGGAAGTGGTTATTGTTTTGTGCTAATTAGTTCTCTTAGGCATAAGTTTCAGTCTCCTTAAAGGTGTATATTTTGGGAAAGGCTAACTAAGAAATATTGACAGGGTGATTATATTTTTACACCGTCAATATTAAAGCTGTTCTGAATTGTTCTGCCTTAAATCTCTTTTTACTCTTGATTCTATTAACAGCTGACATGAGTTTTCATATATAGGGAGCTTAATGCTAGTCATTCTTTCCACTGTTAATGCAACCATAGCTAGCATCCCTAAACCTAGCTATTGTTTTTGTAGGAGGAAGAAATGGCAAGCGGCCAAATAAGAGAAAATTGGGTGAATTTATGATTCCCAAAAATATTTTCCATTTTTCAGTTAAACATTTTCTATGATGAAAGCAAAACTCTAGAATTTGAAAAAACAGACAGCCTAATCTGAAATACACACAGAAGGTGATATGCTACAGATTTATCTCATGAGATCAGGAGATGCCCTTTGCTTGGCACTCTCTCTGCTCTGATCTTTAGCCCATTAAGCACAGTTTTTTCTGGCCGGATATGAAATTGCTGCTCCTAATCATTTGGATCATCTCTAGATGGGCTAATGTGAGAAGACAGCCACATTCTAATCTCAATGCAATTAACCAGAGCTGACAGACTAGGATCCCATCGTTTTAATGAATATAGAGGGAGAAATACTGTAGGAAAGGAGCAAGGATACTGGAGGAGAAGTAAGGAAAAAAGAATGAACAACACTGCAAGGAATACTCACAGCCGGAGGATAGTGCGAGGGACAGAGCAAGCAGGAGTGGTATGAGATGACACATGGTTCTGGGGTGAAAGTGCTCCAAGACAAGGGCTTAATGTAGAAGCTGTTGTGGCATTAGCAGTGTTTCCTAAAAATAAAAAGAAAATGTATTAATGTAAGCAAGAAGCAAACAGGTTACTGTATATACTCAGTACCAATGCTGAATTCTGTACTAATGCACCACACATTACAAGAGCAATACTGTGACAGATTCAAATAAGCCTTTCCCGTCCATTTCGTATTCATCATATTCAGTATTTTCCTATTAAATGCTTTTATATTTTAATTTGCTTTAACTAAAAGAGACACAGAAAACAACAATTTCTTGCACACATAAGGTTTGCACAGGCCACAGGCAAAACCAATTATTGAAAAATCAAAACTGACATTTTTCCTCACTCATATAGGTGAATGAGGCAATAGTCACATACTTGTTGGCAATACTTGCTATGGAGAATGTATGGGAAACTAAGTGTCCCTGGATCACAAACTGAAACTGACAAACTCTAGGTAGGATAGTCAAAATGACAAGCGACAACTGTTTCGAAATAGTGTGTCAAGAAACAACAGTAGCCACAACTATTGTTTAAAAGGGTTTACTATTTTACTAAGTGAATTTACTGTATAAATGTGCACCATTCAGTTTAACATTATGATATTATACCATTATGACAGGTTTATTGAATAACACTATTATCTCTTAATCATGGTACCTGTTAGTGGGTGGGATATATTAGGCAGCAAGTAAACATTTTGTCCTCAAAGTTGTTAAAATCAGGAAAAATGAGCAAGCATAAGGATTTGTCAAGTTTGACAAGGGCCACATTGTGATGACTAGATGACTGGGTCAAAACATCTTCAAACTGCAGCTCTTGTGGGCTGTTCCCAGTTTGCAGTGGTCAGTATTTAACTAAAGTAGTCCAAGAAAAGGTGAACTGGCAACATAGTCATGTGTGGCCAAGGCTTATTGATGCCCGTGTGGTCCGATCCAACAAACGAGCTCCTGTAGCTCAAATAGCTACAGAATGCTGTTAAGGCTGTTAATGCTTAATGGGTCAGGACTGTTTTGGCAGCAAAACTGGTCCGACATTTTTTAAGACAACCGTTCATAATGTTATATCTGATCGGTGTATTTTGCAATTAACTGTACTTGTAGCGGAGAGCCTTGAGCCAAGAGGGGTTCTTCTCATTCAGATGAGAGGCATAGAAGAGCCCTGACTAAAAGTAACAAAACTTTGAATTGGGAAGAGTTTAGGGTGGACATAGAAAAAAAAAAGATTTTGTCTCAAAGATCTTCTTGCAACCTGTTTGAAATTTCTTAGAAAAAGCGAGACCCTAGACAACATCTAAAGAAAGGATATTGCTGGTCATATGAGGGATCATGATGAGAAATGCCTTAACACAGTGGACTTCCTTCTGGATTTCAGTGCCAGATATCTTTGATGTTTTGTCATTTATCATTGTATCTAAAGTAACCATGACTCTTCATGGTGGATTAGAAATGTAAGACAGCATCTTTTGATTGACAATTGGGAATGGGGTTCCCTATAAAAAAAATGGAAAACAAAAAGAAAAGTGGCCCAATAGCTGTATTCTAGTTTCCATTTCCAGGGATATCACCTTAGAACAGCAGCTAAAGTCTATGCTATGGTTATGGAAAGAAGACTACATCTTGTAGACTACATCTAGGATTCAAGAAGAACTTACAGTAGCATTTTCTACCCAGGAGGCTGAATGGTGGACTTTTTCACAGATTTGCAAGAAGGAAAGGACATACGCTTGTCCGGTCTACATATTTTGAAAATGACCTTTTTTTCTGTGCCTCAACATTTGGTGTGGAAAGTAACACACTAAAAATTGCATCCACCTCTTGGTGTTGAGTCCAATCTCCCCATGACACTGTCAAAGGTGTTCTTGTCTCTACTCGAGTTCATGATTTTCATGGATGAGATATCAAGATATAGTCAAGGTTTGAGAGGTGTCCACTATGGGGGTGTATTTGTAGATGTTCTCTTGGCACCATCCAAAATAGACCTCTGACATGCACTTGAATGTTTTTCAACTAAGTGTGAACCAGGTGGAAAGAGAATCATCCCTTGCAAGTTTGATGTCAGAAGAAAAGACCTGAGGGCACACTGGCACACTGTTTACCTGTCAATCCACATCCCTTTTAATATCCTTCCATATCATCATGAGCTGGGGCAGTGACTGAAAGAATAAGACTTCTAGTATTAACATCAAAGAGGTCACTATCAAAGAAAGTACTATAATCATAATGTGTTTCTCGGAGCCATGAATTACATTAAATACACATTTCTTTTGAAAGCTGGTTCATCATGAGGCCCATTTAACGAGATTAGAAGCATTTGTTTACAGCTGCTGGACTGAGAAATCCATGTGTAATGGCATCACACACATACACACACAATCACACACGATCACACACTCATGTAATAGCTTAGATTTACAGCTGGACCAAGACACACAGTGGGGATTTCATCTGCACACTGATGGTTTCCTAGCAACACCCCTCAAAAGGAGCAGTTGTATTTGGTAGGCCTCTTTTAGTGACAATGAATTAGTCTATACGAATTTGCATCTGGCAGCCCACTGTTGTAGGACACCATGATCCACAGGGAGCTTGGGTCATCTAGTAAACGCTTTTACCAAAGCAAATAATACAACAGCATGTAGTCATAAAACAGTGACAATGACACACACACACACACACACACACACACACACACACACACACACACACACACACACACACACACATTGCTGCCTCACATTTACATACAGATACATAATAAAAATGCATTATAAAAAATAAAACCTAATATCTCTGATCCCAGGGCATCATCTGTATTCATGACTTTGCTTCACTAAAGAATGACGGATGCATTTCACATTCCTAGAAATAAGAAAGCTATAAGATCCAAATTCCAGTGTGTAGTCATGTAACAATAAGTAGCTAAAGTATGAATCACTGAGTCCATTTTCAGTGGTGTAAAAAGTACCTTAAAATCATACTTGAGTAGAAGTATAGATACCTTACTGGAAAACCTTAATCCATTACAAGTACAAAGTCACCAATTCCATTATTGACTGATTTGAACAGTACATGAGTGTTTTCTACATATTGGAGGTAAGTTCAAAGATGCACTAGTCCTAAACACCAAGACACATGTTAGTGAAAAGCTAGAATCAGTTTGATTTGGTTTTATTGGCTAAAATACAAATCTAATTGGACACCTCAACACTGCATTACCCATCAACACAACAGCTTCTTCTACATGCCAGAATGAAACAAAGATCAAACAAGTTGGTCAAAAAAAAGACAAGGTTGTTAAGAAATCTTTCAAAAAGCTATCTTCAATTAACAAATACAATTACAGTATCATGTGAAACACCTGGCATTCAGCAAGTTGCTAATTCGCCTTTATGTGGAGTAGCTTCATTTGATCACAATCCATTAAATCTACATATTGTATGTATGTAGTTGAGTAAAGAGTAGAAGTTGCTTGTATCTTTGATACTCAGTCAAACTACAAAGTAGCCAAAAACTTACTTAAGTACAATAACAGAGTGCATTTACTTAAATACTTTACTCCATTGCCCGTCTCTGAGCCGCAGAGGCAAAAATAACTTATTATAATTTATCGGCAGATGCAGTAGCCCTATCGTTAGAAAACATGCTTTTTTTCCATTAATGGTAGAGCATTTATTATTACTTCAATGCAAATGTTTTATTTTGCTTTCTTTTTTTGCAATCCATTAAATCTACATATTGTATGTATGTAGTTGAGTAAAGAGTAGAAGTTGCTTGTATCTTTGATACTCAGTCAAAATACAAAGTAGCCAAAAACTTACTTAAGTACAATAACAGAGTGCATTTACTTAAATACTTTACTCCATTGCCCGTCTCTGAGCCGCAGAGGCAAAAATAACTTATCATAATTTATCGGCAGATGCAGTAGCCCTATCGTTAGCAAACATGCTTTTTTTACGTTAACGGTAGAGCATTTATTATTACTTCAATTAAGTAACAGTAAGATAGTTACATTAATCACCACTAAACTAAACTTTTAATATCACTTTATAAAATTAATGCTTATAGCTTTATTAAAAAGAAATTCTAAGCAGTTCTACTAGGAGAAGCTCTACTTAACATCCTATTATTAAATATCAAAATGTAATATTATTACCTAGAGGACAAATTATATATAGGGTGAAAAAAGTATAGGTTTTTTTTTTGTTTGTTTATTTTTTTTTTTTATGTAATTGAGTAAGAATTAAGTTCCCTGGTGGTTTAGTGGTTAGGATGCGGCGCTCTCACCGCTGCGGCCCGCGTTCGATTCCCGGTCAGGGAACCGACCCCAACCATTAGGGTTGCACAAGCCAGTGCACTCTTAGTGCCCGTCCCAAGCCCGGATAAATGAGGAGGGTTGCGTTAGGAAGGGCATCCAGCGTAAAAACATGCCAGTTTGAACATGTGCATCATGAATACGGATGATCCGCTGTGGCGACTCCTAATTGGAGAAGCCGAAAGAAAGGTTTTGTTTAATTTAGTAGGAATTAAGTTATACATTTCAACCCTGAAAATAAATATAGTAATATGCCGTTTCTGAAGTGCAGGTTCAGTTTGTGCTCAAGTACAATGTATAGTAACTTAAGAATTTTCCATCCCTGCAAATTATTCATCAAGCATTGATCAGTAGCACAACAGGCAGCAATGTTCAGCACAGACCCGCATTATCTATTTAATGGAGACTCTATTCTGTTGCGGAGGATGTCCTGGATGTACTGCTGTGCTGTATCTCATCTAAATAAATGGATTTCCATAGAGTTGGGAAAGACTAGCATCCCAACAGAGCTACTAAATGATTCCATTACAGGAGAGTGCCTGGACCTCTTACATCCGACTCTATTAGCGTGAAGACAGCCCAGGGGGAACACAACACCTGCGATACAAAAAATGCTAACTCATTTATCTTTACACTAAAAAAGCCTTCAGAAACTGCAAGGAATGGCAGAAAAAAACAAGTGACAAGCAGTCACTCTGAAACCTCGAGTCATGTGCAAAAAATTTGTTCACATTCTGACACACTCTGGTCATATTTATCATAATTTAAAAAAAACCCTGCCTGGATTTCATTTTTTTTAATAGCTAACTTGACAATTGAATAATAATTGAAAGCATTCAAACAATAAACACATTCTGAATACACAATATTCTGTTATAGATACTGTATAATGCTGAATATTATGCATGAGTAACTGTGTATGCAGAGCATTTCATTATATTTAAACTTTAAATCATTATTTTCATTGTGTCAATACATCTTCCAATTTCAGCACCGACTCAACACTTATTGTGCAACGGCTACAGAAATAAACCAATTTCAGTTCAACCAGCAATGCTGTTTAAACTGCAAGATATGCAGGTGCTAGCAACTGAAGCATTGCTTGGAAAAAATGCTGTTCATTGGTTATTGAGTCGGGGGAAAAGCTGAGATGCTCAGGACCTAAATTTTCCCTTCTACAGCCTGTAGCCGAGGTCCTAAAGAGAAACCTATAAATCCATCACCATAGTGACTGCCAGCACCGGTTCATAAACAAGAGATAGTTTACGTGACTGTAATGGCCAACAGATCATGTCACTATCAGTACGGCCCCAAATAAAGGCACGTATTCATGATGAAGTGTCCATCCAGGCAGCAGAGCTAAACCCTATATTCAATGAGGATTGCTGCATGGCATGCTAACATTAATTACTCATACTGCATGAGACAAGACATGGCAAACATCGAATGGATAAATTAAGGTAATTCTGATTCTTTTGTAAATGCAAATTAAAAATAATTACATAAAAATGACCTACGATTGAAAAATAGGGCAAAGCTAATACCCAAAAATGTGGGGCAAGCACATAGTCAGAGGATCGGAAGAAGAGATAAACCAGACAAGACTGCAATTAAAGCAATGGTCACAGCCCTGACCCATCGAGCATTAACAGCATTAACTTCTCCAGCAATTTGAGCTACAGGAGCTCGTCTGTCAAATTAAACCACACAGGGCAGCCTTCATTCTTCACGTGCATCAATGTGGCTTGGCCACCCATGACCATGTTGCCGGTTCATCTCCCTCTTAATAACATCATTATAACGTCACGGCTAAAGAAACCATAAATATTAAACAGAAACGCAGTATAACAGACCGCTGCATCACAGACAGAATGAATGAATGCCATTACTAAAGCAAAAACAACAATGAACGCAATTCAAAAGTCTCCTTTCACTACAGCCACAGCTGCACCACCAACATCCTTAATCTCTACAAGAAGCATCATTATTAACCTCAAAAACCTCAAGAACTTTGATGCATGTTTTTTGTGCATTATGGTTTTCCTGGGTTTTTGTGCAAATTGGACATAAAATGTCATTGGATGCCTGCTAGATGGCTCTGGAGGCAGCAAATCTGAATGGCTAAAACAACAACTTTATTTTCATGTATTGTAAACTACCAGACACCCACAACAGTAGTGCTGATTTCTGGAGGCCTTACGGCAGATATCTTCGACCCTGGCAACATGTAATGCGACGGCTGAAATCTGATTAGATAGAAACTCCAACATACACAGAAACTCTTTGCAGCAGTGCACCCAAGAGAAAAGTAATGAAATGAAGGAAATAGACCATTGGGAATAATTTAATACATATTTATGGACAGAAATATATTAAAACATAAGACTGTGAGAGTTATTTCTAAGACTCTGCCAGCAGAGAATGCTTGATGGCCCTGACGGCTCACCACTGGTAAAAATGAACAAAGCTATGACACAATGCAGATCTAATAACCTTCCCTGTATTTTTCTAGAAGAATGTAAAATAGTCTAATACTGAATACTAAAGCTCTGAATAGCTATAAGATAATTAAGTGTGTGTGTGTGTGTGTGTGTGTGTGTGTGTGTGTGTGTGTGTGTGTGTGTGTGTGTGTGGATGGGTTGCTGTGTTCGCTCTTGCTAAAAAAGGCACAAAAATTGAATTTCCCTTATTTTTATGTCAGATGCCCAGCCCTGTAGTTAACAACATAGATCTATCACAGATCTTGTCAACTCAGACAAATCTACAAAGAATAATCTAGCTGTTTAATTAACCTGAACCTGAAAAACTCCACACAGAGCTCAGAATCAAACCCAGGATCTTTTTAGAGGCAACACTTCATTTTATTCATCTCATTAGTTACTGCTAACCAGAACTAGACAAATCAATTCAAGTAGGATTTTATTGTAAATTTGGAGAGTACTGTGAAACGAAATAATGCTCTCCTAGTGCCAAGATGCCACAAAATGTTAAACTTATAACAATTGGGGAAAAAAGTAGGGAACTACATAAAGTACAAATGTGCAAACATTTAGGGCAAACAACACAGTAATACTGTAGCAATAACCACAGTAGATGTACAGTAGATGTATAATAGTGCAATGAGAATGTCCATATAGTAATAAAAAATCTTCATGACAACATTTGATGTCCAACATCTGGATTATGGAATGAATTCTGTATTACACTAAACATGACATGATAATAAAACATATTTAGTTTTTTCTAATAAGTCTGGTCTTTATTTCTATTTTTCATATAGCACTCATACAGGTACAGTAGACAGAGAAAGCTGAGAGCTCATACACCTCCTAAAAACAAGTAGGCTGCCAACTGTCCTAAATCCTCCGGCTCAATTGTGTCTCACATAAATGAGCAGTGCAGGAAGGAAATTCAACCCAAGCTAAGAAGAGAAAAGATCAAATCCTTGGAGAAAAAGGCAACTGCACTATTGCTAGTTATCTTTTAAAGCAGAAGAAGGGTAATTTCTACTCTCCTGCAATATAGCTTAAGTCCAGGCCTTTCTTTTCAAGATCAATCTAGTAATCAACATAGGTTGTGAGGAAGACCTTCACAGCCTGTGCTAACACAGTTATCAGCAATCAGTCTGATGAAGCTAACACACCATCACTATGGCACAGTTGTAATGCTACATTTCCCACATGTAGTAAATTAACCTAGCCAAATTTTTGCTTAATTTATTTTTCTTTAACTTTGTCCACAATCTTATGCTAATGTTGGTAATAAACCTAGATTGAACACGTATACAGTAATTCCCTGCTTAACCTCGGGTTGAATCTGGCGCCCCCAGTTAATCGTGGAATTGCATTTGCTACGTAACGACGGTAATTTGTTCCGATGATTTTCCCAGTCTTTCTCAGATAGCACCATAGACCCAAAAAACGTATAGGAAATTGTTTTTATAGAGTTTTATGTTTAAATAATGTAATTTATCAATAAAAATAAAATAATGAATTATAAAATGAAGTAAAATGTTAATACAGTGCAGTACTGTACATAAAATGAAATTTTTATTATTATATAACATTTTATTACATTAATATTTTCAGGGTGGCGGCCGTTTATCGCGTATTTTATTTGGGAGGTTTTGGAATGTACTGTAACCACTGCGATAAACAGGGATTACTGTATATCAATTTTACCTCAGGCAGACTAGCATTTTCTATTAAATAATTGTTCAATGTATAATGTTTTGTTCATAAACATGAATTCATTCATTTTCTGTAACACCTAAAGTTCCTACACCTAAAACACTAAATGCAAAGCAGAAAAAGAGGCAGCTGTAAACAAATAAATAAATAAACAATTCCAACTATTTCGGAACAAAAGAAAAAAAAAGCCAATTCTGCACCTAAAAATAGTCTGAACCCAAAAATTCTAACAAAAAAAACTGTCCAATTTTATAGTCTTCTTACTACTGTATATATTGAAAGTTTGGTTCTTATGAACCATGTTTCCTCTCTGTGTGGTCTAGGTAGGTAGGTAAAAGTGCAACAATCACACTAATTTCTCATCTCCACTTCTCTAGAAAAGTTAAATTACAGCAAGATTACAATTTAATAGTGTCTGAAACTTTACTATTAAGTCTGCTTGAGATTAAGTACTACTCTAAACGAGTCTAATGTTTGAACACCCATGCACGTAGAAGGCTTTTCTTATATTATCTTTCTATTTCTATTATATTAGTAATGATGACACTAACACTACGAATCACATAAGCCATTACTGCATGCAGGAACCAACCGAAACTAATGATCTAAAACTAATTTACCAGAAATTACCCGTATTGCTGATCCCTGGGAGGCTTTTCTTAAACTTGTGCATAAAAGTACTTTTTGCATACTTCTTTTTAAGTGCTTCATGAAAGTTCTTGTTAGGAAAAATCCATCTTTGTGTAAAAATAAATGTTATTGAAGAAATAAATGGATTTATCAACTTCTTATTAGTCCAAGCTTTTACCTATAATACACCTTTATCTCAATGTTTTTTGTTTTTCTGGAAAACTATCTTTAAATCATTCTACAGTATATACTGCACTTCACATTCATTGTGCATTAAACAAAGAATGCAAATTGGGTACCTCATGATGCTAATCTGTTGAAGCTCCTGTTGTTTTCAACTTCACTGAACGGTAGATTACATATACAGTTGACTGCATTTCATTGAACTTTATTACTTCTGCTGGTACAACTTACGATTGAATTTTTAAAGTTGATTTAATTGGTCTTGAATTTCATTTCAACATTTTTTGCGTCATTTGATCTGTGGTTTTAGTTTTTATTTTACCAGAACATAAAGTCAGAGAAATTATACAAAATGTGAGAAAAGAAATAAAGATTTGCTAAAAAGGCATAATACGTTGTAAATGCATTGATTAATTTACATAACAAATGCATTGAACAAGTCTTTTTTACAAACTTAGTTTACATATGAGTTTTTTGGAGAAGAAAAAACTAAAACTGCCATAACTAGATATAACAAAGTTGTATATTCTCCCTCTTATCACATTACACATTACATTTTTACCTATGTTTACCTCAGATCAGTACATTTCCCAATCAAATAAAGAGAGAGAGAGAGAGAGAGAGAGAGAGAGAGGAAGGCCAATGTGTGGATGACAGCTGAAAGTAAATAGTCCCGGAGATTTATTAGGATTATTGGATCTGAGTAGGTGTAAATGTTTTCTGTTTACTGACTATCTTATAACATTAAATTGTCTCCCTGTTCTTTATAATCTTCCTTACTGAAGTAAATTAGGAACACTAAATAGGGAAAGAAACTTTAATTTAAATGAAGAGCTTATTTTTGACTTCAAATGATGAAGTTTGCTAACAAAGCATACAATGTGCATCTTATAATATAATCACTAACTAAAAAAAACATAGTGGTGTTTAGATTCGAGCAACATTATGTGAGTTTCAGCTCTAGCTTAAAAAGTGCTCTTAAATCTGTAAAATGCTTGGAGAGGAATATGTGAGTGCAGAGTCCACTGACTAAGCAAAAATCTTCAGGTAGAATAAATTGGCTTGTTTGTTAAGCAGGAAATACAGGGTGGCACGAAACACTCACACGCACATTGTTATTGAAGTTAGTCCAATCGAACATTTGTAAGGAAAAAAAAACGCTGACAGGATGTTCTCTTGCAATGACTCATAACGTGAGCAGGAAATCAAACTGTTTTTATAAACTACTGGTTTAATTAAACATTCAAATATCCATCACTCAACATGAGACAATATTGTGTACTTTAAAATGGTAACAGCCTTCCTGTTAAATGAAATAAATTGAGCATAATTGAACTAGATTATTCCACTTATTGAGTTTTGGCTTTTAGGGACATTAATTATTCTACTGAACAAGCAGCCTAAATCTTCACCAATGACCAAATAACATGATTTTATTTGCCTAAATGCTGCTTTCCATTAAGATTAATGAAGCTCTTTTGGTTAGCACAGCTATTAAATGTTTTATTTTGAGTCTGCAAGAAGTGGAAGAATTTAACCTGAGAGGGCCTCATAAGGCTCTTTTGTTTGTTTAAAAAAACAGCATCCAAAGTTTAATTACTGTAACTGCAAAGTCTGAAGCAAAAACAGGACCTTACAATCGGCTAAGCTGCCTAAAAGAAAATCTGTTCCACAGATGTACGGCTGCAGCTTTCGATAGACCTTTCTGCCAATTATTCTGATTATTCTTCCAATTAATTGAGTAAGAAGTACTTTTACTTTATTACAGAGCAAAACTAAATATATGAGAAAATAAGACACGTCTTTTAAAAGTAATTTGTTTCCTTGTACAGTTTTATTGCTTAAATTGCAATCTGTGAAAACTAAACCTATTTAGTGCATTTACCGTATTTTTCGGACTATAAGCCACTTCCTTTTTCTCACGTTTTGAACCCTGCGGCTTAAACAAAGAAATGTCTTATTTATGAATTTTTCCTGGGTTTTTCACGGTTTCACAAACTTCAAGGAAAAAAAACCGAACCCCATAACATTAGACCAATTAAATTTCCGAACAAAAACGGAAAAACGCACCCCACCTTTGTTCTGAGCTGCACGGCTTCGCGAGAAAAACATTTTTTTTTAAACGCACGATGATGCCAACAGATCAACTCCCGAGAGAAATAGTTGTGAAAGCAAGGAGGAAGACAGTGGAAAAATGACTTTCTTGGTAGGCTACTGTTTAGATACAAGCCATTGTTACGCATTGAGTCTGGGTGAAGGGAGAGCTCGCTAACTCCAATTGTAACAGAAATCATATAAGCACAGACAGGTTTCCAAAACTCATGCTTTTTTATTTTTCTTGGCAACATCGTTACGGGTTATTCAAAGAAACTTAGAAATGAGCATTAGAAAATAATAAGGACATAATCCTCGGTCTTGCATACATGCAGTAATACCGGGAAAAAAGCGCGGCAGGCTATTCTCAAAATACCGCTATGCTCCTAAATGAGCCACAACATATTTCACCCGTTACACCATGTAACAGACCCTGTCTTTCGTTAAAGCCTGTCTAAAGTTTATTAGTTTCAGTGTAGACACTGCGGCTTATTTAAGTTTAAAATAAAGCGGCTTATATATGGGTGTGCTTAATAGTCCAGAAATTACGGTAATTGCCGTATTACATCAAAATGCAAATACAAATATATAAATAAAATCTAAAATTTTATTTTAAATTACTTTAAAAACAATTTAACATACTGTACTGTATTTTTTTATGTTTTAGTGTGAAATTATGCCAATCTTCCGAAATTTTCTGTCGTTTTCTTTTCCTGAACCCTCTCCTCACCCTCGCATTTTTTCTCCCCGTGCCTCCATTTTTCAATCTGCAGCCTGTGTTCTTCTGTGTTTACCAGTCAAGAGTTTAGCGGGTGGTGCACCAGAAAATATGGTCCGTGTGGAAACACAGTGCTCCGTGTGTAGTTAAATCGTCAAAATTATTATTTATTAAATAATTTGCCTCAATGATACATTTTCCGTATTCAAATTACTCAAGTTACTTAGGGAATCATTTAAGCCCTACATCAAAGTGAAAAGATTATTTACTTTAAATTAAAACTTTAAAACAGCAGTTTACCAAAAAGAAAAAAACAATCCACTGAACGTTACACTTGCAAGGAAGTGGATAAGAGCTGTAATATAATTATCTGAAGCAGACTTATGAACATCTAAATCCATGTGCTGCTCAGTGGAACATTCCTGTAAGTGTAAACCCCAGCATAGAAACATTTTTCAGCATCACGATCGCTAACACATGCGAAGCTGCTAGTCCCTTGATAGCAGTGTCTAATGCTAACTCCTGTTTTCAGCTATATCTACTTCACACATACATGAAAAGCCGTTAGAAGGAAGTCGCAACGAGGTGCTGAATATTAATGCTCTGTGTTTTGATGCCTATTATTCATGCTCACCACTCAGATGAGTAGCTGTATTTGAATATTAACTGAATGTAAATAAATTCATTATTTAAAATAAACGATTAAAATTGCAATAAATGAATTCCAAATATAGAAACAAAAAATATACTGTTTTGAAAGAAGGTTTTTCAATCAACAAGACACATGTTTGGTTTGGTTTGGTTTGGTTTGGTTTGGTTTTGCTTGTATAATAATGTGCTGCTTTAAAGGGCAGCTCTTCAAAGGTTGAGAACAGGGTTGCAAAGTTTCGTCAATATTTTCACCACAATTACACAATCACACAAAACTTCAAATGAGCCCAAAAATGTCCAGTCTTAGGCAAGAGTTCAGTAGATGCAATTTTATTCTCTTTTAGATTTTTCATGAAAAACACTTAAAACGTAACAGCTGTTTTAGAATCAGGTCTTCATTTGAAATCTTTTCAGAGTTTTATATCATATATGAAGGATGATCTTTTGGCTTTATCTGTTAGTTGTTGAAATAGCCGCTTGTGTAAACTCAGCAGCTGGAACAGCTCATGAATGTGGAGCTACACATGAAAAAAACACCCTAAGGAAATTCCAGAGGTTCAAATTCTAAGTAAGAATTTACAGAGGTTTTTATATCGGCCCATGAGCATTATTCTTTCCATGTCCATAAAAAAACTACTTGGCCTACTACCAATCCCACCCTCAATTGCTACACAGGCTAATGAGTTGCAGTTTGCTGTTTTCTCTCAGACACCATAATCCAACATGCATGATTAACACAGTGCAGAGAAACCACACTGCTCTGCTGATCACAGCCACAGACTATCGATTCTGACATTATAGAATCCAAGAGACAGAGCCAACTTGAATCATTCCAGCTCTGCAATGATGGCTGAACTACTTTGTTTTTCATTTCATGGTAAATTCAAAGCAGGGTATTGAAGCTGAGGCTAAACAACACAGGAAAAATAAGCATTGTTAACATCATCACAGCTCACCACATTTCAAGTCACTAAATGGATAGGTTGAGCATTACAAGGGTCTTTAGTGGACCATTTTCCAAATGGCATTTCATATAGTAATTTCTACTGACCTTTAATTTTGTTTGCTGTAATATGTCTGTATTTGTGTGTCGCTCTGAATTTGCTACAGTTTGTAAAAACCTAGGGGGAAATATGTAACTCTTAGACTGACAGTGACAATATTATTTGTGTTGAAATTGTGGAAGAGGTGGTGGCCTTGCCACTGTTACATCAGTGTATTGTGAGTCACAGAGTATACAGGGGGTGTGTGTGAAAGAGGCACAGCATAGAAATCAAGATATCAAGCGGCATTGAAACGTGTGCATGTGGGTGTGTTTGTTGTGAGCTTCTCAATATAGTTCGTCACTGATTTGTTTTTAATAAAAACCTTACCCCTGTCCTTACCTCTGCCTTTTGTGGGAAGCCAAATGCCCTCACGGCTGCATTTCTAAAGTCTAGTCCCGTCCATGGATATGTGTGTGTGAAAGAGAAAAAGGAACAACACTGACCTTAACATGGCTCTTCTATATGTAGGTATTCTAGTATCTGAAAGTTTCTTCATATTACATCAGATTTAAACCTGACCCACAAACTTCAGATCAGATTCAAATAAAATCCCTTTGCACGTGTGCTATGGCCCATATTCTTTTTAATATTTTGGGCTTTAGGCTGCTTGTTAGCAATTGTTTCTGACTGCTCCAATGACTTTGAGTTATAACTGCCTTTGAAAAAGAGGCTCAAGATGTAGGTCACTACTTGAATCAGACTGACAAATGTGTGTCAAAGTCTACAGCGTGCTTTAATGGAGCAGGAAACCTCTAAGAGTAAAGTGATTTCTTTAACTGCTTCAAAACTGGCTTTTACAGGTACATTTAGCCACAGTCTATATACACTCAAAAGCACTTTTACTATAAACACCCATTCACCTCTTCATTCATGCAATTCTCTAACAGCCAATATGGGTCAGCAGTTTTTTGTATTTATAGTTATATAGAATGCTAAAAACCTGTAAAAATGACAATATGATGTAGCTCAGTGCCTGTCCTTATTTGCCTCTATAAAACATTATACTAGTCTCCTAGGATCTAATTCAAATCAGTCTCTAGAGTTGGTGAGAATGGTGCAAAAGGGATAGAAACATTTAGTGAGTGGTAGTCTTTTAGACGAAAAAGCTTTGTTAATGAGAGAGGCCAATAAAAGAAAATGGCCAAACTGATTCAAGCTAACAGAAACGCTGAAGTAATTCAGATAACCATTCAGTTCAAGAGAAAAACATGTCAGAATGGACAACACATCAGACCTTGAGGCAGAGTGTAGAGTACAAGAGCAGAAAACCATGTTGGGTTTCACTTTTGTCAACCAGAAAGATGAGGCTGTAACATGGACTCTGACTCAACAAAACTGGATGTTCGAAAGACTGCAACAAAAAACAGTGCAGGTGAGTGGAGGTGATGTAATGGTGTGGGAATTTGTTTTAAGCACACTTTTGCCCTCTCGAAAACAAGCATTGAATGCGACAGTCTGCATAAGTCGGGGTATATGTACTATTCGGCTACACCACCATGAGTGACATCATACATCTCTGTATGGATTCCCTACTAGATTTTGTAACAATCATACTATTATTATTTCATATTGTCTTTCCAAGTATATATTACCATGGCAGAATATTATCATAGCCAAGCCTGCTGGGACTCATCAGGACAAGGTCTGGCTGCAGTCAGAACTCCCCAGTAGTACGTGGGTGTAAATCCATTATCAAACCCCACAAGTTAACTGTCAAGACCTGTGCAGTTGTTACCATGGCAACTTTGCAAGAGGGTATCGAGTTCCTTCCACAATCTATTGTAAGATGGCAGGAAAGATAGAGATTTAAAGATGTCCCAAAGGAACTCTTTTTAGGTAGTTGAACATTCGGGAGGAGATTAAGATGTTCTAGACACCCCAGGCTTCACAACAAGTACTACAAGTATGTTTCCAAAAATTAACACATCTAAACTAAAGATGAATTGGGCCAAAATTCCAGCCATCGATAAAATTAATAAAAATAGGTAATGTTTAATAGGCTTAAGGCTATCACAATAGCCATCACGCTAGTCGATTTAAAATATCTGTTGGAAAACATGAAGTCTGCCACTTTAAGGTCATATTTCATAATATGGGCTTACTTTCAGTTTATGTTGTAACATACACACACTTAAGTAGCCTGAATAAATGCCGTCTGCTTTCAGAAAAGAAGGAATAAATCTTCATTTGATTCCTCTTAGCCTCCTCTGTTCATTCTTACCAAACATAAAGCAGTGAGTGTGTTCGCTCACAAAGTACAAACAGGGTTTAATTTAAGAAAAGGAAACAATGTCTTGTTTATCAAGCCTACTTCACTATACAAAAAATCATTAAGTACCTCCTAGGCTCTTTACCACAGAGTACACAATACGCACATATACACTGAATGCATATATTACAGTAATCCCCCGTTTTCCAACGGTTACAAATCCACCCGCGATAAACAAAAAAAACCTGCGATAAACGCCTAGTGTTAACTAACACCTACAATTATTATTGTATAATCTGCTGTCCATAATCCTGATAATATCATTTTATGATGCCAACTTCACGACAGAAGTTTGGGAAAGACCATAAATATCGGTGAGATGGTCACGTCTCCGTATACATTTGGCATTATAGAGTAATTTTCCTTTCTTTATCTTTTTAATGTTCCTTTTTTAGTTTAGAGCTAGGGTTTAATGACGGAATTAGGCCCGACTGCAGCTTGATTTGAAATGCTTACCTAAGTATTGTGTACATGCATTAAAGTTTAAGTTTAAGCATCAATGTTTTTTTAACACTAACACTGAAAATTCAAATACACTATGTGGAAAACCTGACTTTCCCAGCCATATGTGTTTTTTTCCCAAACTGTTATCCCGAAGCTGAAAGCTCCCAACTGTATAGGGTGTCCTTGGATGCAGTAGCATTAAATTTTCCCTTCAAACTCCATGACGATATGCTCTGCATGGGTTGGAATGAAAGATCTCCTGCAATATGGTTCTGACTTTAACCCTAGTGATAACCTTTTGGATGAATGTGAACGCTGACTGCACCCCTAGGCCTTCTCGCCTCAGCTAAATCAGTACCTGACTTTCCCAACACCCTTGTGTCTGAATCAGCACAAATCACAACAAGCACACTTCAAAATCTAGTGAAACATCTTCCCAGAAGAGTGGAGGAAATTAGAAGAGCAAATTGGGACTAAATGTGGAATGCGGTGTTTAAAAAGCACAATACCGTAATATTGCAATACCGTAATACCACAATACTGTAATACCGCAACTGAATAATAGGTTTTTCTGTGACAGACTAAGAACCTTCAGTAAAATCATCTTCAGTGAAATCATATTTATTTTTATTATTTACTACAAACTTTCAGATGTCTGTTTGCTGTGTATGCCACTATTGTTTCTTGGAACCCCAGAGGTGCCACTCATCACCCACAATCTCTCCATCATCCATTGAATGATTCCCGTGTTTTGCTGCTGAGTGTTTGTCAACTGCAGACATCTCCTCAGTTCTAAATAGAGTAGTGGTTTTTGAAAAGGCACTTAGAGGCATACAGGCGAAATATACTGCCTAAAACCGGAATAATAGGGTGCTTCTCATTTGTCAGGCGCAGTCGTGACTGGTACTCGCCTCTGAGAAGTAGCACAGAGCAGGCTTTGTGGTAAGCTACTGTATCTCTGGATGATATCCAGTGCAAAAAATAGTCAATCATTCTTCCCAGATTCTGACCTTCTTTGGCCTAGATATAAATCTGCTAATAGTTCCTCTGCATCCTACTATGTCAGAAGATAATAATCTAGCTGTAATTGAGGCAGAAACAGAATGCGTACTATTAAAAAATACCTCTGGAAATCTCGGGACAAAGTGAGGACTGCGATTCTGACACAAAACGCGCCTCCAATTACATAGCTATCAACTCCCGGTGGATTCCCGTTGTACAGCTTGAGCTCCCATGGGAATCGTGACATGACATAGTGTTCTGTGTGCTTTCAGAGCGGTGATCTGAGGCCAAGCTGCGAAACAGCAGCTCCCACGTCTCACCTGTGTGCTGACGGCTCAGACATTTACACAAACCTAAATGCAGATACGCTGAGGATGTGGTTCAAAATGTTGAGTAGCTTTTAATGGGTGCGTTCATTAAAGATCGCATTCATTAACACACATTATAGTTCCGGGCTCGCTTGCAGGTCAGTATGACACGGTACTCCATCTGGCAACTGATACTGTGGGTGGCTATATGAAAAATGGTACCAAGCGGAAACCACTGAACAGACAGTAAAAAGTGGTGTTATCACAGCAGGCATAATCCATAAAAATGCAGAATAAAAAATCCTTTTTTAAGCATGGATGACTTCAGACTTAGCCTACAATTGTGCACATCTGGGCCCATATGTCTGCCTGATAGTTACTCTCCTAAATGCGTCTCTTCACTAGTGTGGGCTGTTTACTTACATCCAATTAACCGCACTATGCACCCTAAGGCCCCAGACATTTTCCATCATTAAATAAACAATATTCAGCCTCAGATAGCATTAAAAGTAAACCAAAGCAAACACAAAAGTAGAAAAAATGTATTTCTGTGTACTGTTTTAAGTCTATAATACGTTTCTACGCCAGTAGAAGAGTTCGTTCACATTGAATCTGCTACACAAAACATTGATTGTAGCTTGATTGACAGTTTGGCAGCAGCAAAAAACATCATAATCTGGCATACACTTATTAGGCATAACATTATGACCATCTGCCTAATATTGTGTTGGTCCCCATTTTGCTGCAAAAACAAACAGTTCTGACCCATCAAGCATTAACAGCATTAACATCTTCAGCAATTTGAGCTACAGGAAGATCAAACCACATGAAACAGCCTTCGCTCCAAGTGCATCAATGAGCCTTGGCCATGACCCTGTCACCAATTCACCACTGTTCCTTCCTTGGAGAACTTTTGATAAATACTGACCACTGCAGACTGGGAACATCCCACAAGAGCTGCAGTTTTGTTGATGCTTTGACCCAGTCGTCTAGACATCACAATTTGGTCCTTGTCAAACTCACTGAAATCCTTACTCTTGCCCATTCTTCCTGCTTCTAACACATGAACTTTGGGAACAAAATTTCACTTGCTGCCTAATAATATCCCACCCACTAACAGGTGACATGATGAAGAGATTATCAGTGTTATTTACTTCACCAGTCATAATGTCATAATGCCCGGTATTTCCACAAGCATATCAATGTTTCCTCATTGTGGCACTGCCTAATTAATAATTTAAGGTCATTAAAAAAAATATTAAGCCCAATTAAAGTCAATTTTATATTTAGTTAACCAAAAATAGCATGTCTAATAAACTGCAGCATGCTGTTCAACTATATGATGATTATTCAGCCAGCCAGACCATTGGATTTATTGTTTCATACTTCAGTGCATTACAATTGTTCACACGTCAACAGATGTTTGATGAGCCCTTCGCGATAGTGCACATAATAGCAAAACACTGGATGCTGTATTGATCTGCTACTTCCTTTTAAAATCCTTACTTTATTTCTGGCTATAAAACACTTTGCAATATCAGGAGCATTTTCTGCATCATAAGAACACTCCCATATTCACAGACCTGGCAGGCATAGTTATGAGTATGAGTGAGCATCTTGGGCTAACTTTGGAGATAAAATCACAGGCTTAAAATCTTTAATGTACAGTGTAAATCGCCAAGGAGTGAGGATGAAGAGGAGGAGGAGGTCTCATTCATATTTACTGGAAAATAAACCCACTCAACAACCCACTCAATGAGGCATAGGTTATGGGGCTGCATGCTACACTGGGTTTTTATTCCAATAAAGCTGAACATGATTTAGCATCTGTAGCAAAAAAAAAAAAAAAAAGATAGTATAAAAAATTTAATGACTCTTCGGGTTACGATTATCCAGGTCTGTAAATACTCATGAATAATTTCTGAATATACACTAACTCCAACTTTTTACTTTTATTGAACTATTGAAGTACATTGTTTAAATTATGTAGTTTAGTCCTATTCAACTCATCCTGAAGCTGATTATTTTCTACAACAGCATATCTGGAAGTCAACAGCAACTTGTCAGTTTCTTTATCCAAGATGTTGCTCTTTTTATCCATTTATAGTTACATTTCCCAATTAAAATAATTTTTTTCTGTATTTGAACTTTACTAAAATAATAAAATGCAGCTTGACAAACCACTGGGTATTCCATCTATCCTAAAGACTTGCCTGTGGAGAACAATATAAAACAATACACATATTCCTTTGACACTGGAGACTCATTACATAAATGCTAAATACATTTCTCCTCACTTTTTTAGTCCCCTCACAGTTTGTTAATTTATATAGATGCATGTATTTCTTAAAAAAAAAATCATATCCTGAATCTTTGTATTTCAGTAAAGCTGCATTGGGACAATGTCCGTTGTATGTGCAGTGTACAATGTCAAAATAAAAATTTAATTGAACTGAAGCAGAACATCTGCCATACACGTTTCTTTGTGAAGAGTTACTATAGATGCATTTTCCTATTAAAAAAGATCTCATTCATTTAAACCACTGTAGTTGAACTATTATCAGAGAAGCCTACAGGAAATGCTGTTACAGAAAATGTATCAACAACTTCTGACCAATCAGATTTGGGAATCTAACAGCACTGTGTTTATGTTCGTGTTACACAAGACTATTGATTAGTATTGACTTTCCACAAAAGGTAGAGGAAGGAGACAGATAGGCTGAAAAGCTTCCAACATGCACAAAATCAGAATCTGTCTTAAGCATCTTAAAAGGAACAGCAGTGCTCATCATCTCCATTAAAAGCCTAGGCTTTTAGAATTTAGGCTTTTCTCCAAGTTCTCCAAGACAAAAATTGTATAATTGTTCAAGCCGAATAATAATAATAATAATTATAATAAATTGCCTAAAGTTCTTATATTTCAGATTAATTTCTGCTTAACCAGCTGACTCTGTCCGATTGTGTGGGATGCTTTTGAATCTAACATTTCAGTCATGTAGCATGCACTCTAAAATCCTCATCCCTCCTGCGCTCTCTTGAAGCTGTGTGTGAGAGATAAGGCTTTCTGTGCTTTCTCACACCCACTGCCCTCTTCCTCTTATACAGCCATTATAGACCTCGCATAAATATTCTAGCATGGGAAATTATCCTTTTCTCCTTGTCCCTTCATACTGCAGGGAAAAAAACAGTTCCGTTCTCTGACCTTCCTTCAATGCAACAATCGGTAGCGAATCCATTATGGATGAACTGTTTGGAAGTGCACGTTTTTGGTACAGTCTGTTTCTGTATACCGATGTCATAATACTGCCAGGTCTTCCAAAAAGAATCGCTAAACATACAGCAAAAACTGCAGCATTGCAACAACAATATCTTGAAAATGGTCAGATTTATTCAGCAATTCATAATTGAATATTATTATAAACTAAATATTAGATACTAAAACATTTTTTTTATTATTCAAATTTATTAAACATGTCTTCTAGAAATAAATGCATAAAGATTTTAATAAAAATTTGACTTTTTTAAGCTTGTAAGTCTGGAAATAAGTTGAAAAAAGTTTTAAAAATGTAAATCTAAAATTACATTTTTAATAGAGAAAACAATACTAACTTGAGCACTTAGTATTTTTTCATGCTCTAAACAAATATAACGGGCATGCAGGTATCTCACTCTGTTGTTTGAATCATCACATGCTGAAAAATGCTATCTTAGTAAATCGTAAATACATAAATGTAGTCAAATTGATCAATTATTTCAAGATTACAATATATCAAATAAGCGTATTAAACATATTTTCAGACATCTTACTAATTTGAAGCTTGAAATATCGAAATATTGTTGTAAAGGCCAATAAAATTTCGAACTTCTCCAAAGAAACTAAATTATCTTCAAAAAAATGGAAAATAGAGCAAATATTAATAAACGAGTCAAAATGTCTAACAAAAACTGGATAATCTCATAATGATTATTAGATTATTAGATATTAGACATATTTATTCCTATTTAATATATTTCACTATTGGCTAAATATTATTTTTGCAGTCTGGTCCAGTCATATTATTACATAAATGCAATTATCTGCAATTATCTGATCTGAATTATTTGAGGTGAATGAATGTCCTGTATTGCCCCCGTTGCCCCCATCCGGTTAAAAAAGGTTAGAGAACAAGCACCTGCACCTTGGTATAATAGTCATACGCATGCCCTTAAGAGAACAGCACATATTCTGGAGAGAAAATGGAGGAAAACTAAATTGGAGGTATTTAGAATTGCATATAAGGACAGTATGCTTAGCTACAGATGGGCGCTAAAAGCTGCTAGAGCTGAACACCTGAGAAAACTTATAGAAAATAACAAACACAATCCCAGGTTCCTTTTTAGTACTGTAGCTAAACTAACAACAAATCAGGGCTCTGGAAATTGTGTTCCATCACAGTTTAGTAGTGAGGACTTTATGATTTTCTTCACTGAAAAAATAGAGAACATTAGAAAAACAATTGTGGCAGTTCAACCTCTGACAGCATCTCCTGAGACAGTGTTACCCTCAACTCCACAACTCCACTGTTTTACATGTATAGGACAGGAAGAGCTGTATAATGTTATTGCCAAAGCTAAATCGACAACATGTCAGTTAGATCCAATTCCTACTAAACTACTGAAGGAAGTGTTATATACGACTGGTGAACCACTTCTGAATATTATTAACTCCTCACTATCGTTAGGACTCGTCCCTAAATCCCTCAAGTTAGCAGTTATTAAGCCCCTCATTAAAAAACCTAATCTGGATCCAAACACGTTATCAAATTACAGACCAATTTCAAATCTCCCATTTATGTCTAAGATTTTAGAAAAGATTGTCGCTGCCCAGTTATGTTCCTACTTGCAAGAGAACAATATATTTGAAGAATTTCAGTCAGGTTTTAGACCCCATCATAGCACAGAAACTGCCCTAGTTAAAATAACTAATGACCTGTTTTTAGCTTCAGACCAAGGCTTCATCTCGCTGTTGGTTTTACTAGATCTTAGTGCTGCATTTGACACTATAGATCATGATCTCCTCCTAGATCGCTTACAAAATTACGTCGGCATTCAGGGACAGGCATTAAGCTGGTTTAAATCCTACCTGTCCGATCGTTACCATTTCGTAGATTTAAATGGAGAGCTATCCAGGCTAATGCAAGTAAATTATGGTGTGCCGCAAGGTTCAGTTCTAGGACCCCTGCTCTTCACAATATACATGCTCCCGTTAGGAAATATTATTAGAAGGCATGGAATTAGCTTCCATTGTTATGCTGATGATACTCAGCTATATATTTCATCTAAACCAGGCGATACAGCCCAATTAACCCGGATAACTGAGTGTGTTAAGGAAATAAGAGATTGGATGACCCATAACTTTCTACTTTTAAATTCCGATAAGACTGAGATTTTGCTCATCGGCCCTAAAACTAGTATACAGACGCTCCAGCATCTTAACCTGCATTTAGACGGATGTTCTGTAAACACTAGTTCAACGATAAAAGACCTAGGTGTTATTTTAGACAGCGACTTGTCTTTCAAAAATCATATTAATCAAGTTACAAAAACAGCCTTCTTTCACCTTAGAAATATTTCTAAGCTAAGAAATATGTTGTCCATATCGGATGCAGAGAAGCTCGTTCATGCGTTCATGACCTCCAGATTAGACTACTGTAATGCGTTACTAGGTGGATGTCCTGCGTCATTAATAAACAAGCTTCAGTTAGTCCAGAATGCAGCAGCCAGAGTTCTTACAAAGTCAAGAAAATATGATCACATAACCCCGATCTTATCGTCCCTACACTGGCTTCCTGTTAAGTTTCGAATAGACTACAAATTATTACTTCTCACATATAAAGCACTAAATGGTTTGGCTCCCATTTATCTATCCAGTCTTTTAACACGCTACAATCCGCCACGCTCCCTGAGATCTCAAAACTCTGGGCTTCTAGTAGTTCGTAGAATAACAAAGTCCACTAAAGGTGGTAGAGCATTTTCACATTTAGCTCCTAAACTCTGGAATAGTCTTCCTGACGGTGTTCGGGGTTCAGACACACTCACCCAGTTTAAGTGTAGATTAAAAACATATCTTTTTAGCAAAGCCTACACATAACACACATCACATCATAACCTTGTGCTCCAGAACATCTGATCACATGCACATTATCAACTTGTGCTGTTAATATCATGAACAGCAGCTACGCTAATTCCTCTCCACTGCTTCTCTTTCTCTCCCCATCCCGAGACACCCTGAGGTTTGGCCAGCTCCAGTCACCTCCCACCTCTTGGTGATTACGGAAGTCGATGCCGAACTCGCAAACATCCTGAACCATCTAGAGACGTACCAGTGCCATTTGGATCCCGCTACATGTGTGGAGTTTTGACATTGGACCTCCTGGAGTGTTAAGGCTCTGGCATGGAGAAGCTGATGCTGGATCTGTGGTGATCAAAAATGCTGAGCTCATAAAACTAGGAGCTATTAACCATAAAGACTGTTTAAGACTGCAGAAAGAACATCACTTATAATCTTATACTCCAGTACTCATGTTAGTTCTCACTGTCCAGTGTTCTGTATTGTTGGAAAATTTATGATCAAACTCTTGATGTCACCCAGATGAGGATGGGTTCCCCTTTTGAGTCTGGTTCCTCTCAAGGTTTCTTCCTCATAACATCTAAGGGATTTTTTCCTTGCCACAGTCGCCACGGCTTGCTCATCAGGGACAAATTCGCACCATTCACCATCACTGTTGATTTGTGTAAAGCTGCTTTGAGACAATGTCTGTTGTGAAAAGCGCTATACAATTAAACTTGACTTGACTTGACTTGACTGTAATGAATTCCAAAATCGCTCCATATAAATATACACTCTGTATGTAACACAGGGCTCATAAAATCAAATCACTGATCATTTATATGATAATCATTATTTAGGGCTTTAATTTAGGAGATATAAGGAAATAAAAGCTATTAACATATTTTGTTTTGCAACAACAAACATTTGTCATATCTTGTAATTCTAAAATGTCACTGTGCTGGCAAATATATATTTATTTATATATATATATGCTATACAATTATGCTTATTTTCATAAGCACGGCAGAAAATAAACAAAAACTGAACCATCGCAATTGTTTGTTCGACTTGAGGCAGCAATTATGTACAGTAATGATATAATGTAATAATTTGTACAGTGTTTTTAAGCACATCATATATCACAGCTCAACAGTTCACAGTTTTGCCATAGCATAGTCAGAACTTGGTGCACTTCAGTGAGGTCATGCTATCACCCAAAGAACAGGCATTAGATCACATGAAGCACATACACAGACTTTGCTGTCACATTCGCATCAAACTTAACACATCCAAAAGGCAACAACAAACTAAAATCTCATTTACTGTTCATCTTAGATAGTCATTATTATCATTTTAGCCTAGAAGTGCTATCTTTCTTAAAGAAATACACAGAACAGATTTTAGAAACATTCCCTGTTCCAGGAACTATTTTTGTTCAGTTCTTGAAAACAGCTGAAGTTGAAAACTGTAAAACCAGATCAATGCGGCGCTTTTGTATGGTGTGATTAAAAAAAAAACCCTTTTCTGCACATTTAGCGTAGCTGAGGAAATTAGCATGATGAATGAAGCGCGATGAATGAGCAGGATTTAAAAAGCATTTCCGAGCACATGAAGCTCATTCAGCTAATTACCTTCCTCAACCTTACTGCAAATGAAGGAGAAGCTCCGAAGCAAATATAACACAGCCTACATAACTAAAAAAACATTTCTGTGCTTGACAAATATACTGTTGCATTTGTTTTGGCTTAGTTGTTCTGTAAGTCCGACACAACAGAGCATGTTTATTTTATTTTTTGATGAATAAAGGTAAATTAGCAGGAGTGTATGTTTGTGTAGAAGGTAATATACAGGTTTGCATCGATTATCCTCCTTGATTCAGTATTCAGCAGTGTGCAGGGAAAGTGTGGAACGTGGGGTGTTTGCCGTGGAACAGCAAAGCGACCTGTTTCTTGTGCACGCTCACCACGAATGCTAATGTTCCCACATCAATACAGCACTCAAAGGCAAATTGTGTCAGGAATGCAGCCAAAAACACAGAAACAGCCAGCTGAGGACAAAACCTAAAACTTCACACACACACACACACACACATACACACACACATACACACACACACACACACAATCTCATTTCCAGAGGCATGCAAGACAAGCACATTTGGTCTCCAGAAAATTTGCATTTGCCTGGTGGACTAGTATGGTTCAACAACCTGAATGGGAAAAAAATGCTTCACGTTGTTTGATATTATAACTGTATTATACACTTCCTAATCCTCACACCTGCTGCACGACACGCTAACAGAGCTGCAATCTGATGCTACAGAGATTTTACTCATCAGATTAATTAGAGCGCACAAATGACAGATGTTTCCTTTTTTCCCAAAACACACAGGTATGTAAAATAATAACAAAATTAGGCAGAATAAAGAACAAGATGTGACTTGAGCTTCAAATCTTCTACTTCCATATTTTTAAATATAAACAAATAAATTGAGACACTACATGCAAAGAACATTTTACATGCAAAGAAAGGGGCAGAAGTCCACATCTTTTATCCAAAACGCCAGCCAAATATTTCCTGTTTAAATTTTCTTTTACTTGCTCAAAATGAGAGCATTCATTATATCCATTTTTCACTCATACTGTAAAAGCAAAACTTCACCACACAAACAGGCAGTTCATCCTGAAAACTGTATCATTAATTAGCCATCAAGCTCAGTTTCCAAGAGCTGCTGCAACTCCAAAAAAATCACAATAATTGCAGTCAAGACTAAGGCACTAGAACCATTATTGAAAATGACATGAATAAACAGAAGTCAGACTCCAGAGAGAAAGAGTGATGAAGCTATCCTGTCAGGGGGAAGCGCAAGACGTTTATAGTAAATCAAATAACCGAGAAAATGCAGTGCAGAAATGACCACGCTTACAGCAAAGCCGTGGATATTTAATGCTCTGAGGGAATTACAGAGGTGAATTCATGCACCAATTGTGAAAACAACACCAGAAAATGAGGAGGAATTGAATAAGGCTGAGTATAGGCAGGATGGATCCCTGAGTGTTGTGCCAGTGCCGTGTTCCTCGCTTTTTCACCAGTAATGGGATTCCTAAGCTTAAATGTACTTCTATTCAATGCCAGAGCCACTGGTTGGAGAAAACTATTGATCCACAATTTTAACAATGCAAGGCCAGTAAGTGGAGAGCAGCATGCCCTAAATGTATAATGAGGTATTTGATGGAAAAAAGAGGAATATGATGCCTGGGGTATATTAGCAGACTTGAAGATATGCATAATATTATACTGATCAAATTATAACACTTCTAAGATGTTAAAGTCAGGAAAAAATATTTATGATTAACCAGGACTAATATTTAACCCATGTCTAATATAGTTATTTAAATTTAGTAAAAACATGCTATGCTTCGTTAAAAACTGGTGGAAGACAGCGCTGGTTGATAATCATAGAAATCCACTAATTTCCATTAAGTATTTAATATATTATGACATTGCATTAGCTATAACTTTTTAGCCTAGTCAATTAGACAACTTTGAGACAAAAATGGACACCACACTGAAGCTTGAAATTGCTTTGCCATATAATGAACTTCGTCCACCAAGGCAGTGCATTATAAATGGTTTAAGCCGCAGGGTTCAAAGTGTGGGAAAAAAGTAGCGGCTTATAGTCTGTAAAATATGGTAATTTTAAAGGAGAACCTGAATACAGCATTGCTCAGTTCACTAAACAGTTACTGTACATCAGAGGTGGCAAAAGTACACACATCCTTTACTTATTAGAAGTACAGATACTCATGTTTTAAAATACTCGGGTAAAAGTTGAATTTGGATTAATTTCTTAAATTCCTGGTCTTTGATGAAAAATAACTACACCAAAAAAAAAAGGCACTTCTGTGGTAGCTCAGTGGGTTAAGGCTTGTGCCTGAACATCGTCCTTAATATAGTTCACGCTGGTGATAAGGTTTCAAAGACAGTCCTATATGCCTTCTTTCTTACTGGCATAAAACAGAGTATGAACCCTCCAAAAAGCACACATGCCTTTCAGCAGTGGTCGCTCAGTGGTTTAAGGCTTGTGCCTCATCTAAATATGCTTCCCAGTCTGATCTCTTCCATGGTTCAGTGAGTTAAGGCTGGTGCCTTGCTGATGGTGAGGATCAGGGTTTGAATCCTGCTAGTTGCGCTGTAGGTTATGTTCCTGCTACCTAAATCTTTCTTTTGCTTTTTATTCTTGTGTTGATGGTTTAAAGGTAGATAGACCTGCTCTTAAGAACCTTCTTGGCCTGTCTTCCCTAATGGTTCAGTGGGTTAAATCAGGTTTCTTGCTTTTGGTGGGGTTCAGGGTTTGAATCCTGCTTTCTATCTGCCAGTCACGATCAGGATTTACTTCCTGCATCTTTCTTTAGCGATATTTTTTAGTTTTTAATGGGTTAAAAAGAAAGATAGACCTGCTCTAAATAAGCTTCCTAGCCTGTCCTGACCAATGGTTCAATGGGTTAAGGTTGGTATCTTGCTAGTGGTGGGAATCATGGTTCGAATCCTGCGTTCTTCCTGTTATTCAAAATGTGGGTTCAACTTGTGCTACTTATATCTGTATTCACTTTCTTTAAATCTTTCGTTAAATTCTTGTGTTGATGGTTTGAAAAGAATGATAGACCTGCTCTATTCAAACTTCCCAGCCTGTTGTTTCCTGATGGCTTAGTGGGTTAAGGCTGGTACTTTGCTAATGTTGGTGGTCAGGGTTCAAACCTGGCTTTCTGTCTGCTAGTCATGAGGTAGGTTAAATTCCTGATATCTTTATATTCTTGTTTTGATGGGTTAAAAAGAAAGATAGACCTGCTCTAAACAAGGTTCCCAGCTTGTCCTTCCTGAAAGTTCTGTAGGATAATGCTGGTGCCTTGCTAATGGTGTGAATCAGTGTTCGAATCCTGCTTTGTCCCTGCTAGTCATGTTATGGGTTTGCTTCCTATGTCTGTCTTTAGCAATATATTCTTGTGTTGATGGTTTAAAAAAAAAGATAGACCTGCTCAAAACAATCTTCGCGCCCGGTCCTTCCCGATGGTTCAGTGGGTTAAGACTGGTATTTTGGTGTTGGTGGGGTTCAGGGTTCGAATCCTGCTTTCTGTGTTTCTGTCCGGTCTGAATTTCTTGCGTTGAAGCATGAAACAAAGGATAAACCCCCAAAAAAAAGAAGGTGTGTTGTGGGACTTGATGGCTTTGTGATAAAAGCCTTGCCTCTGAGCTCAGAGGTTGCTGGTTCGAATCCGGCTTGTCCCCACCCTGGGTAAGCTGTGTGGTGAGCAATGGAGTGGCTGACTGTGAAGACCTGCTGCTTCACAGCCTCAGAAAAAGTGAGGGTGATAGGTTTTTGGCAGAATTTTTCCCTATATATGCAAAACTAAGTCGATACTTTTTTGAACGTTTTTGCTTCATAACCCTCCGTTTTCAGCTTTTCAGACACCAGGGGGGAGACCCGGGTATTGCTCCCCTGCTTCCGGATACGCCCTCCGAAACCACATCCAACCTTCCACGCAACCATTTCTGACACCATCCTTACTACAGCCGCCGGAACCTTCCACACTCTTAACTTTGAACCCTGGCCGGGGTTTGAACCGGCAACCTCTCAACCCAGAGGTAACGCTCTTCCAATGTCGATACTTTTTTGAACATTCTTGCTTCATAACCCCTGTTTTCAGCTACTGAGACCCCGGGGGGGGGGCAGATGCCTGGATATTGCCCCCCTGCTTCAGGATACACCCTCCGAAACCACATCCAACCTTCCACGCAGCCATTTCTGACGCCTTCCGCACTTCGGCCACCGGAACCTTCCACACTCTTAACTTTGAGCCCTGGCCGGGGTTTGAGCCGGCAACCTCTCAACCCAGAGGTAACGCTCTTCCAATTGAGCCACAGGAACTCCTGCAAGAACCAGATTTTTAGGACCTTTTTTGGTTCTTTTTAAAAACTTTTTAAACAATTTAAAGGAAAGCTAAGGGGTTGGAATCGAACCGGGTGAGTCAGATAGCAGCGACCACTTCACTGACCATTACACCAACACAGGAGAGGCAAACAAGCCTTTGCTTATTGGACTCTTGGCTTTTCTATAGTTAGGAGACCAGTGTTTTCTGTTAGATTATGATGATAAAGGGTCAAAACTTCTCCTTCCCGTACATTCTCTCAGTAACTCAAAGTCTATGAGAAGTGACTCGGTTACAAGAACCACATCTCCTACACCTGCACCACTGATATACCATGATTTGCCAGCAACCAATTTTAATGATATTTCAGTGTTCTGTTTTTAAAAACTTCGTATAATGTTCAGTATGAAACTAGAGGTAAGATTCGAACCAGGGAAGTCTTTCATCATAGATCACTAATGGCATTACTTCAAAACTCAAAACTTTGTTAGACATGTAAATAAGCAGGAAGGACAGAGACAAAGACAAAGAGACACAGACACAGCTTTAGAAAGAGTGAGAAACAAATAGAGAGACAGCAAGAGAGAGACATATACAGTGAGACAGAGACATTTACTAAAAGAGACACAGAGACAATTAGATAGAGAAAATAGAGAGACAAAGATAGCGAGATATAGCCACTTCCTGTTGGAAGTGTTTATCCTGAGCGACTCTTAATGATCTAATTTACTAAATGAGCAGTAGTGAGTTAAGGGTTTGCTCAGGTGCCCAAAACTGGCAGCTTGGAGGTGTTAAACATGTATCATATTTACAGCAAGTGATATATATATATATGTAAGCATATGTACAGTAATTCAATTTAAAGGCTATATCAGGTCTTTCAAAGAGGAATATGATGCCTGGGGTATATTAGCAGACTTGAAGTTATATGTATAATATTATACTGATCATAATATAACACTTCTAAGATGTTAAAGTCAGGAAAAAATGTTTATGATTAACCAGGACT
This sequence comes from Silurus asotus, assembly GCA_024362625.1. NCBI lineage: Eukaryota > Metazoa > Chordata > Actinopteri > Siluriformes > Siluridae > Silurus > Silurus asotus. The sequence continues at coordinate 235,502 of MU579904.1, read as the reverse complement.
AATATTTAACTCACCTAACCCATGTCTAATATAGTTATTTAAATTTAGTAAAAAACATGCTATACTTCGTTAAAAACTGGTAGAAGACTTTATTCTTGTGTTGATGGTTTAAAGGTAGATAGCCTGCTCTTTACAACCTTCCTGGCCTGTCTTCCCTGATGGTTCAGTGGGTTAAATCATGTTTCTTGCTTTTGGTGGGGTTCAGGGTTCGAATCCTGCTTTCTGTCTGCCAGTCACGATCAGGATTCACTTCCTACATCTTTCTTTAGCGATATATTTTTGTTTTTAATGGGTTGAAAAGAAAGATAGACCTGCTCTAAATAAGCTTCCTATCCTGTCCTCACCAATGGTTCAATGGTTTAAAGTTGGTATCTTGCTAGTGGTGGGGATCATGGTTTGAATCCTGCTTTCTTCCTGTTATTTAAAATGTGGGTTCAACTTGTGCTACTTACATCTGTATTCGCTTCCTATATCTTTCTTTACAGTTAAATTCTTGTGTTGACGGTTTGAAAAGAAAGATAGACCTGCTCTAATCAAACTTCCCAGCTTGTCCTTCCTGATAGTTCAGTAGGTTAATGCTGTTGCCTTGCTAATGGTGCGAGTCAGTGTTCAAATCCTGCTTTGTTCCTGTGAGTAACGTTATGGGTTTGCTTCCTATGTCTGTCTTTACTGTTAAATTTTTGTGTTGATGGTTTGAAAAAATGATAGACCTGCTCTAATCAAACTTCCCAGCCTGTCTTTTCATGATGGCTTAGTGGGTTAGGCTGGTACTTTGCTAATGTTGGTGGTCAGGGTTCAAACCTGGCTTTCAGTCTGCTAGTCATGAGGTAGGTTAAATTCCTGATACCTACATCTTCATATTCTTGTTTTGATGGGTTAAAAAGAAAGCTAGACCTGCTCTTAACAAAGCTTTCTGGCTTGTCCTTCCTGATAGTTCAGTAGGTTAATGCTGGTGCCTTGCTAATGGTGTGAGTCAGTGTTCGAATCCTGCTTTGTCCCTGCTAGTCATGATATGGGTTTGCTTCCTATGTCTGTCTTTTGCATTATATTCTTGTGTTGATGATTTAAAAGAAAAGATAGACCTGCTCTAAACAATTGTCGCAGCCAGTGCTTCCCGATGGTTCAGTGGGTTAAGACTGGTGTTTTGGTGTTGTTGGGGTTCAGGGTTCGAATCCTGCTTTCTGTGTTTCTGTCCGGTCTGAATTTCTTGCTTTGAAGCATAAAACAAAGGATAAACCCCCAAAAAAAAGAAAGGTGTGTTGTGGGACTTGATGGCTTTGTGATAAAAGCCTTGCCTCTGAGCTCAGAGGTTGCTGGTTCAAATCTGGCTTGTCCCCACAAAGGGTAAGCTGTGTGGTGAGCAATGGAGTGGTTGACTGTGAAGACCTGCTGCTTCACAGCCTCAGAAAAAGTAAGGGTGATAGGTTTTTGGCAGAATTTTTCCCTATATATGCAAAACTAAGTCGATACTTTTTTAAACGTTTTTGCTTCATAACCTCCTGTTTTCAGCTTCTCAGACACCGGGGGGGCAGATGCCCGGATATTACCCCCCTGCTTCAGGATACGCCCTCCGAAACCACATCCAACCTTCCACGCAACCATTTCTGACACCTTCCTTACTACAGCAACCGGAACCTTCCACACTATTAACTTTGAGCCCTGGCCGGGATTTGAACCGGCAACCTCTCAACCCAGAGGTAACGCTCTTCCAATTGAGCCACAGGATCTCATGCAAGAACCTGATTTTTAGGACCTTTTTTGGTTCTTTTTAAAAACTTTTTAAAAAATTTAAAGGAAAGCTAAGGGGTAGGAATCGAACCGGGGGAGTCAGATAGCAGCGACAACTTCACTGACCATTACACCAACACAGGAGAGGCAAACAAGCCTTTGCTTATTGGACTCTTGGCTTTTCTATAGTTAGGAGACCAGTGTTTTCTGTTAGATCATGATGGTAGAGGGTCAAAACTTCTCCTTCCCGTACATTCTCTAAGTAACTCGAAGTCTATTAGAAGTGACTCAGGTACAAGAACCACATCTCCAACACCTGCACCACTGATATACCATGATTTGCCAGCAACCAATTTTAATGATATTTCATTGTTCTGTTTTTAAAAACTTCTTATAATGTTCAATATGAAACTAGAGGTAAGAATCGAACCAGGGAAGTCTTTCATCATAGATCACTAATGGCATTACTTCAAAACTCAAAACTTTGTTACACATGTAAATAAGCAGGAAAGACAGAGACAAAGACAA